>CAJQZJ010032201.1:8833597-8857599 GCA_907164525.1 Lophiomys imhausi | reverse complement strand
GGCTGGGGACCAGTGGCAGGAGACATGTTTGAGATGCCAGAAGAAATAAAGTAAGCACAGTTAAAATGGAAGAGGTTCCTTCCTTTCTCTCCCACTGGAAGATGAAAGAACCTCTCTTTTCTACACTTAGAGGCCTGTGGAATTGGACTATCAGCAAAGCTGTATCATTTTATCACTTAGAGGCTTTGGGGGGAAATCAAGACCAAGGATCCTTTCCCACCCTTCCAGGACAACATTACTGGAGTCTACACATGGGCTACTATGACTATGGAACTACAGACACTGGACAGTGTGGGGATTCAAGCACGACTGTGTGCTGCTGAGGTGACACTGGACATAGAGTGACAGGCAGAGCTTTTCTGGTATACAAAACCAGCCCACAGCATGGAGAAAGTTGAAGAATACTTGCTAAGAAAGACTTGAACTTAATACTTGAGTATATCATCCAGGACATACAGCTTCTCATTAGTTCATACAAAAACCCAATTTATGCATATAATTTGCAGAAGATCCCAAAACTGGCCTTCAAGAATGTCTTCTCTTGCAAATGTTCCTTGGTTGGGTACTTAAAATTGGTTTTCTCTGCCTGACTCAACTAGGCATTTAGAGATTCAAAAGATGATCAAGTGTCAGTGTGTTCTCAAATAGTAATAGTGAGGGATCAAGAGGGGAAAGCCATTTATGGTGGGCAGATAACCTGAGGACAAGCACCTTGGAGCTTGGAGCCCTGTATTATCGATTTGTAAACATCATCTCATCTTTTCCCTGTTGCCCCCTTCCCACAGAAAATCATCACACTGGGTAAACTATCTCACAGAGAACACTGTGACTACTGTGCATCTGAAAATTATTGACAGAAACGATGGAGATGTTGCTCTAAGGAGTTGGGGGTGGAGCTGAACAGTCTATTGGCAGTGATTAATGAGCAAGGTAAGGATCAGCTGAGCTGGGAGTTCTGTTTCTTTCCTCTAATGTTGGGTCAGCAAGGAGTTAGCTTATATTTAAGAAGTGGGATTTGGGTGTGGATAATTTATGCTTTAGCATACTTGATCATAATCATGTAGCCAACAAAGTGTCAACTTAGGTTTGAGTTAGTGTGTGTGTGTGTGTGTGTGTGTGTGTGTGTGTGTGTGTTAGTGTATGTCCTCTTCTTCAAAGTATCAGCTTAGGTTTGTGTGTGCAAATACATCATTGGATAAAGAATAAATGTCAAATATTTCTGGGAAAGTAAATATCAGACATTTAAGGAAACTATAACCATCTCTCCCTCTTCTTTCATGAGTTCAGCTTAAGTGACTATAAATAGCTATCCCCCTGCTGGGAGACCTTCCAAAATGTTAGACTCATTTCTTATAGCCCCTGGGGCTTTTCTTTGCAATGTTAATTGCATTTGTAATTTTGTAGTCATTCCTATGATTATTTGTTGATATCTCGTTCCCATAAGGACAGACATTTCCCTGTGTTGTCTTCACCTCTGCAGTTTCCAGTTCCTAAAACTATGCCTGACACACAATAGCTATTGTATTTGTTATTAAAACATCCATCCCTGGGCTGGAGGGATGGCTCTTCTGCTAAGAGCACTTGCTACTCCTTCAGAGGAGTAGCGTATGAGCATAGTTCCCAGGACCTAGTCAGGCAGCTCACAACCTCCTGGAACTCCAGGTCCAGGGAACCTGATGCCTTCTGGTTCCTAATGATGATACCAATACAAATAAATGTGTATACACATAAACACACACACACACACACACAAATCTGAAAAAAAATCTTGTTATTATAATTCCACTTTTTACATAGTGTGTTTGAGGTTTTCAGGGCAACAATATATTGATATGATTAATTTAATGTATACATATTTGCATTTAATGATAATATGTATTATAAAAGCACTTTACAACTCCATCCCATGTTTGAGTATAAGTTACAAGGTATGTGGGCTTAATGTATATTTTTAAACTTTTAAAAACAATTTTATTTTGCTATTGTTTAGAGTGTGGGTGCATGCACCTGGGAACACATTGGAGGTCAGGGGTCAACTTCAGGAGTTTGTTCTTTCTTCCCAATATGTGTGTCCTGGGGATGGAAGTCAGGGCCTCAGGCTTGGCAGAAAGTGTCTTTACTTTTGGAACCCAATTTAATATATTTCAAAACCAAGAACTTCATCTGGATGAATTGCTAGAAAACTAAAGACGTATTATTCTTCTGAAAAGAATTCTTGATGGCTAGGTGATGGGCCTGTTTACAGCTGTTTGCATCCTAGCTGGACTTAACTACACAAGGTAAGTGTTTTGGGAGAGAAAATTGTCACATCAAAATTAGATTCCTCTCTCCTCTGTATGACTTTCCTTACAACGAAAGTCACTGAAAGCACCAACGGGGAGGGCTGTAAGAAACACAGAAGCAAAGAGTAGTGCTGTCCTCTTCGGCTTCCTTGGTCATGTGTGCACTGCAGTAAGAAATACAGAAGCAAAGAGTGGTGCTGTCCTCCTCGGCTTCCTTGGTCTTGTGTGCACTGCAGTAAGAAATACAGAAGCAAAGAGTGGTGCTGTCCTCCTCGGCTTCCTTGGTCTTGTGTGCACTGCAGCTTGAGAGTTAGTCTGTGGGCACAGCCAGCCTTTCTGTATTTGAGGGTGTAGGCTCCAGATCTACACACGGAGGCGACTGATTGGAGTCTCTCAAGCTTTTCTCTCTTCTAATTTGAAAGGGAAGTTTCAGAATAAATGTCAAAGAAAACTATACATCAACAGGGGGAAAAACATAAAATTGACAAACTGAAGAAAAATGCAATTCCCTCTCTGTTTTCTTCGGAGGCGGAAATCATGGTTTTTAAGACAATCTGTTAAGAATCAGTTGAGGGTACTAACTTTGACCTCCATGTCTGTCTTGTCTACATCTAATTTGCTGTTTTCTCAAAAAGCATTTCTGCCCCTACAGGGTCCACTTAGCTGCCATCACTCACAAATGCTCAGTTTATTATTTGCAAGAACTACTTGCATTTATTTGAAAATGGAAAAGTGAGTATTGTTAAGCCCCTTACCTAGGTATCTGAAAACTCAGAAACTGGCAGATTTGTTGAGAGAGTTGCAAAGTAAACAGTAGCAGAGGTGTGTGTGTGTGTGTGTGTGTGTGTGTGAGAGAGACTGCTGTGGGGGGGCAGTCATGTCTCCATTTCAGCAGGTGCAAAACTCCCACCAAAAGTTTCCCCCAAACTAATCAGACCCTTAGACCTTAGACCAGAGCAATAGCTGACTCCTCTGAAGGCTTTTGAGATTATCACACCTAAGTCATAAGTGAAATCTCTTGAGTAGTTGCCAGGCTCTTTTTCAAGTTGGCAGCACCATGTTGTAGCTGGGCAAGGAAAGTAATGAGTGCTTCCCACACCTCACATGTCTTCCTCATCTCCCTTCTTTCTTTCTTTCTTTCTTTCTTTCTTTCTTTCTTTCTTTCTTTCTTTCTTTCTTTCTTTCTTTCCTTCCTTCCTTCCTTCCTTCCTTCCTTCCTTCCTTTCTTTCTTTCTTTCTTTCTTTCTTTCTTTCTTTCTTTCTTTGCTGGAAATTGAACCTTAGGGCCTCTGAAGTACTAGGCAAAAGGCTGCATAATTATGCCACATGCTCTCTGCTTGTTTGCTTTCTATTTTGAGATGGAGTCTTGCTTACTTATCCTGGGTAGTCTTGAGTTCATTCTTTATGCAGGCTGGCTTTCAACTTGTGATCCTACTGGTCTTAGTCTCTGGAGTAGTTAGGATTAAAGGCCTGTGCCATAGGTCTGGCTTATTATTTTTTTATTATAAACATCCTCCTGAGTGTTATCTTATTGTGATTTTGATTTACCGTAATCTAATTTTAATCAATTTATCTGTTAAAATAGCTCAGTTACAAAATAATACTTGCATAAGACTCAAAAACATTAGCAGCACTTTAAAACAAATCTTCAGAGAGCAAATTATGAGGTGAGCTTCCCTTTCTCCCTGCCTTGATTTTCTTAGCATGGGAGAAATCCACATGTTAAATGATACAGAAACAGTATTAAACACAGGGTCATACTGTGGAACACTGAGTGTCAGTTAGCAAATACAGAATCTCAGGTTCCCATTTCAGATCAGATATCCCCAGCTCAAATCTGCATTTGAACAGGGTCCTTAGTCTGTTTGAAGCTGAGAAACATTGAGAATTTCATGTCTCACCAAGAGGAGAGAGTTTTAGTAAGTCCATGTCAGAAAAGCATTAACAAGCTGACCAGCTAGAGTCCATGCTTGGTAGGATGCAGGTGTTGTGTGGGTCCTGGAATAGCAGTTCTCAGGTAGGGCTGACGTTGGGAATTCTGGGGAGCTTGGGTGTATTTGAATATCTGCGTACTGTGTACTAGAGACTCCAGTTCAATTGGCCCTGGGTGAGACCCACTCTTAGGACTTTTAAAAATACCTTGGGTGACATAATGGACAGTAAATATTTTTTTAAAAAACCTTTTTATTTCATGTTTGTGTGTAAGTATGTATATATGTGTGTGTGTGAATTTCGCATCATGCACCCTGTTCCCCCTCATTCCCTACCTCCCCTTAGACCTGTTCTCCACCCTTGCAACCTCTCCCACCAGAGAAAAGAAATCTCATTGTGGAAGCTGTAGTGTGTTTCAGTGTGTCCCACAATATTACCTTTTGTCCACACTTTTTTGCTTGCAAATATTCATTATAATGACTCCTTGGTCTAGTACAAGGTATATGGCTTCTGTCTGTTACTTTGTCAATACTGGGACCTCAATGGGACTCCTCTCAGATATCCTGCTGTTGTTCTGTGTCATGGAAATCCTCTAGTTTTGGGTCTCTGGAAGTTGGACTCTTCATGGACTCCAGCAGTTCATCCATGGGGTATTTGTTGGTGTGGGATAACTCAAAGCCCTAGTTCTGTGCCTGCAATCCCCATATCCAGGGCCAGTTCTACTGTGCTACCCAGGTAAAGTGCAGGGCATGTTCTCCTGTAGCAGTTAAGGGGCTAGGCCAGCTCTCCTGCTCTCATGACCCCATCAGGGCCAACTCTCCTGCCTGCTACCTCTGGTGAGGGCAAAGAGAGTGAAGAGGATCTCTCCCTATACCACCTCAAAGCAGACAAAAGACAGGGCTGGATCTCCCAGAACCCCCGCATCCAGGGCCAGCTGTATTGGGCTGTCCAGGCCTGTTCTCCTGAGTGCTACAGCATTTGAGGGGCAAGGGCAGCTCTCCTGATCAAGTGAGGACAGTGAATTTTGAGACCTAGTGAGCAGTGTTAGCCAATCTAATCAAGAAGGAATTCACACCTGGTCAAAATGATGAGCAAGATTTTGCTGTGAGGGCAGACAAAGGGTGAAAAGGGCCAACACTGACAGAGTAGGTAGATAGCAGAAGCTAGGTTTTGTACTCAGAAGAATTTATTGCTGAAGAGCTGTGAAGTTGTTGTATAAAGGGCAATCAAGAGTTGTTGCAGGATTGTTGGAATGGAGGAGAGATGACTGCCATGGCTGGCTAGAGGGGCTAACACTGAAGATGGGGAAGTTGTTATAAGACAACATGTGTGACATGCCCTGGGGTGTTGGCCAAGATGATTGAAAAGGATAAATCGGAAGTAAGAAAGTCCTCTAAAGTTCGGAGCTCCTCATTTACTTAGAGAAAAAGATGAAGGACTCTGAGAATTCATAAAAGTTTGTTCTCAGTGTGTCTTATGAAATATTCTATGCCTATAAAAGTTTCCTGTAGCTGATAGTTAATCACTGCATCTACCCTTTCCTTCATTCAACAAATGTATATTGAATGTGTGCTAAGAATGTTGCAGAGGAGACACAGGCCAGAACTGCTACATACTAGCTCAGCGGTCCTCAGTGGAAACATTTCCTCTCCAGTGTGTTTTGGAAAGATGGAGGTATTTTTGGTTGTTGATGCAATGAAGGTAAAACTGGTGGCTCACGGTAGAGGTGACAGAGGTCTGCTGTCCCCTTGATAGTCCTGCCCAGTGAAAAGTAGTCTCATGTGCCACACAACCTCCTGGTGGTTCCCCAGTGGATAGTCATGTTGGTAAAAGCCTTGCTTATAAAGTTAAAACCTGATTCACTGATATGTGGTTATTTAAGTTTGGAACCTGTGGTATGAGTTTTTTAAAATAACCAATTGTGAACATGTTTTGTTTAGTCCCAGGTGGGAGGCTGCTTAAGACCACAGGTGTAAAGTATTGACTTCTCGTGAAGTAGCAGCAAGCTTAACTCAGAGGACTCGAGAGAGGGAATAAAAAGCCAGAACCCTGTGGAGAAGGGGGCTCTACAAAGAAATAGGAGAAAAGGGGCTACAAAGAGTAGAATGGGCCACAAAGAAGAAAGCGGTTGCTGCTCTCCCAGCTGCTGGTGTTCCCCCAAACTGCTGCTTGTTCTTCCTGCTGCTGTCTCCTGGTTTACTGGACTTCTACTAAGACTGGTATTGCCCCCAAAGAACCCAACGACCCTAATCAGCAGGAAGTTGCTCAAAGGGAATAACGTCCTTTCTCCCTTTAACCTTGTTTCTCTCCCACCTAGTGTTGGGGGGTTAGGGGGAACAAGGGTTGGATGGGAGGCATGAGGTATTAAGGATAGTAAAAATAATTAGTGTATAATTAAGTATAGCAATAAAATAAAAGTCACTTGCTACAAGTGGCACCCAGACGTAAGGCAAGGCATGATGGGTAATTTCGTATCTAATACTGTGAAGGAGATGGCAGGATTTGAAGGAGTGAACAGTGTATTTCAGGATGTCAGCAAAAGGCTTATGATGGCTGCTGCTACTGGGTTCTCTCCTGCTTTGTGCTGAGAATGGATTTTTTTTAATGTTGTTTTTTTTCCTTCTATATGATATTTCAAAAAAGATGGGGAGAAAGCTTAAGCAATTTGAAATGTTGCAAATAGATAGGGAGGGATATGATAAAAGGATTGTATAAATGACTATGCAACTACAGAGTTTTTGAATAGAAGTTGAAGGACTTAAAAAGGAAAAAGAGCTGGAGAGAGGAGTACACACAGGTTTAGATCTGTTCAGAGAGAAAGGGTTAATCTCAAGATAACTTTGCCCCCAGAGGAGCAGCCTGGGATTAAGAGATTACCACCATTAGCTTTCCCAGTAGCTGCCAAGAGCCTCAAATATCAAAACACTAGGTGTTTTAATTGTGGTAAGTTTGGCCATTTACAAAGAAATTGTAAGGCAAATAGCCTCAGAGATCAAAATGTCCAGCATGATGAGAAATATGGTACTTTTCAAGGCAGATGTCTACATGGCCTGCATGTTAACTCTGGGAAATTCAGTAACAGCACATAAGTGGTTTTTAGTAGCAGAAAGTCGAGACTTTATGGAATTTGTAAACTTTTTGGGAGAAGTCAGTAGCCGGAAGAGCAGCAACCACTTTCTTCTTTGTAGCCCCCTTTTCTCCTACTTCTCTGTAGAGCTCCCTTTTCCTCGAGCTCTTGCTTTTTATCCCTTTCTCAAATCCTCTGAGTTAAACTTGCTCAGCTGGCTAAGCCACACCCCTACTAGCTCATGAGACAGTTAATACTTTACACCTGTGATCTGAAGCATCTTCACACCTGGACTAAATAAAAACATTCTCATATTGGTTATTTTAATAAACTCATGCCCAACATTTGCATATGAAAACATATATTTATTTGTGGTTTTAGCATACACAAGACTCTTTGAAGAATGACTGGACTGTGTATATTGAGGGAAGGTGGCACTTTATTTTATTCAGTACTTTCCCAAGAAATATTCAGTCTTTTGGATTATGACATCACAGGGAACAATTCTGAACCTGGCCCCCGAGATGATAAATTCATGTTATTCTATGCCCATTTGTTTGTAGTCCTTTGAAAGGACAGACCTAGCAGATCCACAGTGCATAACAGATGTGTGTAGGGTACTGAATGGATGAGTGATCGAGTAAATTCTCAGTGGTGTTGGCTGAGCCTTGTTGCTTAGCATGAGTTTTCGGGGCAGCTTCTTATCGGCATTTTTCTCTTCCCTCACTTTCCAAAAGTTTGTAACTGCCTGAGGAAAAAAAATCATATCCTGGGGTGATATAGCGTCACAATGGTGTGAACTTATACACTGAGCTTATACCGTGTGCTACACACTCACAAAGCTTCAGACGTATTGACTCAGTCAGAGCTGTCATCCCAGGTTTCCAGAGGACAGACCAGGGCACAGTCTGAGAAATAGTTAAATGACTTACCTGAGGCTAGACAGCAAGGCAATGGTAGCTGGGTTTTCAGTTGAGGCAGTCTGGCTCTCGCCAAACATTGCCATGCACAAGCAGAGACTGGAAATTCTAACTTTTCTTTGGCAAGACCCAAGGGGCAGAGTTCAGGAACTGGAGAATAGGTAGAAATGGTAAAAGAAGGTCTATTTTGGGTGGGGAGGGAGTGAGGGGGAAGAAAGGGAGGATGGAGGGAGTGGGAGAAAGAAGAAAGAGAGGGAGAGAGAAAGGGGTTCGAAGGAGAGGAGGGAGGGAAATGACAGAAAAAGAAGGAACAGAAACAGGGTGGGAATGAGCACCCACTTGCCAGTGAGAAAGATGCATTTTAGCCATAGAATGTCAACATTTTGAGTGTTTTCTTTAGTACGTTGCCCTGCAATTGCTTACCTGACCTAATGTGACCAATATTAGTCTATTCTTTTTATTGTAACAAAATGTCTTATCCTGGATGTTGTATAAACAACAGCAACTTATTTCTCCCAATTCTGGAAACTGGAAAATGGAGAATCTAGGTGGCTGCAGATGGGCTGCCTTGTAATCTCTGTGTGCATCTGGGATGGTGACATGTTGCTCCATCTGGAAAGACCTGGTCCTGTACTTTAACTTGGAGGGAAACAGAAAGGCAAAAGACATCATCTGAATGCCTTCCTAAGGGTGTCAATCCCCTTCATGAGGGCAGAGTCCTCATTTGACTCTCCCCTTACATTGTCGCAGTGTGGCCTTTAGGCTCCAGTGTACAAATTTTGGGGGATAAACATATATTAAAACCATAGCAAGCCAGTGTCTGCCCCAGCCATGTCAGCCTGAGAAGGTCAGAAGAAGGATTCTCAAGCACCAGTTGATGGCACCACTATAAAGGATGGATATGTGATAGAGAGATGGGAAACATGGAGTATGCAGCAGAGAGATGGAAGAGAAAGAGAAGCTGAGACTTCGTACACTGGGAGAGCTGTGTACACTCCAGGTAGAACTGGAGACTCCACAACAGTGAGGAACAGGCAGAGATTAGGAGGCCATGGTGAGGTCCTGGCCCTGGCTGCTGTGGTCCTGCTGCAGCTGGGGGGGGGGGTCTGTGTTGATATCTGTGACCTGAGAAATCAACCCAGGCCAAGCAGATGTCCGAGGGCTGGGGTGCCACCAGAGACATGTGGATAACTGAAAACCATGCTGCCAAGGGGGACAAGCTGATCTGAAAGGACTGAACTGCCACGTGAGGCCATGGGGACATCTGGGCCCAGGCTACTGGTAGGGGCCGTGTATGGGTTCTCCTATGACAGTGGGGTCTGTGTTGATGTCTCTGGCCTGTGTTACCACCAAAGGCCATGCAAATGTCCATGGCCCGGACTGCCACCTGAGGTACTGTGCTGAACTGGCCCCTGCTCCTCACTGGCCACCACACTTGGAAGAACTGGCCCTCCTTCTTGCATGGGCAGCAGAGTAGAGCTGACCTTGATGGACATTTAGTGAGTCCCAGGGCATGAGCACAGGACAGCAGGTCCTGTCCTTCGTCTGCCATGGGGTGGCATGGGTGAGGGAGAAATGCCCTCTTCCTTGCCCTTAGTTGCCTGTGGCAGGTGGGTGAGCTGGCCCCAAGGTCATGAGAGTGGGAGAGCTGATCTGCCCCTCACTAGCTGCAGCACTGGGGAGAAAGGGTCCTATACCTCACTGGGGAAGCACAGTAGAGATGGCCCTGTGGTGACGGTGTTGGTGAGCTGACCCCGAGTACATGAGAACAGGAGAGCTGACCTGCCCCTTGCTGGCTGTGGCATTGGATAAGCTAGCCAAGGTAGGGCTGGAGAGCTCACCCTGGTGGTATGGGTGCAGGAGAGCTAGAGGACTGACCAACTCAGTTACCTCCCAGGCCCAGATCCCGGGCTTTGAGCTGGCCTATGCCAACATGGATTTACCCCATCTATGATCTGCTGGAGTACATGAAGGGGCTGGTCCTGTAGATCCAAAGCTGCAGGATTGTGGTAGGTTTAGTGTTAGCATATAATAGCATAGGGATACCAAAGCCTGGACTTTAAGATAAAAGACTTACTTCTGAAGTGACATGTCCTTGGGAACTCGCCAAGGACCAGGACCTCTTTGATCTTAGGGCTAGGGGCAGGACATGCCCCCTGAGGTGCCCACCCTCCAGAGGTCTCCCATCATTTCACAGCCCTCTGTGAAAAGCATCTGAATGGCACTGCTAGGACGCTTGACTTGGAAGTGCGCAAAAGCTGACAGGTGAAGATATTTAAGGCAGGATTCACATGGACAGAGGACTCTCTCTCCTGTTCCTGATTCACTCAGCAGTATTTTCCTCATCTGGCAGAGAAACTCCCTTCAATCTCATCAGAAAGCTTTACTCTCTGATGTTGACCCATTTTGGGTCTGAAGAGGAGATGGATTCTCCCTGAGATTTGGGAGCACTTAGACACTGAGCCCTGGGACTTCAGGCCTTTGCAGGCCATAAGCATCTGAATAGGTGAGCTGCCTGGGAAACTTTCATATGTTAATTGGTCTTAAGACCACAGAGACAATTCCTGCTGGATAAACTGTCTTGGGATCTGATGAACAAAATTCAGAGACTTTGAATGAAAAATTGTATGAAGATCAGCCATCCATCAGGACCCATACTCAGAGGGAAAAATATCCTTTTGTGAAACCTTAGGTTAATGTTAAATGCTTGTATTATAGGTCCTAAGAAGTTTTAGGTGCTAGGTTTCAGAGTTAGGGTTTGGGTTTAGGATTTAGGAATTTTATAGGCAAATGCTAGGTAATTGTTAAGTTTTAATAAATATATGTGCAATAAATAAAAATTTACTGTTACACAGGATCTCCATGACACAGAGCAACAATAAGATATCTGAGAGGAGTCCCAGTCCTAGTGAGGATTCAGTATAGATAGTGTAGAAGAAACCAGAGGCCTTGAACCAGACCAGTGACTCATTGCAATGAACATTTGCAAATAAAGATGTGTGGACAGAAGGGTATACTGTGTGCCACACTGCAACACACTAAAACTTCCACAAGTTTTTTTTTATTCTATCTTACTTTATTTTATTTGAGATGTGGAAAGTTGTAAGGGCAAAGGGTGGATACAAAGGGTCTGGAAGATGAGTGGAATTGGGGTGTATCATGTGAAATTCACAAAGAATAAAAATTAAACAAACAAACAAAAACATAGCAAGCCGCAACTTTCAGTAAAGTCTGCTGTTTGCAGGGTAGGTGGAATGGGGAAGATGTCCAGTATAAGATGAGACAAGGGATGTACACCTTATATTGATAAGAAACAGATGAGAAAATGGGCATCCAGGATCAGGGATCAGAACCCACCCCCTCTTACACCTAAAGCCGCAGAGATAGTGCAAGGGATGTAGGTTTTCCTAGAAGCCAGTTGACTAATTGGTGACCAAGGTGTCCCTACCTATCGGGAAACTTAGGAACTCCAGTGTTGGTAAGCATATGTCCCACTTGGAAGGTATGGGACAAAGTTGCAGAAGACACACATTTGGAATGATAAATTTGGTGTGGGTAGAAAATGGGAGATACTTTCAGAGGGAAGAGTGGTAAATAAGGGTCCAGGTGGAGTGGGGTTGGAAGGCAAACCCTGGTACTGATGCACATTTATGCACAAACTTGGTGTCTTATTGTCACTTTATTGTTGCTAACATTTTAGCATTAAAGTTTGCATAGCTTTGATGGTTTAAATGTATCCAAAGATGTATGGAAGTTTGCTTCCTAGTATGGCAATACTTGGGAATGATAGAACCATTGAGAGGTAGCATACTCCAGAGTTGGTTAGATTACTGAGCTATGTCCTGAGAAGGGATCAATGTTGGTATCAATGAGTAGGGGTGGTTACCTTGAAAGTGGATTGGTGTAAAAGAAAAAGCCTGAATTTTCTTCTGGCTTCCTGTCTCCCTGTGAGATCCCCTATCTCATCTACCCTTCTCTTCCTCCTTGATACCATCTGCTCTATTGTGACACAGAACCCATTGATCTCGCACCAAAGGCCACCCCCATAAAGCTGCCCAACTTCCAACTTCAGACTCTAAATCGGTATGCTCAATAACCCTTTTAACACATCACCCAGCCTCTGGTATTTTGTTACAGAATGACCAACACAAAAGGCTCATTTGTTCTTTGAGGTTTCTCCTTTGCAACAGATGCTTTCTAAATCCAGGAAGATAAACTGGGTTCCCCCAAGTATGTGTCAGCAGAGCCTAGTATGATTTGCTCTCATGTAGAGGGGTTATTCCTTACTGGAGAATTCCTTTCTAGTTTCAGTTACAGAGTGTTTCATATGTAGATGTCCGGAATGTGTAAGAACAGGGTCAGCAGAGAAGCTGAGACTGAATTGCCCTTCTGTGATGCCAAGGAGGGATTTTATTCTTCAAATCCCCTTTTATTTAAGAGCTGGCAACAGTGTTATAACAAAGAACATACTTTAAAACCATTTTCTCTGTCCCTATATCTTTCTGTAATCTTTGTTTCACTAGATAAAATCCAGGGTCCAAGTCCTCTTTTTCCAGGACAATATTGCCTCCCACATAGTGTGTTTCTGCAATACTAAATGAAGGGGCCATTGGGACACCATCAGTGCCCAGAGTAGCATGAGTGTGAAGGAAACACTTTGTCTCTTGGAACTTTCATCTCTGTTCTTCCACAGAGAGACCAGACAAGAAGTCCAGAATGCTGTCTTTTTCCACACATGAACCTCAAGCTTTTGACATCTGGAAAACATGGTTTGCTCTTTGGACTTTTCCGGCATAATTCTTCCTCAGTTGGATTCACATAAGACTCTACTGCTCAATTGGTGCTTGGAAGATAGGATACCTTTCCTTTGTTTGGCTGAAAGCTATTTGGATAGACTTGAAAGCCCTGTAAAGAACACTAGGAAAACATACAATGTTGCTCTAAGAGTGTAGAGACTGCTTAGAAATCTCCGACTATTAGTTGAAAAGGCTCCTTGGCTCACCTGGCCCTTCTCACCCCTTGGAACCAGGGAGTCTGAACTCCTCATTTCAGCATTGGCGTCTGAAAAGGCTTAGTCTCTGAGCACCCGGCAATGGAGGTACAGGACTCTCTTGAGCATTGGCAAGACAGAGCTACCGAGGAAGATGGCTGAATATGCAAGCCTTGATGCAGATGGAGTTTTCACTCCACATACCCCTGCAGGTCACCAGCCAGCACCCCGTTTCCTTATCCTGGGATGAGCTTTCCATGGAAGAGGAGTTTATGGTTCCGAAGAGGGGTTGGCATGAGAATGGAAAAGAGAATGGGAGAAAACAGGAGAGAAAAATCATTAAGAAGAAAAATGAACAAGATTTATGAAGGCACCTAGCCCTTGCCTGCTCACAAGGCAAGGCTGCCTTCTTGAGATGTATTTTCCAGGTCCTTGGACAGACTGCTGTGAAATGAGGCAAGCTAGCAGGCTGCCATCACTTTCTTTGAGAGACTGTCAACAGATTAATAGATCTTCCCAATACAGCAATTCTCCTCCAATTGAGCCTATATTTTCCATCACATCACTGAATTTATGTTTCCCTTGGAGTGGACTAAGCCTTTGTTTATGCCTTATGAATGCTCAGTTCATATTCACTGTGATCACGTTTCCTTTTCACCATGTGATCACTTGGCCAGGTTCCACGGATTTAAGCCATCAGAGAAAGTTCCCTTCCAACCTTAATTGTTTTCATGCTGCTCTTCAAACGTCTCCGTGTATTGTCACTTTCTGTACATGGTCCTCTATATTCATGGGATTAAAAGACTTAGGCAGGGAGTGGGTGCTTGTAGTGGGGTCTACAGTCTCTCTCTGGCTTCCTCTTTTTAATTTCTGACAAATTGCTAACCCTCCATATGTTGGTTCTGTTTTCATCAACATGATAGGACACCCAACAAAAACAGTTTAAGGAAGAAACGGCTTGTTTCAACTCAGAGTTGGAGGGTGCAGTCCATCAAGACAATTCAGGGCATCAAGGCATGCAGGGCAACAGGGATGTGAGGTGGTGGCTTGTACCTCACCCACAGCCAGGAAGCAGAGAAATGAATGTGAGTCCTCTGTCCACTTTCTCCTTTTTATTCCTTTCTGGACCCCAGTCCGTGGGATGGTGCCATCTGCATTCAGGAACAGTCTTCCCTCTCAGTTAGCCTAGTCAAGGAACTCCCACATGGACATGCACAGAAGTTTGTACATTACTTAATTCTCAGTCTTGTCAAGCTTTCAGTACTAACCTCCACGCTCTAGCACTTTCTAATTGGTGGCTTTTCTCTCTCCCTTTGATTCCTTCAGAGTCTGTTAACCCTATGCTTAAGACTAGGGGCCTTATTGACCCCATTCTCACAGACCATGGGTCCACTTTGTCTTAACAACACTCTTGGATATGGAGCAAGACTTGGAGACATCTTGGAGAAGAACACATGGAGAAGAAGAGGGAGAAAAAACAGGCCTTTTATAATTATCTCAAAGGCTAATGGATGCAAATAAATACAAGCTGTGTTTAGAAGGTGGGCAGGACTTAACACAGGAGGCAGGAACCACTAAAGCGTGAGATGCACATGTTAAATGGGTGAGGTTATATATTAGTACGAAGGTAAGTGGCTGCCCGTGGCATCCCCTATGCCTGCTTCTAGATGGTGCCTCATTTGCTAAGTAAACAAAGAGCCAGGTGCAGTGACACAAGCCTTTAATCCCATCCCAGCGTTTGGGAGGCAGAGACAGGAAGATTGCTGAGTTTGAGGCCAGTCAGGTCCACATGAGGAATTTCAGGCCAGCCAAGGCTAAAACAGCAGTCAAAAAACAAACAACCAAAACATACGAAGACTTCTCATCTAGTATTAGTTGCTAAAGTTCTTTCTTTAACTGAACCCTGGGCTTTTTATGCTATTTCCCTCCCATCTGTGCTTAAAAATTAAAAGCAAAATAATCTAGTCCTAATAAAATAGTCCTTGAGTTTAATTGGAAAAATCCCTGAAAAGGCTGAAAAGCAACAAGGGTTTTTTAAAAGACCGTTTGATGCCACAGGCCCTACCTTCTTTAGAGAGAAAAGCTCTTAAAACCTCTCGACTATGAAATGCATATTCTGGGTTCCTTGTGGTTGCTTTAATGTCTGGCTTTTCTTTGACATCATGGTTGAAGAAGTCAAAGGATATCTCCAGAGATAAACATTTAATACCGCATGTTCAGTCTGTGCCAAATCCCAAAGAGCTGACCGTGATTCATCTTGTCAATGTTAAATGCTTATTATCTTTCTTCATCTGCATTCATGAACAAAGCGGCTCTCTGACCTTCTGGCACCCTCTCACTGCTCCACTTACCCCCCTCCCCCAATTTATAGAAACAATCTAACCAGTGGACTCAGTGGTCCTGATGGGCCAGAATGGGTTTTTTCTTCCCATTGGCTGTTTACTCGCCTCTGCTCAACAGCCTAAGCATGAGGCCCAACTGGGATCCTACCCTTCAAAGAATTGCACTTGTTTCTACCCATAGATCCTCCCCCGACCTCATGCCAAGTTATGTTGTACACAGAGCATGTCCATCCCATCTTCCTCATACACTGCCCCTCGATGTTTCCCAGATGACCTGAACCCTCCCAAGTTGTGTTCAAACTGATACTGAAGGGTGGTTGAAGAAAGGCTACTCAGGCAAGGCAGGTGGAGCTTGGAAATGACAGAGAATACGGGACAAACCATAGAAGGAAAGCAGAGGACCAGTGTGTCATTCGGCTTTTGTTGCTGTAACACACACGAGAGACAAGCAGCTTACAAAGAGGAAAGGTTTAGTGTAGTTTTGAAGGTTTCAGTTCACAGTGGGTTGGTCCTGATGCTTTGGGGTTTGGGGTGAGGCAGCAGGCCATGATGAGAATATGTAGCAGAGCAAAAAGTGCCAATTTCATGCCAAGGAAACAAGACAAGAAGAGGTAAGGACAGACAAGCCCCTAATGACCAGAGAATCTCCCAGTAGCAAGCTTTCCAACCTTCTCCTATTTCCCATTAGTGCCCCAGAATGGGAGCCAAGCAACTCTGGGAGATGCCTGAGATTCAAACTGTGGAACATCACAGGCTGAGGATGGAATGGAAAATCTCAGTTTCCCTATGCTTCCTTTTCCTGCAATGGACTGTGAGGATCCAAATTGTCTATCCTGGATACATTTAAGACAGAAAAGTACCTTCATTTCACAACGTGTTAGACTGCTGTGTGACTCTGACCTTTCTTCTTCTAGGCAAGATTCCACGCACACTCCCTTAGCCTAGGCCTCATAGAACAGTGAGGAACATTCTCGTGGTGTAGCTTAGCTCCATCTTATTATGGTACTTGGAGTGGGAACCTTGAAGAGAAGATGCTTTATGATGGATGAAAGGCCTCGCTGGGGATTCTGGGCACTTTCCCATCACCGTTTAATGCCTCCAAAGAATATGTCTTTCTGGAGAAGAAACTGTGATGGTTCCAGAGGCTGCCAGCCTGTCACATGCTCTTCTAATGGATTATTGATGGCCACACAAGGCTGGCCTGGCAGCACGGCCTGCTCTATTTTATTACAACCATCACTCGGACTGAACCCAACGTGTCACCTCACTAAGTGGGGCTGTGGGCAGCAAATGTTTTCTACTTTTGATCAATCATCCACATCACATGCTTCCCAGAGCACTATTTATGTCAAGTCTGTGACTTGGACCCCTCAGGAAGGAGTTAAATAGCATCATGTTCTCCCCCCCCCCAAGGTGAGGAAAAGAGAAACATCATCTTCAATATGGTGATTTAAAAAAGAAACCCATATTATTAAACATTTTCATGCTTGATGAAATAAACTTTTCAAAGTAATATGGAAAAAATGATTTCATTTGAACACCTTTTAGCCAAAGAAACATATGCTGCTTATTAGGAGTAAGAACTGCAGAGCCTGCTTATACATCTGGACCCCACCACTGCCTGCAACTCTTCTGCTGTGGAGGAAGTGGGAACCCTGCAGACAGTCAGGCGGGTGTTCTGGGGGAAAGCTCAGGCAAGGCTGCTGAACCTGGCAGAGCTGTAGCTGCAAGAGGCATGTGAGCCAAGCACAAACCTCCTTTGAGGAGCCCAAAGCCATGCCACCCAAACTCAAGGTTTCAGGATCCAAAGGCATTACGAATTGTGGAGCTTCTCTGTGCTCAGGCTGCCTGTAGATCCAGGCCATAAATAGCTACCAAGGAAGAGGACCCTTCTCTTGTTTGCTCCTGCTTCATGTTACCATATCAGGAAAAGTCATCATGGGCAAACACACACCAGAGCTCAGCATCAGCCATGCTGCTTTGCAAAGCAAGAAGGAAGGAAAGATGCTGTCTCCTTCCAGGAATGGTGGATAGGAATGTGAGAAAAAAGGTAGTTGTGTATTAAGAGAGATTTACTGTGAGCCTACTATGTGGCAGTCAGTCAGGGCAAGAGGGGTGAACCAGCTGCAGAAAGAGCAGTGGGCTTGACCCAGGTGAAGAAACTCTGGCCTCTAGCCCTGGTTTTGTAGCATATTGAGTTACATAGAAACTGCTGTGTGTCTCTGACCAACTCAGGCCTGCAGTCTGGGAGTGCTGAAAGCCTGGCTCTATGGGAAGAAACATGGCAGGACAGAGGTTCTCTTATCCATGGAGGTTCTGGGCTCTCATTTGATCTGCACTGTGGTCATGTGGGCAGCTGTGTCCCTCTATCACATATGAAGAGACAGACACTTCCATGAAGTGCTGGGCCTCACTGTTAATAAGTGAGTTATGACTGAAATCCCAACAGTGAGCAGACATCCTGGTTTGGCCATGATTGTCAGGTGTCCTAGGATGTGAGACTTTCAGGACTAAAGTCTAAACAGGGGACAGTCCTGGAGCAAATGAAAGCAGCTGGTCTCTCTCTAAAAGTGTGGCTTCAATAGCCATTCTGTTTTAGCTTAATCCCCAAGTGTCCCTCTGATGTCTGTTCCTAGTGAGTGGGACAAAGGAATGACAGAGTATTGTGTGGATTATCTGGGAAGGAAGAGACCCTGTGGTTTTTTTTTTTTTTTTTTGTGCATCCAGACTTACTATGTACTTGGTTCCAAACAGGTACATGGGCTGCTCTGGTTTGCTTTTCTTTGTCATGGGACAAATAGAACAAGGAGTACAATGACACATTGAACTGCTGTTGGTCCATTTTGATGATGTTCAATTTGCAATTTCAGGTCCATACCCTTTTGTACCTAGTAAGATTAGTTCCAGAAGTCCCAAGGATACCCAGCTCCATGGATACCCAAGTCCTTACTAGAAAACAGTCTTATATTTCTAAAGAGCCCACAGCTCTAGGGATCCTCCAAAAGCCCATGTGTTGGAGGCTTGGTCCCCAGCCTGTAGTACTATTGGCAGGGCAAAACTTTAGGGGGTGGGGCCCAGCAGAGGGAAATTATGTCATCAGAAGTGTGGTCTTGAAGAGGGTCCTGAGATCTCTGTCTCTCCCAGACTCCATGAGGTGAACAAAGTGTTCATACTCTGATTTCTACCATGACAATCTTACCGGGAGCCCCAGAGCAGCTGGGCCAAGGCCCTGGATTAAGATCTCCAAAGATGAAGATCAAAGTGAATCTTCCCTCCTTTAATTTGATTTTCTTAGTTTTTTTTTTTTTTTTTTTTTTTTACTCCCATAGCAATGGATTCAAGCACCCATCTTTCTCCTTCCTCTCCCTGTCAGAGAAGACAGTGCATTTGCCATCTGCAGCAGGCAGATGTGTTCATACATGGAGCCACCCTTGCCCAGAGACAGATGATCATCTTAATGTCCCAGTGGGAACCAGACACAGAGGAGTTACAACACAGTAGATGTGCAAACATCCCAAGAGTTGTGTTCAAGAAAAGAGTGGTTGTCTGTCATAGCTTGTAGATATGTTCTCTATACAAAGCTACCTAGCTCTTTTTCTAGAATGTTCTTTTGTGCCATAGAAATTAGGGTCAGGCTGATTTGGAATAAAATAAACACCAGCTCTACTGATTACTGCTGTCTGGGTCTACCTTAGTGTTCTCATTTCTAAAATGGGCATTCTCATGCCGCTGCATGGCTGGAAGTCTCAGAACATCTGCATCTAATAAAGTCTAGTTAGTTACCCACTGGGAATAAAGACTAGTTACCCACATACACAGTGCAGCAGCTAACAGTGTGGTGACTCACTCTTCTGCAAAGGTGTTTGTAGGAAGGTGTGCATATGTCTGTGTTCCAGATGATCCCCCTCCACTCACAGTTTATAGGCACCTGAATTCCTCTTATTAGATACAATACACATAGCCTCTTCAGGCACGGCCAGCCTACTTACATAAATGCATACATTCCTGTTCCTCTTCTCCTTCTTTGCACACAATGGCTGTATCTTTTAATTCTTAAGAGTTTGACAGCATAATGTTTTGGAGATCATTCAGTGCAAAGCTGTGTCTGTATGCTTTCACTCTGTGTCCTTTTCCTTTGTACAGATCTTTGTGCTTGTAGTCTTTTATATACAATTCCTAAATCACAAACAGAAACAAAAACTTTGGCAATTCACAAGTTTCCTTGAATTTGTGGAAAAATCATTTGGTAACAAAGCATGACGTGAGCTGATGTGAGTCGGTTTCAGCTAACACTTCCAAACCACATCCCATCATTGAGAAAAGTCAGGACAGGAACTCAATGAAGGAACACAAAAGTAGGAACTGAAGCAGAAGCCATGGAGGAATGCTGTTTTCTGGCCTAGTCCCCACTCATGACTCACTCAGTCTGCTTTCTTGTACACACCAGAACCACCTGACCGGAGGTGGCACCACCCACAGTCGCCTGACCGGAGGCAGCACCACCCATAGTCATTAAACAAGACAATGCCAGACAGACTTCTGATTGGTCAATGTTGAGGAGACATTTTCTCAGTGAATAGTCCCTCTTCTTTAACTGACCTGACTGTGTCAAGTTAACAAAATCCAGCCAAGACATATGGTAAATGCACGATATTAGCTTTCTAACTAACTAAAAATAATCTACAGACAGGCCAGTCCCGCAAACCCTAGGGGATAAGGTTACATTTACTGTAAGGCATGAGTTTACAAGAATTTTGACCTCATGAGAGACTACAGTGGTTAGCTTTTTAGACATGTCATTTTATACAATAAAATGCTTCTCATAATGGCATTTGGTTAATGACAGACCACATATATGACAGTGGTCCCATGACACCATGGAGGAGCTGAGAACTTATACCAAATGGCATATAAGAGACAGTGTGGTGTTGTGCTGGGAGCTGCCTCACGCATCAGAGTGACTGCATCTGTTGGGTCCAGAACTGTATGGACTGAACGTGTTTCCAAGGTTATACTCTATATACATAGTTCAGTAACTATGAAATCACCTAATGAAGTGTTTCTTAGAATGAATGTGACTGACACAAGATTGTACACAGTCTAAGTGACTGATGTTGATGAATCAAGGAAGAAATGCATTTACTTTTGACAGTTTGCTAAGTTGTCTCCCTGGAGGCTGTTCAACTTTGTATTTTCATCTATCCCTTTCCTCGTCTTCCTCTAGTAGTATCCTTTTCCATCTTTTCTACTTGAGGAAGAGCCAGCATCCTGTCAGGCCTTGACAGGCCATCTTTACCTCCTTTTGTGTGGACTATTTGATTTTGTTTTTCTATTGTTAAAAAATTATGCATTGGATTTTCTGGGGGATTTTATTACTGATTTTTCAGGGCTCTTTAAATAAAATAATTTTTTCTAGCCTTTTTTTTGATGTTTGGTGTCATTTGCTGATAGCTGTTGCTCTGAGATCCATTCTTTCCATCCTTTTGTTATCTCTCTTCACAAACAACTTTTCCTCTGTGTGTTGTTAGTTTGTGTGTGACAGTACCCATTATGACCCCTTAAAAGGAAGATTGTAAAGTCCTTGGGGTGATGGCTGCTCATGTCACCTCAATTTTATAAGAATCAGTTACTTGATGGGAAATGCTGAACATTTAAAATTCAGCGCTTAAACTCAGGGTTTCGCTTTCCTTTATTTCACTGTGTGTATGACAATAATGAAGGCCATTAATGTGGCACAGGGATAGGTATGTTTTTATAGTGGTGTTGGTGATCAAGCTGGGACCTTGTACATGCAAGGCAAACATTCTGCCTCTCAACTGAATCCCCAGTCCTATTTTTCAAACCAGTTTTTCCATTCATTGATTCATTTATTTACCTATTTATTTTATTTTGTGCCCATCAGAAAGCACAATTGTGAGAGATTCCTCTAGGCATGCTTGTTTCCTCACCAAGCTTCATCTCTCTATTCTTTAAGCATGTTTTGCTTTGTCCGTGTGTGTGTGTGTATGTGTGTGTTTGTGCATTTAGTTTACAAAAATATTCCCCACTGGGTCTTGAGAGAAGGCTTGTCTTGCAGATGACCCATGTTTAGTTCCCCTCACCCACATGGCAGCGCACAACCATCTGTAACTCCAGTTCCAGGGGAAATGATGCTGCGTTCTGGCATCAGTCTCACTAGAAGACAGAAACAGTATCTCTTCAGAATGTCTTCATGTCTTCCTGGCCAGTTAAAAAAGGAGTTATTATGGAGAAGTCTAAGTGATTGTCCATGTGTTGTTTCCATTTCCAATACTTGGAGGTAACTGTGATGTTTGTACGAAATGGACAAAGCCAACTAATCCGCACCTGGAAATGAAAACATAAGTACACCTGCCATTTGGCAATTCTGTGGTATGCCTTATGGTAAGGAGGCAAGACTGAAATTTAGAGTTTGAGGAATGACTCCAACCCCTGGCCTCTATGAGCCTCTGGTGTCCTGCCCTTGGCAGGAGTGCTATTCTATGCAAGCCTCACAAACAGATAGATCTTCCTTTAGGAAGAGGGTTAGAGGTATGCCTGTGTGCCTCTGGCTAGGCAGGTGTTGGGTCAGGATCTGCACAGTACCCTTAAGGAACTAAGTCACCAAGGAAAAATCCTACATTAAGAATGGGGGAAAGAATGAACACAGTTAGGCAAAGTCCCAACAATCTGGCCCACAGTCCAGTCAAAAACATGAAAACTCATGGCACAACAAAAATGAAACGGTGAAGCATTTCTTCTGTGTTTAAATCCTATAGCTGTAGCCGGATATGGTGACGTACGCCTTTAATCCTAGTACGGGGGAGTCAGAGGCAGGTGGATCTCTGTGAGTTCAAGGATATTCTGGTCCACAAAGTGAGTCCAGGATAGCCAGGATAGCCAGGGCTATCCTGTCTTGAAAAAAAAAATCCTATAGCTGTTTGTTAATAGATATGTGACCTTGGGAAGCTGTTAACTTCTCTGAATGCCCATGTCCTCATCCCTACAGCAGCTTGCCTTGAGGACTCAACAGTGTTAATATCGGAAAGCTACAGTCATCTGACTTGGTCCTTGGCAAGCCTCACTGAATGTGAACATTCAGTGATGTAAGCTCAGTTTCTGCTCTCTGGTTGAGATGAGCAAAGATTGGGATGGCAGGAGGGGGCTTAGGGCTTTGTAAGAAATGAGGACCTTACTGTCCACACAAAATGAAGCTCTCACCTCAAAGCAAACGACTGTTCTTGAGCCAGTTGATGCAGTTGCCATAGTACAAGGGGTGCTCGTCTCTCCAAAGCTGCTCTTGGAGTGCTCCCTTCAGCAGAAGGGATGGTGTGGGCAGTGTGCAGGCTGGGGAAGAGCTGAATTCAGTTAGTGGACCTCGAGAGAGCAGGGTCGCACCAGCTAAAGTCTTCCCAGAGACTGACTCAAGCCTACACCTGCAGAGAGGAGTGTGAACTTGGGCCCTGTAAAGCCTGTTGGGCCCACTGGACAGCAAGTGTCAGCGGAGTTCCTGTTGCTGTCTAGGATGCTGCTTACTCTGACCTAGCCATTCTAGCTACAGGGTTTCCTTTTAACCCTGACAATTGGGTCTTAAAATGCCTGTGTTGGAATAGGCATATCTATGTGCAAAAGCAAAGGGTCAACAATAAGGGATCCACAATGTGGAGACAACTGGGCTCCATCAGCTCCTTCTGGAAACCCTAGCTCTTCTTTTCTCTCTAGCTATTGGAAGAGGTCTGGTGGAGAAAGGATACGTAATAACCATTTATGCTGTTGTGAACTAAGCCAAAGGGGAATGACTTCTTAATGAAACACACAGATGAAACCTGATAGAGATAGGATCTGGGAACACCAGTGACAATTGAAAAACTGCCCCCAAAGGGACAGAAGGGAAAAACACAAGTTGTGTAGCAGGAAATCACAACTGGAGATGTTTGACCTTCTGCACTGCCAGGGAAATTCGCCTGGGTCTACATAATTGAAAACACAGACGTTCAGTCCGGGAAAGTCCTGGTAGAATATAGAATGTTGATAAGGGCTTCAAGGAGGCCAGCATATCAGACTGCGGATTAAATCAGGGCAAGCCTGCAAAAGCTTAGGTCCTGCTGGGATCAGCCATACTTACAGCCCCAATTACACTCCTGTGACCCAGTGGTGGCCTCAGGAAGGCTGAAATATCAAAGATGGACACCAAGGAGGATCCTTGGGGATGAGGTGGAGTTCAGAGAGGAGGCTGGGAACTGAAGCAGGTGAGGACGCCTTTTGTCTAGGAGCACTTTCTTTTATATTCCAAACAGAGCTTGGCTCATGATGCCGTTCTGTTATAAACACAGAAAGAATCCAAGTTGATTGCAACCCGTGTCCTCTCTATGTCCTCTCTATGTCCTCTCTATGTGCTCTCTATGTCCTCTCTATGTGCTCTCTATGTCCTCTCTATGTGCTCTCTATGTCCTCTCTATGTCCTCTCTATAT
>CAJQZJ010032201.1:8789446-8816362 GCA_907164525.1 Lophiomys imhausi | reverse complement strand
CACACACACACACACACACACACACACACACACACACACACACACACACTCATACCCACTTGCATATGTCTATGCTGATGTACTGTCCACTTTATCTTTTGAAACAGGTCACTGAGACTCACAGGTGCTTAGAGGGACTGGCCAGCCAGTCCTGGAGATGTACCTGTCTCTGTCCCCACAATAGAACTGCCGATGTGCACAGCCCATGCTCCCGGATCTCTTATGAGGGTGTTGGGAATCCTAACACAGAACCTCACGCTTGTGTGAGAGTCACTCGGCTAGCTGACCCATCTCCCCAGCCCCTATCTCTATATTTCTTTTTTAGTAGTATAAAAGGATAATTTGAGGTTATATTAAATCATAGAATTCTCTGGGCATGGAGACACGTCCAGCTGCCGTCTTCCTTCAGCCTGGGTTTTCACCTATTTCTGAGGTATTTATTGTGGCCTAGGTCCTCCCCCTTTGTTCTCTCTGGACAGCTCACTCTAGTCAGCTTCTAAGTGAGAATTCTAAGCAGTGGCCCTAGTGGGACAGCAGCAAATAAAAAGGTCAGAAATGTGTGTGTGGGGGGGGTGGCACCAATTGCATTTTCAATAACAGCTGGAGCCATTTCAACCTTTCCCTAAAAGTGAGATTCTTCCTACCAATTGGTTGAGGCACCCTCAAAGGAGAACACACTTTGAAAAGTGCCATGCCAGGTATTCTCCTCATTCACGTGGGCATAGTGGAAAGTCTTCTGGTACCCCTTGCCACATCACGTCTCCAGCTTTTTGATCCTTTGCATTTCATGGGTAAAAAACAGAGATGCAGATGGTCTCAGCAGTGACTGAACGAAATGACCTCTGTCCTGCTGAACAGTTGCTGAGCTACTGAAATACAACAGCACACATCGGAGCCAAGTTGTCAGAGGGGTTATTTCACAGCCATGACCTCACGGCCATAAAACACAAGGCATGTAATGTGTAAGGAAACCTAGGACAGCATTTCCATCTTCATTTTATTAGTAAGATTACCATATGGAAAATAACACCAAGTTATCATAAACATTCTCTTAAGGGAATAGTTAGGATTCAGATAGATATTTTTACCTTCAGGGGCTTACATTTCTTATTTGTTGCTTACAGAAAACATGAAGTAATGTTATTCATCATCTCCACACCTCACAGCCTCAAATGTTCAGAAAAGAGACCTGAACATTTTCACGCCTTTGATGTTCAAGGTACCTGCAGGCTTGCAATTACTAAATGGGCCACAGCAGCAGGTGGATTCAGTTGCTCTAACTAGACGATAATAGAGTTTTGCCTTTGCCGACTGCTGTCAAAACCAGGCTGGACTCACTGTAACCAAACTGCCCTTGGACTGATCCCCACATGGGACACATATAAGCTTAGACAATCACCAATGATTTTGATGGCAGTCTGTTCTTCAAGTGTCTGAGGCTGCTTACAAATGTTCCATCGTTTCTTTTTGTTTAAACACCTGTGAGTTTTCTTCACAGAAAATTTGACAACTTTTGTCTCTCTATCTTGGTTTGATTTTTGATTTTTTAAACAGAAGGCCTAGTGGCAAAATAAACTGTGCCAGAATGATGGCAATTATCTAAACAATCTCTCTCTCTCTCTCTCTCTCTCTCTCTCTCTCTCTCTCTCTGCTTACTGTTGGTCTCCAACTGCTCCTGGGTAAACACTTTTGAGGTGTTCTTTCTTGTTTAGAAAAGCTGACTTAGGCGACCACTAGGAAACAGGGGACAAAGACCTGAAACATCCAGAAATCACTGTGTGAGTACCAAAGAATCAATGGAGTATTCAGAGGGAAGGTTTGTTTGTGTGTATGGTGTATGTTATTTGGTGACATATTCCTCAGTTGGACTCTCTCCTACCCAAACCCTGTGAATTCCATGCTTTGATGGGTGTGAATTATCCCTCTCTCAACAGTCAATTATGATTGAAGGCTTAAACTGTGGAGAGTGGGGCCTGCTGGAGGTACTGGGTCACTGGGACATGCACCTGCAGGGACAGTGGGACCTAGTTTTTTTTTCTCTCTGTTTTAGTTGGTCCATGCAAACTCTACCCCACACAGGTGTCTCCACCCAAGCCAAAGTAAGTGAGTTTCTTTCAAACTGAATTGGCACTGGGCCATGCCTTAGAGTCTCCAAAGCCATGAGCCTGATAAGTCTATTTTCTTTTTAAGTTGTCTCTGGTATTACATTGTAGTGTGAAGCTGACACCTATACAATGATATCCAGACATGCCAAAGCTTCCTACAATGTCATGGTCACATCGACACATTTGCCTTAGTTTCTGGTGTTCACTGCCTGTTGTACCCTGCTCTTTTTCAAGACTGTTGCCTCTTATCCATCTTCACGATGGAAAATAGTCTCACTCCGGGATTTCTTTCCACAAAGAGCTTACTTACATCAGACTTTGCTGAGCTAGGGGTTCTGGCTAGCTTGAATACGGCAACAGCTAGTCTAGTGTTTAAAAGTCCTCTGTTCCTATTCCATGCTTCTTGTTTTTTCTCTCCTCTTCCCGGCTCTGGCTTAGGTACATTCTCCCACCATTGCCATCAATTTTCCAGTGCAGAGCTTTAAAAACCGCCCCCTTCCACTCCAAGCAGTAAGGGCTGGGGGGACTTTTCCAATCCTTCAGGATTTCACTGGACCTTTTTCCAGAACTATTTCTCTCGTGTATCTCTGTGCTTTCTCTGGAGAGAGGGGATAGTGTCTATCACAGAAGGTCTCAGTCTGAAGTGTGGCTCTTACATTTTCTAGGAGTCGACACCTAATGCCTGCTTGGCTATCTTTCCCACAGTTTTTGTTTTGTTTTCTAGAATTGTTATATCTTCTCTTCATTCAAGTTGCTCTTCAGCTGGTCCAGCTCCTTATAGACAACAATTCCTTAAACACTGACCTGACAGCCCCTCCCACATCAGTTGACCTGCATGTCTTGGGTAGATATATTTAAGACTGAGACAGACTCACTGGTGTGAAGTAAATCATGGTTCAGTCACTCTGTTGGGATCTCATCAGCTCAGCACCAAGTTGATTGATGAAGTGGACAGAAAAATGCATACTTCTTATGCCCAGCAAAATAATGCCTAAAAATAAATCACATTTTAATGAATGGGGGAGAACAATTCAATACGGTTAATATATGATGCAGCAAACCCTCATGTGTTATTCTAAGCTATTGCTTTAAAAAATGATCTGTTGACCTGCTGTCACCATGCAAATGGAAAAGAACAAAGTCAAGCTTTGTGGACTGTGGCTGGAGTTTTGGGGAGAGTAAAGGAGGAGGAAGAGGAAATGGTGGAGAAGCCCCAGGTTAGAGAAGGTCTGTAGTGCTGCTCAGTGTAGTGTAGTGACTCTGGCTGACAGCAGTGGAGTGCTTGCTCCATGATGCTTGTGTACCTGAGCTCATTTAACCCAAAGAATCCCTAGAAGGATAGACTCATTTCTCTACCAACAAAGCCTGAAGAGGTTTGTGATAGGCTAGAGGTCAGTCTGTAGGGTCAGGCTCCAGAGCTGCACCTTTGACCACTGTATTATATCATTTCCCAGGAAGACCTAGAGGGGATTTTCTCTCCTGACAGAAATACATGTAAGTATCCCCTTGGCTACAGCTGTTAGCATTTTGTATTATCAAAAAAAGCCCACATCATTTTGTCTGCAGGGGTAGACGTGCTATGAAAGTGAGGAATCATTCACTGTTATTGCTGTTTGTAAGGCTGCCAGTGTGCTCATGTGAGGTGCTAAGAATGCTGATGGCTTTACCTTGACATCACAGCCTGCCTGGGAGGCAAGGAAAAAAGGGTTCTTAGCCCATCTCACAGATGATCGAATGACCCTGGGAGCTCAACCCACCCCGTGGATGATGAACTGACTCTAGGTGCTAGGCTGCTGTGAACTTAGCGGTGACTGGTGATGACACTAGAGTGTGTTAGATAAAACACAGTTAGCCATAACACTATAAATAACCTGTCCCACCAGCAGGCTTGCCTTGTCCTTTGTGCCCAGAAGGTGTGATACTAACTTTCTTTTGAATGAGTGGGAAAGTTAGGCCACTAACTTTCTCACTCCAGACCATTAAACATGAGCCAGTTCTAATGGATGTGACAATACGGAACAGGACACTCAGAGGAGAAGGTGGCACCTTTGAAACAACAACCAAATAAATGCCTGAGAAAGTCCATTTCAAATGAGTTACCCTTTGCCCTAGAAGAAAGACCTGAAATATTGACACCAGACAGCCATGTCAAAGGATATTCTCTTTTGCACCATGGCTTCCAGCACTCCATCTCATCTCACAGTTGAAAAGAGTCTGTGCGTTCTCTCAGGTAGGTGACAACATGCTCGCAAGACAAGAGCAAAGGAACATTTCCAGGGACTGCTCCCTTTTCCCATGGAGTAGTATGAGATCTATTTACTTTTTTTCTCTTGTTGTAACAGCACCATAGAGTAGGAAATCAATAATCAACAGAAATGTATTAAACTCACAGTTCTGGAGATTAGAAGATGAGGAGTGTGGTTCTAGCACCTGGAAAGGGTCTTTCTGCTATGTCTAAGATAATAGAAATGAACATGGTCAAGATGGAGGGCATGGGCTGGCCTTATCCTTTTATGGAGGGGTCCTCCTGCCACCGAATGATGTCCTTCCTCTCTTTGTGAAGAAAGAACTCTAGTACATCCTAAAGGTCCCACCTATCAGCATCATTTTAGTGGCAAGTCCATTTCAACACAAATTTAAGAGGAGCATCCAAACTACAAAGCGGGTATAGACCCTGAGTACTACACACCCCACCAATCCTTCTTCAGAAGACAAGACAGTAAAGAACAGAAGGTAGGCCAGGCTACCATTCATATATATATATATATATTTTTTTATATATATATGTATATATTATATATATATTATATATATATGTATATATTTCCCCAAACCCTGGCTCAGAACAAATATCTGACAGATGCCATTGGAAGAATATCTTAAGGCAGACCCAGGCCATCTTTGTACACTGGTTGGGAAGGTGTTTCCTTAGCTTATAAGTAAAATGCCATATTTAGGTCCTTGAGCAAATTTGAAAGTCAGGCTAATTTGTTTTAAGTGTCTGTCTGGGGAACTTTCAATCCCTCATTTTTGGTTGTTTGGAAGGTGCTGAGGTTTACAGTCATGGTGTCTTTGAGACAGCACTTAGCACAACCCTGGGCCAGATTCTTGAGACTTTACCTTATAGGGTTACACTGCCCGTGTGACACATTTGTCCAGCTCTTCCTGTCTCTGCAGTCTTCCTTCCAAATGCTTCCTGCTGCTTTGTGAAGCGAGGGCTCAGACTCTTTCTCTCTGAACAATAACCACCATCTGCGTGACACTACTGCGTACTTGAAATGTGTGGTCCAAGTTTGAGTGAGCTATAAGGGTAAATAAATAAACAGTATTTCCAAGACTTAGTATATACAGAGAGTCAACATAGCTTGTTAACCTGACACACTGGATAAAGTAAAATATTAAAATTCATATTACCTATTCCTACATTTTATTGTAAATACTAGAAAATTTTACATGACACATTTTGTTGGAGCAATGTTGCTTAATAATCAAGTCCTTTTCCAAAACATGATTTCATTTTAACTTATAAAAAAAGAAAGACTCTAAGATAGAAAGCAGCTGTACTGTGTCAGTATTGAAGCAAGCCTCCTGGCACTACATGTGGCAAATAAAGAGCATGCATGAACAGATTTAAAACCTATAACCACCTGTAGAGAGGGGACTATGCTTCTTCCTATTGTACAAATATGAAGACGTGGGGACATACAGAAATGACAAGACACTGCCTTTATAGCACGGTTGAGCCGACAATCAACCCTTGTCATTTGGCTCCAGACCACAAGTCTTTAATTTCTGATTGTGTTGTGACTGGCATTCACCCTTGTGAGGCTTTCCAACTGTGGCTAGTAATGGAGATTCTCATTTCAAAGGAACATTTATCTTGTGTGACATCTTTCTGGCTGACTTTGAAGTCTCTTAGTTCACCAGTCAGAAAACATTTGTGTTCACCATTAATATGGCATGAATTCTAGAGCCAGCCAAGATGGCTTCCTAAGGGTTGGTTTGGGGACCTTCTGAACTTACTTTCAATGACTCTTGTGGGAAGTGTGAATAACTGGGAATAGAGAGTGAGAAGCCTCCCTGTCCAGAAAACCACAGTTAGACAGCCATGCTGAGAAGAGAAGGGATCTCTGTCCAATCAGGTTGTGGAAAATCTCTGACAATGAGAAAGAAGGCTCCAAGCAAGGGGCCTGGGATACTTTAAGAGCTTGATAAATATCTATTCCTTCTTTTCTGCTTTCTTCACTAAAATCTAAAGTTGAAGGTTGCTATTAACTTCTTAAAATCACCTACGGCAATTCAGACAGCCCATCCAGGCACAAACTAGGAGTTTAGTGCAATGTCCTCACACTGACTTTTGAGACCTTCTAGAATTTTCCTCAAATACACCCATGCTGTGAAAGGTGCTATCATGTTCATGGTTTCCCACTCTATTTCAAAAAAAAGTTTTATAATTTTATTTTTCTCCCAATTGCTTATCTACTACTTTTTAGTTTAACAAATTGAAAGACATCTCAGGCATACATGACTTTCTCTTACAAATAGTTTGTGGCATATTACCAACAGATAGCATCTTTTTTTTAAATCCACACAATGCCATTTTCTTAACTAGGAAATGAATAATAAGTTGGGATCTATTACTCATTTTCCAGTCTTACCCCTACCCGTAGTCTCAGATGATTTTCTTGAGTTGGTTACCTTTAAATTTCATTTTTAATGTCCTCTCTCTCTCCTTCTTCTCTCTCTCTCCTTCTCTTATCTCTTGTTTTTCCCCCTATGTCCTTTTCTTCCCTAGAAAATACTTAGAGTATCTTTCAAGGATACACAAGGGATGGTGAAACAAATTAGAAGCAAAAAATATGGCAAAGTGTGGCTCCAAGAAGAGACTGTTGGAGCAAAGATCAGCAAGGGTGACAAAAATACCACTACAAAGTAATGTGTGCCTTTCCCAAGGAGCCATACTGTTTCCCCAAGTTTCCTAGTAGGTTGGGTTGGAGAGAAGGCTTAGCCATTAAAGGGTAGGCTTTCAACCAATAGCACACGTACTTCCTAGGGGCCACTACACAGTGGGTGACATGAAACTGTGGGCCTTAGGGCTGAACACACACACACACACACACACACACACACACACACACTAATTGTTCAAGATTTTTACCCATGGTTTTTGACAAAGAGAACAGTGAATAATCTGAACAGCCTCATTTTTCACAGTAGTCTTGAAGTGTAAGACTAAGGAGTTTTTAAAGGAATTTCTAAAAGATCACACCCTAAGTGCTCACTGCAATACTATTTTTGCTATGGCCCTGCAGCACAGCACTTTTTGGAACTCAGTCATGAACCCAAGCCCTGATCCTTGCAACAGCTGCTTGCTGCTTGTAGGTAGAAGAGCCTGCTCTCATCCCAGCTGAGCAGATGGACGAGCCCTGCCATGCTGACCGTCTTATGAGGCCACTTTCAGCTGACTGTCTCCTCCATCATAGACCTTCAGTTTCCTTGACAACCTCTGAATGTCCAATGACTCCTCAGCTCCTGACTTCTTCTACAGGGTCACACTGAGGAAGGCAGTTGTACTTGAGTCACAAAGCCTCAGAAGTACACAGGAAATGAGATTTCAGAGAAGCGTTTGGATTTGGTGACTAGGAGATCTCTTAGAGATCTTGGAAGGACGGATGCCCACGCTTCTTTCCTTAATGCACAGTGCTTCCGCATGCTCACCAGAGCCCATATCTCTTTTATTCTTCAAATATTTTCTCCTATGATGTATTAACAATATTTGAAAGGATAATCTTAAAATATCAGAACAATAGTAATAAAAACAGCATGGTACTGGTATAGAAACAGACCAATGGATTAATGGAATTGAATTGAAGACCCAGAAATGAACCCACATACCTATGGTCTCTTAATTTTTGACAAATAAGCCAAAACTGTACAATGGAAAAAGGACAGCATCTTCAATAAATGGTGCTGGTCCAACTGGATGTCGACATGTAAAACAATGAAATTAGAGCTATACTTATCACCTTGTACAAAACTTAAGTCCAAGTGGATCAAAGACCTTAACATAAGGCCTGATACACTAAATCTATTAGAAGAGAAAGTGGGGAAAACCCTCTAACTCATTGGCACAGGTGAAAACTTCCTGAACAGAACACCAACAGCTCAGGTCCTAAGACCAACAATCAATAAATCAGACCTCATGAAACTGAAAAGCTTCTGTAAGGCAAAAGACACTGTCATTTAAACAAAATGGCAACCTACAGATTCAGAAAAAATCTTCACCAACCCCACATCTGACAGAGGGCTAATATCCAAAATTTACAAAGAACTCAAGAAATTAAATGTCAAGAAACCAAATAATCCAATCAAAAATGGGGAAAAGAGCTAAACAGAGAATTCACAAAGGAGGAATCTCTAATAGCTGAGAGACACTTGAAGAAATGCTGAGCATCCTTAATCATCAGAGAAATGCAACTCAAGACAACTCTGAGATTCCATCTCGCACCTGTCAGAATGGCTAAGATAAAAAGCTCAAAGGACAGCACATGCTGGCGAGGATGTGGAGAAAGGGGAACCCTCCTCCATTGCTGGTGGGAGCGCAGGCTTGTACAACCACTCTGGAAGTCAGTCTAGTGATATCACAGAAAACTTGGAATAGCTCTACCTCAAGACCCATCCAGACCACTCTCGGTATACATCCAAATGATTCCTCACCAAATCACAAGAAAGTTTCCTCATCTATGTTCATAGCAGCCTTATTTGTAATAGCTAGAAACTGGAAACAACCCAGATGTCCCTCAACTGAGGAATGGATTAAAAAAAAGAAAGAAAGAAAGAGGTACATCTACACAATGGAATACTACTCAGCTATCAGAAACAACAAAATCATGCAATTTGCAGCCAAATGGATGGAACTAGAGAAGTTCATCCTGAGTGAGCTAACCCAGACTCAGAAGGATGCACATGGCATCTATTCACTTATAATCGGATTTTCGCCATATAGTACAGGATAACTATACTACAACCAATGCACCAAAGGGAACAGGAACATAGACTTTGTTTCCTGTCAATGAAACACTTTGCCCTAGTGGTGCTGCCTTGTAGGCCCCCAGTGTATGAGGAGGCTCTTGGCCCTCAAATGACTGCTGAAGTGGGGCAGGAGACTGTTATGTAGGGACACTCCACTCCAGAGGAGTGGGGTGGAAGGGATAGGGGGTAGAGGGGGGGAGGGCGGGTGTGGGAGGGTGGAAAGAGGACACTGTGATGAAGATGTAACCTGAAGTATTAAATAAATATTTTTCAAAAAAGATCAAAGTAAGAGGGAAAACTTACTATTTTTCTTTTTAACTTAAAAGCTAGTAAATACAGGCTGGGAGAATTACAGCTTGGTTTACCAGAAATATCTAAAAACTGCATTAACCATTGCAAGCTTTCAAAGACACACACATTACTGGAGTTTTTAGGGTAAATGCCTAGCAAAAACTAGTTTGGCCACCTGTCCCTAATGTGCCAATGAAATGGACAGATAATAATGATCCCTAAAGTGTAATTCATTCACTGAGGCCACACTGGGGTGAGGAGATAAAGTGTTCCCTTGACACTGACATCTACTTTTTGAGGTTTGACATCCACTGACCTGAAGTTTAAAAAGAAAGCAAGTAGTAACCAGAGGCATGATCAAGTTGTGGCCCTCCTATCATTGGCCCCTGGTTGTCTCAGCTCCAGTCTCTCTAAGTTGTGCAAAGAACTGTGTAAACTGCCTTCCGGGGGCACAGGCTGCCCTCTGGCTGGCCCCCAGAGCTTCCTTCAGCCTTTTCTTCCTCCAGCTTGAGATTCCCCGAGAAATTTTGAATTATCGGGTGTTGGTTATTTCTATGGTCTGATAGCATAAGTGACCCTCATTAAAATATCTTCTTTCCTGCTAGGTTAGTTACATTAAGGGCTAGTTACCTCTCTCTAGCCACCATTTGTTCGGTGATATACAGAGCCTGACTGATCCCCAGTGTAAAATCTTGGCCTTATAGAGCAGTGGGGTCTGAGAAAGGCTACACTTTCCAGACATATGTGTCTTTTGAAAATATGCCAAGCTGAAAGAAAAAAGAAAGATAGACCACACCATCTATGCTAATGAACAGCGTGAAGAAATGGATGTTTGACCTCATAGCCAGAAGAAAATAAGCTCTACATTGATCACCACAGCTGGCCCAGTGACTTCCCATTGAGGCTGGAGACAAGACCATGGTGCAAAGTGACATCTGAGGTGTAGTTGACCCAGTTGACTTTGCTGGCCATTCTGTCATATCATCCTTTAAGAAAGGAACAACAATTTACCAATATGGCACACAGTCCACACATAGTAAGAAGTACTCTCATATAAAGAAGGGGAATTCTTCCAAAAAAGTTCACATAATGAGAATATACTGTAAGAAAAGCACCATGGGGAGTGTGACAAAAGGTGGACTAACATTTCAGAAGATATGACATAACACAGACAAAATAATTCACAGACGAGTCAGTTGGCTACAGTGAGAGATAATCACGTAGCTGGAAGGAACTGGGCTTTTTCTTTTAAAAAATTATAGAGCTCTGGAAAGAAATAAAAGTAACTATAGAAGTGAAAATAAACAATGGAGTTGAACAAAAGGTACTGTATGAATACAGCAGGGATTAAAAAAGGATATGTTTGAGGAAAATGAATAAAAAAGAAGAAAGTATTTGAGCATTAGTGAGAAAAGAACAAAGGAAGCATAGAGGAATGTCAGCTTCCCCTTAAGTGGGCATCCCTAATAGAGGAAACAAAAACAGACTCTTCGTAGAGGAAACAGAAATACACGTAGTAGGTTCAATAAGACCTACATGCATAGTTTTAAAGGATCCCAGCTCCTTCATGGCTGGGGAGCACTCGGGAACATCAACGCTGGCCATGACTTAGGAAACCTGCTGTGCTTCAGGGACACAGGAAGTATCGGAGTATAAAAAGACCTTCAAGACTGCACCAGAAAAACCTCAAGGGTTGTCACAGCAATAGTGACTACTAGAACACAGGTAGGGTGAGGGGACAAGTCTTCAGAGAAAACATGGTTCAAGAGCTTTCTATCTAGACAAAGTGTTGTTTAACATTTCTAAGGATGCAAGAACTTCAGGGGGGGCAAAAAAAGGTACGTGTCTTTTCCTAAGAAACAAAACTCAGATGCAAATCAAGAGACGATGGGAGTAGCTGTAACTGTATATGGTGAGGGAAAGCACTGCGTCTGTCCAGTACAGAAATAGGAAGGGGCGGCTGGGGAACTGTGGTTACAGAACGGCCCAGAACTTAAGAATGATGATAGCCAAACAAGCTAGACAAGGGAGGGGGAAAGGGGAAAGGTCATGCAAACAGGAGCTTCTTTGGTAAGTTGGTTCCTCAACCTGTCACTTAAACAATAAACAAGCAACTAGGAACATAATTGGCATAAAGAGCCATGACTGAGTGTACAGCATGGGGCATGGGCAGCTATACCAAGCCATGACTGAAGGGTACAAGATAGGTGACTGAGATCCATGTAAGTGTGGTGATTTCTCTTCTCATTGTACTGAGTCATCAGAGACTACACAACACACACACACACACACACACACACAAGTAAAACGTGATACGGCTGTAGAGAAAGATTCAAGGTCATGATGAAAGGGTCTCAGTGCACACTGCAAGCCTTTGGCACTATCAGAACAAAAATACACATACAATAATCAATCAAATATGACATAGAAAAGTAAGTAAACATACGCCTTTAATTTGTGTGCATAGCATTATGAAGGGCAAATGTAACTAAGGACGATCTGCCTCTGACCAGTTCTCATTATCAAAAATGGAAAGCTACCAATAGAAAATGACACAAAGTGTGAATCGCAGGGCACAAGCCAAATATACTCTACACCAGTAGTTCTCAACCTGTGGGCTGTAATCCCTCTGAGGGATGAATGGCCCTCTCATAGGGGTGGCCTAAGACCATCAGAAAATACTGATATTTCCATTGCGATTCATAACAGTTGCAAAATTACAGCTATGAAGTACCAATGAAAATAATTTTATGGTTGGAGTTCACCACAACATGAGGAACTGTATTAAAGGGTCTCAGCATTTGGAAGGTTGAGAACCACTGCACTACACACACAGATGGCCAGCAGTAGAGCAGGATAATCAACAGAAAGGTCTCCTGATAGTGTTAGTTGCTTTGATCTGAAGGTTTATTTTTCCTTAAATTTGCACATTTAAATGCAGTCTTCAAGGTGGCAGTATGACAAGATGGGATTTTTGGTAGTAGGTCAGGAGAACTCTCCCCTCATAAATGAGATTAGCTCTAAAATAAAACTGACTGACATAGCCCTCTTTGCCTTCTGCCATATAAAGATCCCATATATGAGACACAGATCCCCCCAGATAGTGAATCCACGGGCAACTTGATCCTGGGGTCCCCATCTTCTGGAATTATGAGCAACAAATGTCTGTTGCTTATAACTTATCTGGCAACCAGAGTATACCAAGAATTAATTTATGGAAAACTAAAGACAAAAATATTTTGAAAATAAAGGATTTTATAAAGAAAAAGGACATCTATAAGGAAGCTCTAGTTTTAATGGAAATGTATTGACAGTCTTACAGTGGAAGCTACTGGAATATAAAGTAAGCTAGGCGGTCTTCAGTTCACTTCTTTTATCCCGTAAGAAAAAAGAATAAGGATAAACCAGGCCAAAAAGTATCATTTTATACTTTCAAAGATACATATATCCAAAGAAAATGCATAAACACATCTAAGTTTTGACTTAATGATGTATCCCCAAGATTAAGAATGTATCCTCTGTGGGCCGGTGAGATGGCTTAGGAGAAGCCTGACAACCTGAGTTCAATCCCTAACACCCGCATAAAGGTGCATGGAAGGAACTTTCTCTGTAAAGAAGCCATTTCACTTCCATAGCATGTAAATGTGTGAATGCATGCACATACTGAATAAATATTAATTCAATAATCCTTTCTAAATTATTCAACCTTAAATCTTTTTTAAAAAGCTGTAATAAAGAAATCCTCAATAGATTTCATGAGCTTAATGAAAACAAACTATAAATACTAATAGAAAAAGATAACAAATAAAAAACTTGAAATTAAAGAGAAAGGCAAAGATCAGAATGTCCCATGGGAAGAAGTCACCACCATGAGGGTTCAAAGCATTTTTCAGAAAACAATACTCAATTGAGAAAAAAAATATATCAAGCTGGCCTATACTTATTGAAATGATTATTTCTCAGTAATATCCTTACTTCCAATTCCTGCATTAAGAAACCTCTGATAAAATGTACTGTGATAACACAGTACTCAAGATAGTCTTCAGTGTTTGAGAAGAGTGCTTGGCAGCTAAAGCATCCTGGTGCAGTATTTGTGGGGTTTTGATAAGAAGGCCTGCTTCTCGTGAATACAATCGACCTTGACCTTTTCTTGGGATATCAGGGGCAACATCAACGCAAATGGACTCACATATGCCAAGCATTAAGTTACTCTTTTGAAAGGCGCTCATGACAGGACGGAACACATACGACCCTCTGTAGTTGTTTGCAATGGTTTACAGAACAAGAATTCTTTGATCTGTTTCTCCTTTATGCACAACACAAACACGGGGCCTTGCTGCAACTAACAGCCAAGATTGGCTCAGATGAATAAGCCACATGGAAGGGACATTTATGACTAGCCAGTTAAACTTATATTTGATAAATCTACAATGGATTCCACCATTTTCTAAGGGATGCACTATTGCTTATTTTCTGCCTCTGTCTCTGATACTAGCTTTTCGGGGTCTATTTTAATATACAATTTTTCAGCTATTGTGTATCAAACTTCTTTCCCTCACCTTCCAAATATGTAACAGGCTAAGCAACTTACCAGAAACATGGGCTTCTCAAGTGTCAAAACCGAACAGCTTAAGGCATTTTACAAATGGTTTTAGGTCCAACTGTACAGCCTTGTTTTGCTGAAAGGTTTGACGTACTGATGGTTTGAATTTAAGGTTTAAAAATAACAAAGTGCACAGAATACATTCCAGCTCACAGACACCATATAGCATATGTCTAAAGAGTCCCTGCCCCCATCTGTGTTTCTTTACCAAAGTTCCCTGTAGCCAGGCTTTTTGGCTACTTTACTGGGTTCTTTTCCTACCTCCCTACACCACTCCTATGCCTTCCAATTCCCCAATACCAGGTGAGAGAGAAAGGATAGAGGGGAAAGGGGGCATAGATCTCTTTAGACTACTTTCTGCTGATTAGGGGCATCGAGTTCCTTGGGGGCAAGTTTGATATTTGTCGTCAGGATATCTCTAACCAGCAACCAGCAAAAGCAGGAGCAGGAACCAGCAGCAGCAGGGACAGCAGCAGTGGGAACAACATGCACTACTCACTTCTCTTAGGTCTCTGGCATGTTTTATACCCTCTCAAGAGCCCCCAGAATTCCAAATGTAAGCTATCTTCATCTGGCAGAATCACTCTCCTGCCAGGTAAGCTATCTTCATCTGGAAGAATCACTCCCCTGCCAGGGTACGAGGAAAATCATGGTCAGCTGCTGTGGTCAGTCTGAAGCATCCCCATATCCCACATATGGGATTAAAACAAAAACATATTCACACCACATAACTGGGTTTCTTAAGAAGCCCAAATTCTCACTACAGCTCGCCCCTAAATGCACAGGTGCCTCCCTAAGATGACATAGAGTGTTGCTAGCATTGCAACTACAGTAAGGGTTCATCTTCACAGTTTCTGTGCCCCAGGCCTCAGACTTTATAGGCATCATTTGCATATGTTCCTAACAACCACCCAAATGGGGTAAGAATAATAGCTATCATCATTATACAAAAGCAAAACTTGATGCTTACAGGAATGAGTTCTTTAAATCCTCTTCCTTGTCAGAGGAACCAATTGTTCTTGGAGACATAGCTAAATCCAAATGTAGAGCAGAAAATTCACAGGGAACTTAAAATTCCTTGCATTACCCAAGTCAGCAGAGAGACCAGTGGGATTAATATGGTAAGTTTGTATCAGAATGTCCCAAACTTACTTTGCTTCAAAACTGAAAGTCCTACCTCACAGGAAACCCCTCTTTCCAGGGACACTGCAAAGGCGATCGTGTCAAATCATGAGGTTGTGTTGAAGGACACAGAAACCAAGGTCATGGACTACCATAGGACAAAGACAGGAACCTCTGAGCATACAGAAAGAGATCCAATGAGTTGCAATACATCAAATACACATAGAAATATGAGTTTCATAATGATACTGTAAAACAAAAACAACCAATTGGTCACCATTAGAGAGAATTAACTCTTTACTGTGAAACTCAATGATTTATCTGACTTTCCTGAAATAAATAGTCTTTGGGTATCTGACTATTGATAGGAGTGGGAGAGGAATTCCTTTTATATAGATTATTGTTGTTAATGCATGAAGGAGATATGAGAGAATAAGACTCTTAAAAATAGCTGCTAATTGTACTAAAAGAAACAACCAAATATGATCTACCTGTTGGAAAACTACCAGTACTCATGAGGAAGTCTTGCCCTTCCCCCCACCAAAAAAAATCAAAACAAAACAAAGCCAAGAATCAACATCTGGCTAAGATTCTTGGATCTAGACAGGAAGCCCAGAGGACAGAGCAGCAAAGCCCCAGGGATGCAATCAGACAACACAGACTGTGGGAAGTTCTACAAGAAACAAGGTCGGGGTTATTTAAGCAATAATTACATGGGGAAAAGCCGTGGAGGCAGAATGTTTGCACTAAGAGACTGAATAGCCCTCTGTCAACCCTCATCAGTGAATGTCATTGTTTGGGAAATAAAAAGTATAAAGTTGGGGTAGTTGTAAATTTAAGCAGCATTTTCACATTTGATGTTAAAGAGTTGGTTTAACATACTTTGTTCTTTAGATAGCCCAGGCTATCCTTAAACTCACCCTCTAACTGCGCTGCCTGAAATGCTAGGATATTACAAGTGGGTGTCTCACACCTACTTTTAATGTTTAGATTTTTTGTTTATTTATTACTTCAGGTTACATCTTCATCATAGTTCCCTCTTTACACCCCTTCCAGTCCCACCTCCCACCCTCTACCCCCTATCCCTTCCATTCCACTCCTCTGGAGTGGAGTGTCCCCACATATGAGTCCCCAGCCCCAGTTCAGCAGTCATATGAGGGCCAAGAGCCTCCTCATACACTGGGGGCCTTAATGTTTAGATTTAATAATGACATTGTAGCTTTTTTTTTTGTTCCAAAGAATTGTGTTTTAAACATCCATACTAAGACACTATGACTAAAAGTGTATGTGCTTCAAAATAATATGGGATGTTGAAATGGATTGTGATGTAAATGTAACAAGATCAACTGAGTTAGTAACTGTTGAAATTGAGTGATAGGTGTGTATGAGTCTTGTATTGATTGTATCTTTATTTGTAGGCTTTTTAAGTGTGTTGGGGGAGAGGGAGAAAAAGAGATTCAGATAAGATTTTAATGCTAATTTTGTCTACATTTGATTTTTGTAAGTGCTCTGGTACAACAACAACAACAAGGCTTAAAACATGGGTATTAGGTATGACAGAACCCAAAGCAGTTTAGCACTCCTCCATCCAGTGCTGGTCATATGGGAGGGCAGTGTGAGATGAATCTTGGGAATGAGCTTTTATCTCTCTCTCTCTCTCTCTCTCTCTCTCTCTCTCTCTCTCTCTCTCTGTTCTAGTCAACTTGCATTAACGCTTCTTTATTCACTTCCCTGCCTTTTCTCTCTCCAAGGGAGAGCATCTCATCTCTTGCAGGGTGCATACATCACTGGCGAAGCTCTCAAAGGCTTCATCTGTGAATATCTTTTAAAGGAAGTCTTTCCTTACCTCTACTTCCCCTGAAGATGGAACTTAATCTCGGCCATTGCACAGCTCTGACGTTTGCTTAAGAATTTCCAAGTCATCACAGAGTGAGTTTGTCAAGTTTTGATGCCTTCTGTGCACAGAGCATCTGCTATAGGACTCCTAGCTATGTGGGTGCCTGAGTACACCATAGAGTTCTGTTTCCTTCCCCAAGTGGTCTGCACGGACGGGCTGGTGGGATCTTTCTGCATCCCTCTGGGGCCCATAGAGAGGATGAAAGCTCGCTGCTTTCTCAGCCTGCAGGCCATTTTCACTGACCCTCTTCTCTGGGGCTGCCTCCAGCTCTGTTGCCAGGGCCCACTCCACTGCCCGCTCTAGTCTAGTACTGTCCCATTTGCCCGAGGTGAGAGAGATCTACGGCTGATGGCACTGCCGGGCTGTGCTGGGGCGTCTTTCATTCTCACCACGCTCCTTCCTCGTGGATCTGAACTTCAGAGAAGGGACAATGCAGCCCGCACTAAGGCTCCCTTGACAGCGCTTTCCTTTTATCCTCTTCTTCAAGTTCAAATAATTTTTATCTAGTGTCTAGTGTTTTATCTAGTATCAAGTAAATTTTAGCTAGTGGTCAGAAAACTGGCTCTTTCCAATCATATAATCTTCTTAGTCTTTTGTTTCACATCTGGACTTCAGCTTTTGAAGCTCAAAGGCCAAGGATTAGTGTTTTGTTTTTTGTTCTTTACAATTATTCCCGCGGGCAATAGATTGTCCATACCTTGCTGGCTAACCAGGGGTAAGCCATGGGTTAACAGCGAGTACATAAAAGAAGACACTAGCTGCTGATGTGGTAAAATGTGCCTGTGCCAGGTTGGGGATAGTAATGGGCCAGATGGCCTGCAGAAGTCGCTAAGACTTAGAACACTCTATCTTCTGCAACTATTATTGAAAGAAAGCAATTTCAACTGACTTCTTTTCCTCCCAGTGTAAGTTCTTATGACTCATGCCATTTTACTTTTCATTGAAAATAAGCCTCCTGGGCTAGTTACGGCTCATTAAATTAAAAAAAAATTTTTTTTTACAGGACACACACTACCACTTAGGATTTCCACAGAAGGGAAACCGCCTCAAAGGATGTTGGGCAAGACAGTTGAACAATTAGTACACCTAAATGATTGGGCACAAAAAGACCCAATCAAATCTTCCACTTTATGATTAATAGTTGCCAGAAGAACAAGGGCAGGAGGCTTCTTTGAGCTCTGGTAGGCACAATAAAGAGTGCTCAGCAGCACGGACTGCTGGGAATCCGGGTGGATTAGACAGCTGACAGTGTTAACGCTCACACTACCTCAGGCTCTCACCTGTTTCTTTCTGATAGGTATTATAATACCTAACTCATAAAACTCAAAAGAATCAGTGAAATGCAGCTTCTAAAGCTACTTGCCGTGGTGCCCAGAGTACCATAAACAGCAGCCGGATACATTCAGAATTTCTTGTTGACGGATCGTTATTGCTTGACTCATGTGTTACTACTGTGTGGTCTAGTCAGTGGCTCCAAGATAATCTTACTAAATTTAGGGGTTTTCTAAAAACTCAAGAGTTGTTATTATTGCTTGTCATTAGACATTTAGTGAGAAGCTGCTGTTCGTTTTTCTACCAATATGTACTAGAAAATCCAGTAGCAGAGAGACTCTTTCTTAAAGTTAGGAACCCAGAGGCTGAAGATCAGGAGGGAGTCCCATCACCTCCTTCCACAAGTCCCTGATGTCTCAAAACCCATACCTTGTGTTCTTGCTCTTTGAATTGAGAAAAGTTCCAAAGGGTGGCATGTGGTTTGTTAAAATTACACAGGATTGGTGGCTCTCTGAGTCTCCTTGCTGTTTCTGCAATGTCTTCTTTAGAAGGCAGGATGGTTCCCAGTCACACAGTACATGTCATGTATTCATAATAAAACATACTTCTTTCTAAAAGACAAAGGAGGTTTATGTCCTAGAGTGTACCCACGCTCTCTAAGAAGCAACCATCATGAAAATGTTCAGAAAACCTTCACACTGTGAACAGCCATATTTGAATCACTGGGAAATCTTAGGAAATATACAATAGCTGGCTTTGTCTTGTAAAGTTTGTGGTCTTCATGAACTATATCAATAGTAGTACATATGCCTTTTGGAAGACCCCTAATAGAAGATGCTTTGGGAAGAATTTCTGCTCTCCACTGTCATTGAATCCATGACCAAGAGCATCACTGCACAGAAGAAGAGAACCCCACACAGCTGGTTTGCATGGGGCCAATAGAGAGCTTGTCTGGCTTTCCTGCAGGGCCGTGAGAAGGTCTGGTTGGAAAAAGGTTTCATGGGGAGAAAGGATAACAGAAGTCATGGAACACCAGTGCTCCCACACACTGCTGGGGAGGGTACATTTTTGCAACCTCTGAGAGGTCAATTTAGAAATATACATCAAAATGATGACATGCTTGTGCCCTTTGACCTAGAAATTCCACCCATAAGAATATATCTTAGGAATTCATTTACTGAGGCAGTTGTTTAAAAAAAAAAAAAAGAGTATGAAGCTGTCTACCTAAAATTCTACACATGGATGCTACAGCCTCGTTATTCATAATTGCTGATAATCAGAGCACTCATGACGTTCTTCAGTAGATAAATAGGTAAATAAACTCGTACAACCAGATGATGAAGTGCTATTTAGTGATAAAAGGAGATGACTGATCAAACCAAGAAAAGACATGGAAGAGAATTCAATACACGTAACTAAACAAAAGATGCCTGTCTGAAAACATTATACAGTGTGTGACTGCCACTATGCAGTATTCTAGAGAAAGCAAAACTGTGGTGATCGTGAGTGGTGTCCAGGGGATCAAATGGGGAAAAGGAGCATGAGGGTGGGAAGATAGCTACCAGCCAGCTTCTCATTGATTTAACAAAATACTTAAGATACTTAAGCTAAAAAATGAAAAGTTTATTTGAGTTATATGGAGTCAGAAATTTAGGTTCAGGGACAGTAGGACAACTCAGTGGATAAAAGCAGACAAGCCTGGTGCCTTGATTTTGATCCCTGAGACAGGTGTAAAGGTGAAAGGAGAGAATCAGCACCACAAAGTTGTCCTCTGTCCTCCCCAGGCATGCTGTGGCACACTTGCCACATATGCGTAACTCACACAATAATAATAAATAATAAATAAATAAATAGAAAAAAAAATCAATGTAGGTTTGTAATCACTTGGCCATATTGCTTTGGGGCTGTGATCCATGGTACCCCATGGTGGGAATGCATGGCAAAGGAGTCATATTCACCTCATGGCTCTCAGGAAGTAGCTGGTCTCAAACATCCCTCTCAAAGATAGAAATCAAGCAATGGCCTAACTTCCTCCAGCTAAGTGCCACTACCTCCCAACAGCTCCTTCTGCAGACTGAGCTTTAACACCAGCCCTCACAGGATACATTGTACCCAGACTATAACAGGCAGAGAGACTACCCCCATGGCCCCTCAGTGGGAGGTGCCTGTGACTACACAGCCACAGAAAGCCACAGCATGTACAACAGTGGCGGGGAACCTTGATGGGAGCCACGGACTCTATCTGACAGTGTTGTGTGTGTGTGTAATAAATGAACCAGTCTCCTGAGGGGTTTTATTGGAGGGGTTGTTTCTGTTGGGGATGGCAGGAGGCCCATGGATGCTGTCCATTTTCTGTTCAAATCTTCTATGAATCTAAAATTAAATTATTAACAGGGACTATCTCCAAGCTAAGGGGTTAAGAGACAAAAGTATGGTGTGTGCCCTGAGACCACCCAATAGAAGAGGGCTTATCAAGCAGGTACACGTATACTTTGCAAATGAGACTGATTCCTTTCCTAATATGTTGGAGCACTGGAGAGGAAACAATGCATATGTAGTACAATGTGTTATGTTACTTTTGAAACATTATTTGGCTCCTGGAAATGTTTTCAATAATACCTGGTTGGAGACCTTAGATGTCACACAGTTTCATACAGCTCCTGTGGGATGCTCAGTGTATGGTTGCAGATCCACAGTGTATCCAAATTGCCCAACTGAGCTTGACTCAAATGCGAACAGTTCATTATTCATAAAGTTACCCCCTCTCGTCCAGTCTTCCTATTGCCTGCCTGTAAAAGGAACTACGTATTCATTTATCAACTGAACAAAACAAAACTCTTGCTTCCAAGTGGTGGGAGAAAAGGTCAAATTGCCAAGCTGTGACGTAATCAAAGGGCTAAGGGTAAATCACTTCACTTTGAGGTCATATCTATGGTCTAGAGCCCTGTGGAAGAACAGGGAGTGTTAAGCAGTTAGAATGTCTGCAATGACACGGAGTTGAAAAGAATGTGATCACCCTAAGTCCAGGGGATAGGGACTGTTTCTGGTTGTCATCTCAGAGGGAGGAAGCAGGCCTCAACATGGGGGTGGGCACCTTAGAATGGGGCCTTTTAAAATGGGAAGAAAGAAAAGGGAAAGAGTGACAGAGGTAGAACAATGGGTCTGCTGTTCCTGAAAAACACAAGCAGAAACTGTCCAGCCCAGATCCTTTGTCTCAGCAGAGAAATCTTAAGAAGCCAATGTGACCCAGTCCAAAAAGAAAGCAGATTGTCACTGGCCCTTAACATTTCTATCTAGATGTCTGACTTTTTGGAAAGGGATAAGAGGTACTGAAAAGGGGTGAGAAAGTGGGGAGCAGCCATGGAGGAGAGTTACTTTGTGTTCCCCTCTGACGAAGTCACGATAACACTTGGCAGGAGTTCCAGCACCATCACCACTGGGATAGGGTGATGGAGGGTTTGAGCCAGATCTGAACTATGTGGTGAGATACTGTCTCAAGAGAAAAAAAAATCATGTTCTTTTATTTCTTTTACATGACAGAAACAAATTAAATTTTATGAGATACATGAGTCTTTTTATTTTTTTGGTGCTGGGAACTGAACACTGGTAATGCACAGTTATTCAAACGACCCTCTATAATACATCTCCAGTACTGCTTTAAAAAATGTCTTAACATTTTAATTGTGTGTGTGTGAGGTAGTCTTGTGCCATGACATGCATGTGGATATCAGAGGGCAACTTTCTCTTGGGAATAGACAATTCTTTTGCCATATATGCTCCAGGAAACAAATTCAAATAACTAGTCTGGGCCGCAAGCTCCTTTACTTGCTCAGTCGTCTGTCTGGCCCCACACTTAATAAACGCAGTTCCACCTCAGCTCCCACTTTAGCAGTGCTGGGAAGCCTCCTCCCATATCATCATTTATTTGGAGCTCCCAGGGGAAGTGATGAGGTAAAAAGACAGAAGTGATACCCAGATGACAGATCTAGTATAGTGGCTGGTTCCTCTGTATCTAAGCTGGCCTGGACCAGAGATGCAGCAACTACATTCTCTGGAGCTAGCCAGGACTAGGGCAGTTGGGAGGCTGGACTTCACTCAGATGGTCTAGTATTTCAACGTCTTTTCACAGCAAAAAAATGAGGAAATACTGGTCACATTAATGCAGAGCATTTCTGAATGAGCAAGCTTTGTTTTTATCATGCCAGGGAATGTTATCTCCTAAGAACTGCTGTAAAGATGCTTTTACCCCAGGAAGCCTATAATTTCATTTTCATGGATCTCCCACCTTTGTAAATCTCTTTCAGATATCTAGGATTGCTTTTTTTTTAGTTTTTATTTCAAAATTGATATTGTATGACTTCATTAGTATAAAGAATTCAGTGAATAGACTTGAGAAAAAATGGGACATAGACATAGTATAGGAAAGATCAAGAAAAAGGACAGATTATTGAATATGCCCTTATACCTTTGTATATTGATCCAAAATTAATATTATATTTGGCTAAATTGGTATTGATCATTGTATATTAATTCAAAATTAAGATTGTATTGGACTACGTTGGTATTGATCTTTGTATATTGATACAAAATTAAGATTATACCTGGCCACATTGGTATAGACCCTTGTATATTGATGCAAAATTAAGATTGTATTGGGCTACATAGGTATTGATCTTTGTATATTGATACAAAATTAAGAGAATATTTGGCCACATTGGTATTGATCTTTGTATAATAATACAAAATTAAGGGTAATGCTTCTTAAAGGTAGTGTACCTAGTAATGCTTAAAAATTAAATGTGACGTTTTGGCCTTTTGATACCAACCGTCATAAATTGTTTAGGATAATTAAGAAATGCAAACTCATAGTCATACAAGCGTGTCATTTTGTTAGTTACTATGACAGTCTATCACAGTTATTTTCTAAGCTACTCAGAAATCAAGTTGTTAAGAGACAAGCAACATTTGCTTATCTAAATATAAGAGATAGATAGGGTGTCTTCAAAAACCCCAAGAGCCTGCAGAATATGGCATTCAAAGATGTTTTCTTAAATTGAGATTTTTTTTATATCCAGACATGCCAGCTCCTGACAGCACCCCCTATTCTACTCCAAGTAGAAGATGAGCATCGAAGAATCTCCAGTGTAAGATGGTTGAATTAGTGGCAAGCCTATCTCTTGGCATGAAAAACCCCTTGCTTCAACTGTAGACAGACTGATGTCCAAAAAGGACAAAACTTGGAAGCAGGTAAGTCAACAGCCTAGCTCTGCCAAGAGAGGGTAGGTAAGTCCTTCATAATTCCTGCTCTACAATCAATGTCTGTCAGAGAAACGGGGCCAAATGGCTGAAGATCAATGCTGTAATGTATGGAGAGAGAATGGGAATTGTCCAGGCAGCCACTGGTATGTCATTTCTTAGTTTTGGAAGCTGTGGGCCCTGCACTTCCTATATAATCAGATGTATTTATCCCTCTCAGGTCTCTGAGGTGGTTGAAGAATAGATAGCTAGAGTCTCATAGTTAAATTTTGAGTTGTTTAGGAATCAAGAGGGTGTTCTGGATCTAAGAAGATGTTTTTAAAATTGTGATGCAAGTTAGTATGAAAGCTGAGTTAGATATAGAACTTTAAACTCATGGAGATGGTTAGATAGTAGAATGTTAAAGTCATGGGCCAGATGCATATGGACTGGACATTTGGAATGTATGCTAAGCCATATAACTCTCATAATTGTGGCCTATTTGCTTCTGTTGTTTTGTATTGTATTTATTGTTATAGGAGAGAGAACCATTTGTTGGACTGAAGGGGGGAGCTGTTGGGGGGAAAAGATCTACCTTAGACTAAAGAAAAAAAAAGGATAGAGGATGGGGGGGTTGAGGGGGAAGAGGGTGGAAGGGTGGGACAGGAGGGGGGAGTAGGGAAGGGATTGTGACTGAGATGTAACTTGAAGAAATAAAAAATAAATTATAAAAAAGAAGCAAGAAGATCATACAATTTTCACAAAGTTATAGTTATTAATAAAATGTTGTTCCAAATTCCAAAAAAAGATATTTCACTCTCTCCTTCTTCATTCCCCCTCTCTCCCCACTACATTTTGTGGTTTTTGCCTCAACATGTAAATTCTCCACATAACTACATGTAACTGCTCCAGCACCATGCCTGCCTGACTGCCTGCCTGCTGCCTTGCTTCCTGCTATGATGTCAAGGGTTCACCCTCTCAAAGTGTATGCAAGCCCCCAATTAAATGCTTTATTTTATAAAAAAAAAGTATAAAGAATTCATACATATTATATGCAAAAATTTTTCTTTTACTTAACAGTTGTTTTTACTTTCTAATTTCAAAGAAATCGGGGGGGGGGGGGAGCCAGCCAGAGCCTCACTGCTGAGTGAATGTACCAAACAGTAAGACACTGGGAGCTGGGAACCATTGAGTGACTGCTCTGTCTGCTCCCAGTAAGCTGGTATCCCCAGTGCACATACCCCACATCTTTCCTTCCTGGTTTATGGACATCCCTGTTCATCTTATGAAGTTGTGACACACTCACACTTCCTTTCTTTTCCCTACCTGGGAGCAGGCATTTTGATTTTATGGACAGAAATATATAGATATGTCTGTTTAGTCTATATGATGTTACTATCCCAGTGTAGAGATGAATAAGTATAAGAAGAGTGTAAAATATCTCTTTCAGGGTCACCTGACTAGGGCTATGACCCATATTCCCAGCTTAGAGGTCTTTCTGTCCAATTACACTATGAGCCATTAGCCTCAAGGGTGTGACATAAGAAACGTGTTTCATTGTACCTTGACTGAGTCAAGCACTTATAATGAGTGTCTACTGGCTAATTAAAACATTCCAAAGAAAGGCAGTCTGGTAAAAATGTGACTTGGAATGACAATTTGGAGAAAATTATTCATGGTGTAAAAATAACCACATTTCCATCTTAGGGTAAATAGGATATCTCGCATTTACAGTAGGGCCAAGGCACTCCTACACAGTCATTCAGTTTCCACTTTCAGTACACTGTCCAAGAAGCTACATAGGTAATCAGCAGTTCATTATAACCTTGGCCTTGGGTGGAACTAGAGAGGTGGCTCAGGGTTAAGAACAGCTAGAGTACCCAGCACACACATGGTCACTAACAACCTTTAGCACTCCAATAATAAGGGATCTAGTGCTCTCTTCTGGACTTCTCAGGCACTGCATGCACATGGTGCACAGACATGAATACAAGCAAGGTATATATATATATATATATATATATATATATATATATATATATGTATATGCATATACACAATATATATTATATATACATATATAATCATTTTTAAAAACTGGCCTTGGGTGCAGTGATGTGTAGGCTAATGTAAATGTTGTAAACATGTGTAAGTAGCCTGGACTAGGCTGCATGTAGAGCAAAAAATATGATTTCTACTTAGACCATTTGCAACTATTGATGAGTTTATTGGGACATAGTTCTTTTACAAGCTGTGAAGCACTTTTATTTTGTAAGAAAATCTTTACATCTTCAACTCCTTGTTGAGCCAGTTGATTATTTTGAGGTCCACTAATCTTAAAAGGAAAACAGATTCTGTAAAGAATACAGGAAGCAAATGAACACTCTTCTTTCACTTCCAAAGAGAAATGTGGACAGTAAAAAGAAGCACTTTACTTAAAAGGAGGTTCTGAACCTCCACAAGAGAACCGAAAAAAAAACTGTCTGCCCTATGCTCAGGCCCGGGGCCAGTACCTTCTGCCTCCTCCATACGCTCTCTCCATCCCAAGCCGCTCACAGCAACCTCCTTCAGTGTGCCTCAGGACCCCAGTGTGTGTTTCCATCATGATAGGCAAGTCTGCCAAAATTCTCATTTTAGTATGAAAGCAGCCAGCTACTGAGGAGTAGGAAAGCAGGTGTGGTACTTTCCTATTCAGCCTACAAAAGGTAAAAGTCTCCCAAGGCAAGGCGAGTTACATTGTGTTCTTTATGGAATCCTCTTCATGGAGCAAGTGTCTACTTGCTGCTTACCCTTTTCAAAAGTGACCAGCTTGGGTCTCCCATATGTCCGCACAACTCTGAGAAGCAGACATGCAGTTTGTAAGAGTTCTGTAATCCTAGGAGGAAAACTGACCTGGATTCCCAGTCCTTCTCTGAGACTGAAGCTGGGAAAGCTGTCAGTGGGACAGTTGTCACATCAGGGACCTCTTTCTGTATGCACTTTCTAGAAAGCATCGGGAAGGTTTGGAATTAACTCTAACAAGATGTATTGTCTCAAAATTTAGGAATGTTGTGATTTTAATTCAGAGAGTATAAGTACACATCTTGCTTAACTTAACAGAAATAGTGTAAATACTACTTACTACCTATTAGGAGACCTGTCATGGGCTTGGAGCACGTTCAGAGATCAATTCACAAGGAAAACTTTCTCTCTCTCTCTCTCTCTCTCTCTCTCTCTCTCTCTCTCTCTCTCTCTCCCCCTCCCTCTCCCTCTCCCTCTTTCTCTTTGTCTCTTTCTCTCTCTTCCCCTCCCCACCCTCTCCTGGTGTGTGTATGTGTGTGTGTGTGTGTGTGTGTGTGTGTGTGTGTGTGTGTGTGTGT
>CAJQZJ010032201.1:8764005-8789436 GCA_907164525.1 Lophiomys imhausi | reverse complement strand
TGTGTGTGTGTGTGTGTGTGTGTGTGTGTGTGTGTGTGTGTGTGTGTTGGTTTGTGCATGGGGTGTGCATGATTAATACAAGCTAGGGGCCAATTTCCAAAAATAACATCTGATCCTGTCTTACCAGGTGCTCCACGGGCTCAGAGGCCTGGTCATCTTTCAGGTGTCATGTTGTGTTGAAACACTGGTGCTGACCCCTTACACTGAAACTTGGCTGCCCTTGATTCTACTCCTAGCTCTCGGCTTGTCTGGGATTAGAGCTTCAGGCTAAAACCACCCCTTCAGGAGCTGCTTCAGAAGCAACTGGAAAAGGTCAGAACAAACACATTTCCCTTTGTCTTCTAGGGCTCCCATTCTGGGTTCAACTTTTTACAGCCAAAACTCCTTCCCAGGGGGTCTTCTCTTTCAGAGCAAGAGAGTTCTATTAGGCAGATGGGAAGACCTCCACTCTGTAAAGATCCCTGGAGTCTATCAATTCCCTCCTGCTCGCCTTGAAGAAGAGACAAAAACATAAAGCTAAGACAAAGTAAGATGAAGAATCCATACTCTTGTAGTTTTTCAGGGCAAATCATTAGAGTGTTTGGTGGGACTGGTAGGAAATCTGAGACTCAGCTGGTGATGTCATAGTCTGAAGCAGAATTGCATGAGCCATCTGGACTGCTCATTGCTCCATATCTGGTTCCTCTCTCATGCTAGAAACTAAAAACATTTTGTGTTATGAATGAATTATTTTATTTGGGGAAAGTAGAATGAACATGTGCATGGCCTGACTGGGTAAAGCCCTCTAGGTTGCTTGCCAATAAGGTAGCACAGACTGAGAGCCCCATGTCTCCTAAAAGGAGAGGCTACAAGCTCCCATGGGGCTACAGATACTTTTCCCAGGGTGAGGATATCTCCCCAATTCAACTTCCCCCAGGGGCCTGCCCTGACATTTAAAACAAAAAACAAAACCTCTAAACAATTAAAAACGATCTTTAGCAATGTGTAGATGAACCCAAAATATTGCTTTACCCAGAACAGGAACTTCTCACACACCAAAAGGAACCCTGGTCCCTTAAAAAGGGAAAGCAACAGGAAGTAGGCTTCAGTCTGCCTAACTGCTCTAGTGGTAACCTAAGTCACTGGGGATGCTAGTATAAGAAAAATAAAACACATATCTTTTGGCTCCATCCATGAGTTCCAGCCCACTCTCCACTGGCCATTCAATTCCATTGCAACATCACAGAAGCACAGCCATGCTCAAAATTGGAGGCTGTTCTGTCTACCAATACGGGAATTGAGGGCCCTCTAAAACTAAGTGCTGTTTCTAGGTTGCAGTGTGTGACAACAGAGTCGGGGTGAGAGAGCAGCCTAGTCCCTGCTTTATCAGAACAGTTCTGGGGTTACTGATGGTGATGACAGATGACTGATATGTGTGTTATGGATCATGAGTGGAGGAACCCCGAAGTTCAGCACTCTCCATGCCTCATGGGAAGTCCCACCCCTCCCAGACTTTCTGCAACTTCCTTCTGGGCTACATGCAGAGAGCTGTCCTTAGCATCCTTTGCTACTGAGTGGACCAGGATTTCAGCCTTCAAATTTCCACTGATCTTGTAGATGCAATTTTAAAGTTTGGTTTGCTTGAGTTGGGATTCAAGTACAGGCTACACACTATGATGAACAGCTCTACATAGTTGGTCTTTTTAATGTCTAAGTTTTACTTTCATTGTTCTTTTGCATTTATATGTCCAAGTGGATTGTGTCTATCTTGTGGTGTCCTATAATTTGGATTTTTCTGACTGTTTCTTTGTGGAATCAGTTTAGATGCTTACTAATCCATTGGAGATTTTCAAGTGGTGGTAACCTGCTACTTGTCTAACTCTTGTCTTATTCAGACAGATGTCTTACTGGAAAGGCAAAGTAGAGGCTTGATTCTCTCTCCTATTCCTCAGATTTTAGATTTCAGTCTCTGAAGATGACTAATGAGGATATTTAAGAAATTAAATGGTTTTCAAAGCTATGTTAAGTATAAACAATTATATAGATCTTTTGATGTCTTTTTACTAATACTATTCTTCTCTTGAATACATCTGTGATGGCTTGGTTGTCAACTTGACCACCTCTGGAATCAACTAAAATCCAAGTAGCTGGGCAACCTGTGAGCAATTATTTTTATTGCTCATCTGAGGATGGAATACCCATCCTAAATGGAGGCCACACCTTCTGGTAGCAGCCTAAATAAAGGATGTGGAAGAAGGAAGGGTTTGCTCTTTGCCTTTTTACCCTCAGTCTTGCTTCAAAGTTCATTTCTTCACTGCCATTAGAGCCTATTTTTTTCAGGGTTTCAAAATATACTTAAGACCAACTGAGACATCCAGCCTTCTGGTCAGATTCTTGACCTTTCCATTGGGAGACAACCATTGTTGGACTAAACAGGCCACAACCTGAAAGTCACTCTAACATATATATGTATGTAATATACATATTATTGTATATTATATATGTGTTTATTATATAAAATATAAACATATATAATATGTATATAATATACACATATATCACCCACAACTGGTCAATGTACAAAGAATAAAAGTGTGTAGAATGCTCAGCTCTAAATGAGACATCTATATCATCCTGTTTTCTAAGGGATTGTCATGGAAGAGGGGGCAGAAAGACTGTAAAGCCATAAGCAGTAGATGACTACAGCAAAATACTGCTTCCTGGGCACACCAGGGCAGTTTTACATGTAAACTCACAGCAGTTTTGAGAGCATGCACTTATTCTATCTGTTCTGTTCCTCCAGGATAGTGTTTCTCAGCATGTGGGTCACAAGCCCTTTGGGGGTTGCATATCAAGTATCCTGCATATCAGATGTTTACATTACAATTCATAACAGCAGCAAAATTACAGTTATGAAGTAGCAACGAAAATAATTTTATGGTTGAGGGTCACCACAACATGAGGAGGTATATTAAAGGATTGCATCATTATGAAAATTGAGATCCACTATTTTAAGAAACCCTGACTAAAGCAATACCTTTCTGACCTGGCTTGAATCATTTCATCTCATGTATTTTATTCTTGAGACTATCACTTCTGTAGAGAATCTTAGTTTCTTTTCCTAAAAGAAACAATAAAAAAAGACAAAACAAACAGCAACAACAAAAAGTTATCTTGAAATCTTCTTCTGGGTGTCCTGGGTGTTTATTTGTTAATAGATGTCCATTGTTTCTTAGTATCTTTAACACGAAGTTTATCAGTGATCCACATTGATACTTCTGATGCTTCCTTAAATCATGTTTGTCTTGATCTTTTATCTGTCTCTCCTTTCTATGTGCTCAGAACCTAGGTTCTCAACTATAGCAGCATGGGTAGAATTTGAATACACATGATTAATTATTCACTTGTTCTGGCCTATTTACCCACAATAGCTTCAGAATAGCAATCTAACAACTACCATAACCAGGATTACTAAAAAATTCAAGCATATCCCAAGTACTGGATTTTAGCCAGGATCTAGCCCATGTCCCACATACAATGTTGAAGCCTAGTCTGGCCACCCCTGCTTACTCATCTCCAAACCTTGAAGCCCCAGACAAGAGCTATAATGTTCTTCCTCAACCTACAGTACCCTTGTGCACTATATTCCAACCTGTCTGCCCAACCAGATCAGGAAGATCCTTTGTCATGATCTAGCTGGTTCAGTCTGCCTGATCCTCCCCTCCTCACACCCTCCCCAATTCTCGGATCTAACCCCTACCTCTGGGCTTAGATCAGAATGCACATCCTATATGTGACCTTGGACAGTGTAGTGAACTGCTTTAAACTTTGTCTGTCTGTCTTTTTTTCGTGTTTCTTATCTTAAAGTAAGATTGTGGAGCTAGAATCAATAATCCTCATGCTGTTTATATATTGTAAAGATTAAGTATTACAAAAAATACCCTCAGGATGAAAGCAAATACAGCTGGGCCTACCTTGGGGTGGCCAGGGAACCTTCCCCATGTTCTTTCTGTGGCAGCTCCAACTCCCTCCAGGGAGTTTGAAACACTGCTGAAAAACTACTGGCCTAAAGGCAATAATTTCAAACTGAGAAAAGAGAATTTGGATGAGTGCCCACCTAAGGAAGGAAACCACACCCAGAGTCTTCATCTAGAAATTGTGGGATTTGGAAAGAGAAGAAATTACAATGGTTTAAAATATATATCTGGGGAGATAAGTTTTAATTTTAATAGAAAAATGTGGGAAAAGAATAAAGAATGATAAGGGAGATGTGATATGAGGATAAGCAGAGGCTGAAAAGTAGTCATCAGTTTTACCCAACTGTGAGCCCTGTGAGCTACCATAATGATTGGCTTGTCAAGATGCTTCCTGGTACAGTAGTGGCACAAACAGTACAAGAGTAACCAATCACATTCTCATTGGATTTAAGGCCTACTACATAAGTGGCATTATGTTCTAACAGGTAGATGGCATAGTTAACACAGACTAGAACTCGTGGCTAGGTAGGTGATAGGCCTTAGAGGAGAACATATTACTACTATTCTACTAAGTAGACATAGTATTAAATTGACTTCCTCAAGAATTATCATCATACCCACAGGTTAGTGCATCTCTCATCCCTCATCAGAGAAGCTTCTTTTTGCAGTAAATGTTGAATAACACAGACGCCCATAACTTGTCAACATACAAAGAACAAGAGTCTATGGGGTGCTCAGCTGTAAATGAGACATCTATATCATCCTCTCTTCCAAGGGATGGTATGGAAGAGGGGGAAGAAAGACTGTAAAGCCATAGGCAGTGGATGACTATGGCAAAAACTGCTTCCTGGGTGCAACAGGACCACTGCACACGTGAACTCACAGCAGTTATGACAGCATGCACAAACCTACCTGCACAAGCTTAAGCTAGACAAAACCCTAACATGGAATGGGGAGATGATGATAAAATCCCATTCCTAGCTAAGGAGCTGTTAGCAGTTGATGATTTCTAGGTCAGGGAGTCCATTTTGTTCAGGAATGGGGCTCCTGCAAGGCTATTGTAGATAATTTTACATTCATGCACATCCAGGTGGCACTACATACACTCTGTGTGGATCTTAAAAAGAACTCATGAAATCAAGAAGGAACAGTGGTGGCAGGGATAGGGGAGGATTTGGAGGATAAGGAATAGAAGGTAGACTTGTTCAAAACTAATTATATGAATGTCTGAAGTTCTCAAACAACTTTAAAAACACTAACATGGGGCCAAGAGCCAAGACAGGTGTCTCTGTGGAGTAGCTGCTGTGTACTGTCTGAACAGTTCACTGTTCCTTAAGTCACTGCTTCAGGATCTCACATTATTTGAATTTTCCTTCTCAGCCTTTTAAATATTTCTAGTAATTTAATATTGAAAGAAGATGATAGCTTATACACAAAGAAACCCCCAATCCATGATGTTGTATAAAGTCAATTAAGAAAGCTCCATACTTTCCATATACATCCAATACAGAACTGCACAGAGCAGATGTTCCTATTCCAAAAGCAAAGAATGTGGTCATTGGAAGGAAAGAAGAAAGAAAAATGACCCTGACCTGAAACCCAGCATGGAAAACACTGGGCTCTATAGTGAAATCTTGATCATCTGGGGTATGTGGCCATGTCATCTTAGCTCTAACAGACTTGACGTGGTGCTTTGAATGAGGTGCCCCCACCCCATAGGCTCAGACATTTCAACACTTTGTCCCCAGTTAGTGTGGCACTGATGATAGAAGTTGTAGAGGGAGCAGGCTGGATGAAGAACATCACTGAGAGAGACTGGGAGTTTAAAACTTTGCCTCATTGCCAGTCTGCTCTCTGCTTCATGCTTGTGGTTGAAGATGAAATCGTTTGGTCATCTGCTCTGGCTGCCATGCCTGGCACTTAGGCCTGTGTGTCTCTGCCAAGATGGACTCCTCTCCCCCTGGAACCATAAGCCAAAGTAAACTCTTTCAAAAGCAACGAATGCACGTGGGCAGCCCTGGTCTTATGAGTATGACTTCAGCAGCATAAATAGGTCCACTCATTGCCATTAGGTTGCCTCAAAAACAAAAAAATGTTCTACATTCCCAGTGTCTCCAGTATCCTGGAATCTTGATGCCAACTTGGGTTTCTTTGACATCTCTTCAAGAACCACCTTTTTTTCCAGCTGTCTTTAGGAAGTGTGAACCTGCTGCACATTGTCTGATCTCCTGAGGCTGCAATGGCTTCTGAGTTTCTGGCCTACTGAACTTGGAAAACACTCCCTAGGAAGTCCTTTGTGGCCCTGGGAGTTTTAAACAGAAAAATCTTTCAAGTGACTTCTCAGATTTTATACCCCAGAGCCTATGATAGGTTGGGTCTTGCAATTTCTGAAATGCCATGAGTCAAAGTGGAATAGTTCAGATTTACATTATAACAATGGTACAGAGACCATTTAAAATTTACTTGGGCTCTCAATAATATTATTTCTCTAAAAAAATGTGAAATACATTTCTATTTCAAACTTCTTTTCTTGGGATACCACTATCTTTTTTATTTTTAAACCATAGTCATATATCTGAATTAAAAAAAAACCTTTTATTCTTTTGATTCTGAAATATTGTGAGCATATTTGCCAACAGGATAGTAGCTTAAATAGTAAGTAAGTACACACATGCACTCAAACAAATAAGTCTCCAAATTTTGTAGCCATGTTTGTGGTATTTAGTGGAAACTCCACAAGGATAAGACTGAGATACAAGACCCCCAAACCCCTAGAATTGGTGGGCCTCCATGGTCCACACTTTGTCTTCTCTACTTACAATGTTTTCTAACCAGAAGCATCCTACCAGGATGTCCCCTGTTCTCACTGCACTCACCTCACCCCGGGAGGATGAGGTTTATGAGGTTTATGCCTCTCAGGAGCTGTTTATGAAAAAGAGCATTAAAAGGAGCACAAAAAGTTTCTTATAAAAAGAAATTGAAGCCATGCAAATTAGTGAGCTTATTCCACTAGGATAGAACCCTCACATCAGTCACTCTTTCCCCCTACATTGTGCTTATTTGGGTAATTCTAACTGCGGGTAGTAAGTATAATCATCTATGGAGGAGAAAGGAAGAAGGGGACATATCTGAAAGAGAATAAGCCTGAAATAAGGTGCTTGGCAAGAACATGGAAGCCAGGCCAATGTCCCTGTTTAAGGTGTGATGGGACAGTAGCAGGCAATAGAAAGGCCAGATAACCAAAAGAAAGATAACTGGTGGGAATAGAATCCAGACATGTATGTTACCTAAACTTCCCTGGATGGTTTTTGGTGCCCATTGGGATGAGATCTACTTTCTTGACTTGTACATGACCCACATGCAAAGCTATCAATAGCTTGGGAACAATATTCATCTCTGGCTTACTGATCTCTTTGTGCTACATAGAGAGCTGAGCCCAGGAAGGCAAGTAGGGAGAGACACTGCTACATGTCCAGATATACACTCAATCACTATATAAGCTGGGCTCTTTTAAAAACATAATCTGTATTTTTTATGTGCATGGGTGTTTTGCCCGCATGTATGCATGTGCACCATGTGTGGGTGGTAGATGTGGGACCACCCACTGGTGTTAGGTTAACTGACCAAACCACTAAGTAAAACTAACTCCCCTTCTCTCAGCAGCTACCAACTGTCAATGGTCCCTGAGTTAGGGGTAGGGGCTTGCATCCCTCCTCCCCGATCTGTGCCAGAATGCTGACTGACTTGATCTTGTGTAGGTCTTGTACAGGCAACCACACATGCTGCTAGTTTATGATGCTCATGTCATACCCAGAAGACATTGTTTCAACCTGATCCTCCATGGCCTCCAGCTCTTACACTCTTTCCACCCATTCTTCCATATTGTTCCCTGAGCTTTGACGAGAAGGAGGCTGTGATATAAATGCTCCATCTGTGGCTGAGAATACCACAATCACTTGTTCTTTGCACTTTGGTTAATTGTGAGTTTCTAGGTTAACCACCGTCCTCTCTACAACAAAACTTCTCTGATGAATTCTGAGAGCTGAATTAATCTGTGGATATAGAGGTACAAGCTTAGAAAGCAATATGATGCTATGTCCATTTAATATGCTACGTCCATTTGGAATGATAACAGTAGGGCCTGTAAGTGCTCTGGCCATGGGTTCTTGGCCAGTTGTACAGCAGCAGGTATGCACTCCCTTCTGTGGAGCAGCTCTTAAATCCAATCAGAAAGTGGTTGGTTACCCCCATAACATTCATGCAACTGTTATGGGAGGGTACGAAAGAGTTGGGGAGAGAGAGATACAACTGTTACTTAGGATGTTTGCAAAGCTATATGGAAACCAACTATTTTATAAACAACAGAATACACACATGCTTAAATGGGGTCATTCTATGACACAAAGAATAATGTTCTTCTCAGAAACATAATTGACATACATAAAACTCAGGGCCAGGATTCAGGAACCTGACCTCAACAGCTTGATCTCCCAAACAATTTAGGCCATTGTCATTGCTCTTTGTTACCTACCAGGATGTAATTGTAAGATTCTATTGCTGAAGACAGCACACACTTTGGTCTCAGGACTTGGAGAAACCAAACTGGTACTCACCTGGACACTTCCCCTCTGCTGGCCAGCTTCCATAGTTCAGAAGATTCTATGCAAGTTTCTGTGGGAGAAAAGTCAAACCCTCTAAAATTTTAACAGGTGTTTTGAGTTTTGTTATTGTACATCTTCCCAGCAAGGATTTGACCTACCTTGATGACCGTATCAAAGCACCCCTCACCTGTTCCTTCCTCCGATCACTGGCTCTTTCTATCAGGGTCCCTTCCTGCTGAGAAATTCTCTTGCCTTGAGGCAATGGTGAACATTGGAGTACAAGAATCTCTTGAATGGAACAGATGTTTAAGGGATGGAGTTATAGTTAAAGTCTCTTCACAGTAACACTTGGTAAACAAAGTGAACCACGGGCTCCTCTCATTGGTCAGCCATCCAAGGGTATTAAATGTCTGGCTTGGCATTTTGATTTATTTAACTAACTTTTCAGCCTGTTTTAACATGTGCAAGCTTCTGAAACCTGATCCAGACAGCACACAGATCTAGCTTTATTTCGTTCTGGTCTGTCACTTCGTTGTTAGCATTCTCCTCACTCTTGTTTCCAGTTTGACTTATGAAACCATTCCAGTTCAGTTTTAATAACCTCCTTGGCATGGCAGGCTCTATAAGAACTGCCAAGCTTAATACCCAGACTCCCTCTGATGAGGGCGGCAGCTCTGCCAGGGAACGGAGGTGGATTTTCCATTACAGCCAGTTCTGATTTGGTAGCTGCCTGCCAGGTGCAGATGGTTTCCTCTTCTGCAGGCAATCAGTTTCCACTATGCTTTCTGAGTTTCCATGTCTCCTGGCTCACTCGTGATCCTTTGACTAAATAAACTACCTCATGATCCATCTTCCTGCCTAAGAAGTATATCCCAGGGCCCAGCAGCCATGAGAGGGCTTAAGTTCTGGCTAGTACATTCCCATGTGTTTGTGGAAGCTTCTATGACCACCATAGAAGAAACAGCTCTTATGGCAGAGAAGAAGGGGAAGGAGAAGAGGAAGGGAAAGGGGAAAGGAGGGAGAGAAAGAGAGACAGAGAGATTTATGGAGTTGGAACAGGAACTCTCTCTGCAGTAGGTTTGCTTCTGAATTGTAGGCCTGTTGTTGAAGGCACTAAACTCAACATTGACCTCAGTAGGATTTCTTCATCTCCAGCCATTCCAGTACCAGTGCACAAAGCCTACAGAAGGCTCCTGCACTTTTCTCATCACTATGACAAAAGCAACATGATTCAGAAGGAAGGATTTATTTTGGCTCATGGTCTGAGGGTACAACACATCCTAATGGGGAAGGTATAATGATGGGAGTGTGAGGTGGCTGGTCACATGACACCTGCAGTTAAGAAGCAGAAAAATTAATGCGGGTCCCTTAGGCTGATTTCTCCTTTTAATTGAGTCTGGGACCCTGCCCGTGGAATGATGCCATCACATTCAGGGTGAGCTTTCCATCTTCAGTTAAACCTCTCCAGAAATACCCTCAGATACTTGTACATAGGTGCTCCCTCTATGTGAATCTAATCTCACGAAAGTGACAAAGACGAGTCATCAGTACATCAATTATCCAGCTTGTTCCAGTTCTGTGTTTGTTTCAGGCTCTCTAACTCATCTCAATGGACAGAGCACAGGAAACATTTTTTTACAAAAATGCTAAGTAGATCATAGACTTCAACACTGGTTTACAATATAGAGAAACAGCCTTTTAGACCAGTAAGACACGTGAAATTCCAAATTCATAAGCTCTAAAGGCAGAGGCAATGTCCAGAGAGTGACCATAGTACCGGTGCTGTCTCTGTCTTTGTTCAGATGAGGAGACGCAGGTTCGGGTCTGCTGCTCTGCAGGTGTATGAGTTCTCATTTGCGAGTGCAGTTGCCGATTGTTTCCCTTGGAGTCTCAACTTAATCCTACTGAAGTTCCACAGACATTCTCCCAGGAAATTCAATGACGGGGCTGGATAAGTTTGCCCTGGGTTTCAGCACTGAGTGCACATGTTTGTGGCCCCTGGAAGCAAAGGGTTCAGAAGCCTGTGCAGAGAGAGGCCAGCCTTCTAGGGGCAGGGGGACTTGTCGGCACAGTTCTCAGACTTACTGAGGTGACAGACTACTGGGCAGCTGTGTGGAGTGAAACCGACAATGAATGAGAAGAGTTTGTGCGAATGCTGTGTGTGTCTGAATTTTCTCCACTGATCTCTCTCCTCTGCTCAAGATCATGTCGGAAGGTTAAGTCAACAAAGTCTTACTATAGGGATACACTGGATGTACTTATACACTTCTGAAGCCTATGACCTCGAAGTGTATGTGTCATCTCTTAATGAAACATGTTTGGTATGAACGTTCCCCGCTTAGGGCAAGGGGCTGGCATAACCTGCCCTTATAAGAGCACAAGAAAGAATCACAGAGGCTTTCCCCTGTATTTTGAACAACTACAGTCTATGCAACAAGACGCAGTCTTGTCTCTGGACAGTCCCAGGGCCCAACAGAATCAGTGGATCTGCTGGGGGTGTATGAGGGAGGCTCAGGTAGGGTGTTGGAACAGAATCTCAGCTGGCAGCTGCCGTGGGCTGGATTCTGTACCCCAGGCTCACCAACCAGACAGATGCCATCACCCTGGCTCTGACATCTTTTGATTTCGATTATGTGATTCTGTGTTAGTTATTTGTTTTGTGGCCAGTGGATTCCATAGCACACACTTTCCATTTTTCTGAAACTCCCCATTAGCCACCTTTGTCAATGGAGAATTGTGGCTTACACATGTCTCCATTTAGCTAGACTTTGACAGGTTTGTAAAATCAGAACTTTGATTTGGGGATACCCTTAATTTGTTTGTACCAAGTTACTATGGGCACATTTTTTTGTAAAAGTTTAAATTATTTTTAATTTTATTAAGAATATTTACTGTACAATTTTTTTTCCTTTAAAGGGAAAGGAAAAGAATTCCATTCAAACAAGCATTTTAAAAGAAATATTTAAAATGATCTGACATTTCATATTTTCTACTGTCCTCTTCTCAGACTTCTGGGCGAGCTACAGAATTCCAAGTGTATACATCTAAATGTTCTCCCAAGAAACACATGCTATCTGGCACTATAATTAGCTAGGATGGTTGTGAACAGCATAAGAGCACTTGGTAGTAAAGATGACAAATGTTTGATGACATAATAGTTGTAAATAATATGAATAATATGAAGTGTATTAACTCTTCCGAGCCTGGAGTTGGGGCTGCCATGTGAGAGCAAGGCTGTGTGTCTGTTTGAACAAGAGGCTGGTCTCAATATTCAGGAAGTGTCTACAAAAAAAGATCTAAGAGGGTCTGGGACAGGGGTTTACAGAGCTGGGTTTGAGAAGTCATTTGAGGGCAAGAAGTATGGCCAGGAGGGAAGCAAAAGGCAGAGAAAAAAGGGCTGATGGGGCGAATTCAGGTTCCTCCCTTCAGAAGAGAAGGGCTGCCTCCTCTACTCAGGCAGCCCTGTGTAGATGTTCTCCTGGCTCATCGAGGCTCTGAGGATCAGCATTTAATGCCAAATGCAATTTTAAATTTGGGGGGATATGATGATATTTCTAAGAAATTGGCAAAAGAACCATTCTCCTGTCTCCTAATATTACTGTTACTACAGAGAAGGCAGGAAAGGTTAGGTTCAGTCTCCCTCCTGTGCTCTCTCTCTCTCTATCTCTATCTCTCTCTCTCACACACACACACATACACACACACATGCACATACACACACATGTGCACACGCACACGCACACAGGCTTGAACAAGGGAATATGTGGAGTTAGAAGGACCAGTTGAAATCAGGAAGGGATCATAAGGAGTAGGAAGGGGCAATAGTAATGAGAGTGAATATGTTCAAAATACATTCTGTATGTGAACAGGGATGTCACAGTGAATCTGTATTTATGTATAAATTTGTGCTCTTATTAATTATAAAGACTTCTATGGGATAAAGCCCAATGTTAGAGACTTTCCTGTCCTAATGACTCAGCATTTCCTGGGAGTCCATCAGTCAGTCAGTCCCGCTGAGGGTGCAAGCTGCCTCTGCCCAGCTTGTGGAGAGGGTACTGTTTCTCTTTGTATCCAGTTTTCCAGTAAACATGGTGCATGAGTATGAGACAGGGCAACACTACACACTTCCAAAGTGGCAGTATGCATCTGAATGTTCTCCCAAGAAACACTTGCTACCTGGCACTGTAATTAGCTAGGATGCTCGTGAACAGCGTAAGAGCAGTTGGTAATAAAGATGATAAATGTTTGATGGCCTACTAGATGTAAATACTATGAAGTGTATTAACAAACACTGTTAAAGCTGACAGCAGTGGCCAACAGAAATACAATCATGAGCAATTAATTTACCATCTGGTAATCCTGAAGAAAATGTCCATATTTTGAAGATTTGTACCCAGTTGTCCTCAATCTGACCATTTTAATTAATATTTATCTTTGTCTTGTGTTTTGTGTATAGATCTTACCAAACATGGCATGAGACACACTTACTTGTGAAGAGTACTTAGGTAGAAGACAAGTCACAGAATTTTTTTTTGGAAGCTTCAGAGACTGTAATAGAGTCCAGTGATTTGTTCATTGTGCAATTTATGTAAGTTGTGCTTTCAGATCTATATCGCATCCTCTGCATATATATTATAACCTTTAATTTAGTATTTTTGTGGGACTCCTGGGTGTGTGAATGAATGGATCTCTGATTCTTGTGCCAGTTCTTGGGACTCTTCCTTTTTGGATTTCCTTATCCAACTTTGATATGATGTTTTTTGCTTTCTTGTTATATTTTATTTTGTCATTAAAAAAGAAGAAAGTAGTATTTTTACTGAAATGAGGCTTGACTTGCAAGAAAAATTTAAGCAATTGGCTTGAAGTGTCCACTCATACATCAGCAAAGCAATTGGTCCAAAATGTATTGGGGGAATGCCATGAGGAGGAAAATCATTCTTTGCTCTCCATAGTATCTAACGATCCTCAACTAGCCCACACAGGGACTTCTCTCCCAACAGCAACTCCATGACTTCTCTCCAACACTGACAGGTTCCCAACCTGATGGATTAGACCTAGATATTTACCAGATCACAATTTCACCAAGCAACCCTCCATGGTTGTTTCTATGCTAAGGTGGATCCTTAGCCTCCAAGCCTGCCTTGCAGGTTCACACATGAGAGTTCTTTTTTTTTAATTTATTTTTTATTTCTTCAAGTTACATCTCAATCGCAATCCCCTCCTTACTCCCTTCTCGAGTCCCACCCTCCCACCCTCTTCGCCTCAACCCACCCATCCCCTTCCTTTTTTTTATTTTTTAAGTTTAAGGTATATCTTCCTCCCCCCAACAGCTCCCCCTTTCAGTCCAACAAATGGCTCTTTCTCTTATAACAATAAATACAATACAAAACAACAGAAATAATTAGGCCACAATTATGAGAGTTATATGGCTTAGCATACATTCCCAATGTCCAGTCCATACATATTTGGCACCTGACTTTAACATTCTACTATCTACCCATCTCCATGAGTTTAAAGTTCTATATCCAACTCAGCTGTCATCTGAACTTTCATCACAATTTTAAAAACATCTTCTTAGATCCAGAACACCCTTTTGATTCCTAAACAACTCAAAATTTAACTATGAGACTCTAGCTATCTATTCTTCAACCATCTCAGAGACCTGAGAGGGATAAATACATCTGATTATATAGGAAGTGCAGGGCCCACAGCTTCCAAAACTAAGAAATGACATACCAGTGGCTGCCTGGACAGTTCCCATTCTCTCCATACATTACAGCATCAATCTTCAGCCGTTTGGCCCCGTTTCTCTGACAGACATTGATTGTAAAGCAGGAATTATGAAGGACTTGCCTACCCTGTCTTGGTAGAGCTAGGCTGTCGACTTACCTACTTCCAAGTTTTGTCCTTTTTGGACAGCATTCTGTCTACAGTTGAAGCAAGGGATTTTTCTTGCCAAGTAACAGGCTTGCCACTAATTCAATCATCTCCCACTGGAGATTCTTCGATGCTCATCTTCTACTTGGAGTAGAATAGGGGGTGCTATCAGGAGCTGACATGTCTTGATATCAAAAAATCTAAAGTTAAGAAAACATCTTTGAATGCCATATTCTGCAGATCTCTTGAGGTTTTTGAAGATGCCCTATCTATCTCTTATATTTAGATAAGCAACTATTGCTTGTCTCTTAGCAACTTGATTTCTGATTAGCTTAGAAAGTAATTATAATAGACTGTCATAGTACCTAACAAAATGACAGGCTTACATGACTATTAGTGTGCATTTCTTAATTATCCTAAACAGTTTATGACAATTTGTAGCAAAAGGCCGAAACTTCACATTTCATTTTTTTTTTTTAATCTACGTGGCAAGCCTTCCAAACATGGCCTCAGATTTAGATTCAAGGCAGGAGTCTCCCATTTGCCCTTGTTCTAAAGCAATCTCTCCTGATCAGCTTACCTGAAGACCTACATTTTCTGGTGCTTGTTAGCTCCTTGCCTAGTCGCTGCCTCATTTTTGGCTTTTCAAGTCATCAGTATTTGCTCTGTCAGACCCAAGTGGAGGTCAAGTAATATCCAGGGAGGGAACATGTTCAGGGAGAAGAGGAATGGGGTGCTTCCCTTCTCAGTATGACACAAGCAGAGGGAACAAGGCCACTCTGAAGAGTGAAGTTTGAGAAGGATGTTTTCTCTCCCCTCAGCCATAGGTCTTGCTTTAATCATCTGCTCCTGTCTTTGAGAAGAACTTTCTGGAAGTGACAACTGTCAGAGTCTGGGATGCATTTATGCTAAACCATTTCACATTTATTTAGAAATAAAAATAAATTAACCAAGGAGCAAATACCTGACAGGAAAAGGTTGAATGCAACCTATATTAATCCATTTCCTGTTGCTGTAACAAAAGTGCCTGATGCTGGGCAATTCATAAAAGAAGTGTTGTTGGCTCACGGTTCTGGAGGCTGGGAATCCACATCACTAGCACATGCTTGGCATTTGGTCATGGTTGCTGCATTGTAGCATGGCAGAAAAACAAGTGAGGATAGGGACTAGACCAACACAAGGGCACTTGTCCTTTACACAGCCCTCATGCTGATAACTAATCAGTTCTGTGGGAAAAACACCAGTCCCTCCTAATGACCAACTCGGCTCTTAAAGCCCCTGTCTGCCAACACCATCACAATTGTCGCCAAACATCACCTGGAGTTTCAGAGATGAAAAACCATGTTCTGATCACATCACAATCTTTTCTGATTTTATTAGGAAAAATGCGCTGGTAGGAGGGAGGAAACGCCAGCCTAAGCAGAAAACAAGTATGCACAACCAGGAAAGCTGTTTCTCTTTCCATCTCTGAGTTCTCCCAGCCTGCTTGGGGTGACTGGCGAGCTCCTCCTGCTTCTGCAGTGGGCTTCTGTTTGGAGCACAGGCATTGAAGAGCTCATTAGCACTCGGACAACTAAATGCCCTTAGATGCCTAAGTTCCCCTTGATGAGCTCAGGGTTTGAGAAGTTGGTGTGTGGTAACTCCCTTTCTCTTGATTTGATCCAAAAAGGCCATCTATGCTACCATCTTGCTGGGCCCTGCTGTTCCTCGGTCCCTTGCTTTCGTTTCGTTCAGTGCAGGATAGGAGCATTTTGCTTTATTTATAGGGTAGGGAGAGGCCCTCATTCCCTCTTTCCCTAAATCAAAACCAAGAAGCATTGAGTTAAAGCCATTTGTTCACATCTGCTCTCTAGAGTGTCCTGGAAAGGTAGGTATTCAAGGATTGAGTGCTATTTCACTTACTGGGATGCTATGTTCCTGCTCACATACTGCCTGCCCTCTCTCTAACTCTTGGAGTTCAGAAAAGCCAGGCCCCTAGGCGTGGTGTTGGGCCCCTCACACTTCAGTGTGCATGTGTGTGTTGCAATGGCAATGAGGCTGTCTTGAAAAACATGAAGATGGAGTCTGAGTAGCAGTTCAAACAACAGGAAATGGGGTTAATTAATTACATATCCTCTCCCAACATTTCAAGCAGGAGATCACCCTGAGCTATAGTTTCTCTGACTTAGTCTTTTCAGTGTTCTTTCTCCAACTTCAAATAGACGTGTTTCCAGAGTCCTCACCTTACTTGTCTCTCCCTCTTACAAAAACTCCTCTCAAAGAGGTTGTCCTTTACTTATCTTTGGATATTGCTTCTCCACCGAGATCCCCTCCCTCCCTTGAGCTTTACAGAAAGATAGTCTAGACACATTACAGAGGAGTGTGATTTCAGTGCTGAGGGGCTAGCTCAGTGGTCCTTGCTGGCCTGGTGTGTGCTAGCCCTGGCTGATCATTCAGCACAAGAAGAGTGGAGTCTCAGAGCTCCGGGCTGCATGCCATGCTGTACACCTCTGGGCACAGAGTGTTTTCATCTTTGGCCTCATTTTTTCATTCAGAATGGTGAGTGACTCATAGGCTAGTACCCAAGGCCATGAGTTATAGTGACAACGTGCTGACCACAAACTGCCTCTGCAGCTTTTTGTGTTTGTATCTTGTTCGCTTCAAATTGTCTTTATTTTATTTTCACTGAACTCAGTTTATGTTTACTTACTGTTGGAGCAGAAGATGTATTTGTATGCTTAAATTTTCAAAATATAGGAATTGTATGTGTGGGATGTAACAGCTTAACCTTGATCCCTCTTCACACCTACTTGGAGCAAACATGCTTTTAATCTCCTAATTGTTGAACAGTGTGGCATTGTGTGATACACAGCAAACCTTTCAATCATTCTTCTATTTGTGAATCTTAACTATTCCTCATTCTATTATTAAAGTCAATGGTGAACATGTAATATACAGGAGAGACTTTCCTAGAGTCGACATTGGTGGGCTGCTGGGTATCCACACATATTTTACAGCTAAATATTTGCGACTACAATTTGTGAACCATGAAATTCACCTTTGTGGGTACTGAAATTTATAGGCTTTACAAAGTATAACCCATTATAAAATCCCACCACAATAAAAAAAACACCCTTCCTTTGACCTAGAGCATCCCTCCTCCTTAACAGTGAACGAGGCTATCATGACTGAGAAGGTTGTTGGACTATTAGGAATTTCCCAAGTCTGTTGATAAGAACAACAGAACTAAAATGAAAGCACGTAGACCCACATGTCAATATTGTACATTAACGCGCCTAACACTAAAAACTTGCTGCTTCCTAATGACCTTTTCATGACCTCTACGGACACAAAGCTGCTTGCGTCTGCTCTGTAGGAAGTCTGTAGAATGGTGCCGCTACATTAGTTTTGCTCCCAATCCTTGTGTAATGTCATCACATGAGCAGCTTGAGATTGGTCATGGTGGGAACACTACACTGTGTTAATTAGCAATGCTGCAAGCCTGAAAGTTATTTATAGAATTGCTAAGCTGTTGTTCAACCCCCCCCCCAACAAAGAATCAGTTCTTTGCCTCATGTATGATATTCTGTATGTTTATTATGTTTGGGGTTCATAGAATTTCTTGTATCTTTGTAATTTTCATCATAAAAAAATTTAACACTTACTCTCCAAATATTACTTTTACCAATATATCCTGCCTTATTTTGGACTCTCACTGCATGAATTTTATAGGACCGCTTGCTATTATGTTTATACTTTTAAATTTTAATTGTTGGGGGAAGGAGCATACTGTGGCTCACCAGGAGGTCAGAGGACAATGAGGGTGACAGGGATCAGACTCCATCAATAGGTTGCAGGCAAGTGCACTCAGCCATCTTGCAGGCCCCATTTGCTATTTCAGCTGGGTTTGTCTACGTTATTTACTCTGATTCTCTATGCCTCCATCTAGATAATTTTTAGTTTTGTTTTTACATCTTGTCAGCTTGGTTGCTGAGTCTCTGTTCTTCCCACTGGCTTGCTTGTTATCACTCCATTCTTTCTCCTTCTTGTCAAGTGACTCCTCAGGCACATTAATATAGGTATTAAAGGTCTGTCTGATGAGTCTAGATGTAGATTTTATATGATAAGTATTTTATGGGTCTATAAATTACTTTCTGATTTCTGCTGCCCTCCAGCTTTTCAATCAAGCTGTTTTTGGCACACCATTTTAGATTTTATTGCATGCTGAACATTGTGTACAGACATTTATAGAGAGAGTTCACCTCCCTGGCTAATGTTGTAATGTTACTTTTCACCACACAGAGTTTAATCTTGGAATCAGATTCTCTTAGCCTAATCATGGAACAAGAAGCTCAAGTATAAGCTTCAGTTCTTGTGAGACCCATTTGATTTCTAGGCAATTCATCTTCCTGGTATGTGGCTCCTGGAGTATCATGTGATACTCAGGGGACATTTCCCAGGTTCCTTTCCTCCTCAGTGGGCTTAGAACTCCCACTGGACACTCTTGGGCTTCTCAGTCCCCATTCACAAATGATGAAAGTGGCCATCAGGCTGTTGACTGAAGTGATCCCCGAGTACTCTTGACTCCTTCCTGGGGATCTGGCTGTCAGAATTCTCACTTAACTAGTAGCTTTCATATATCTGCAAACAGATGGTTTGGTCCATTGTCTGTCTTCTCAGCAGGAAGGTGGGCCCAAAACAGCCTAGAGCAATGGTTCTCAACCTTCCTAATGTTGTGACCTTTAATACAGTTCCTCATATTGTGGTGATCCCCAACCATAAATTTATTTTTGTCGCTGCTTCAAAACTGATATATAAATTATAATATGTAAGCATATATATATGCTACTTCATAACTAATATAAAAGAATAGCAGGCATCATTTTGCTACTGTTATGAATATCATAATATAAATATCTATGTTTCCCAATCATCCTAGATAACTCCTATGAAAAGTTCATTCAACCTACAAAGGGATCGAGACCCATTGGTTGAGAACCACTGTTCTAGACACTTCTTTTTGGTGTAGCTTCTTGAACAAATTTAACAGAGACAGGGGCAGTTTCCAGGACTTTACCTCACAACTGCTCACAGAACCCATCTGCCTTCCAGACTTGCATTTGTGGGGAGTTAAAAGAGCGATATCCCCCATGGCTCCAGTATTTGAACACTTGTTTCCAGTTGTTTGGGGGAGATTTAGGTGGCACAACCTTGCTCAAGAAGCACATGCCTGGAACTGGGCTTAGAGCTTGAAAGCCTTGGGCCACTTCCAGTTGGCTCTCGGCTTCATGCTTGGCTGTTTCCTGCTCCTGCTGTGGTGCCTGTGTCTTGCTGCCTTGCCTTTCCACCATTACAGACTCTCATATCCCTAGGACTGTAAAGCCAGTTCTTCCTTCTACTTGTCACTTTTGGTCATGGTGTTTCATCACTGTAACAGGAAGTAAGTGAAACAGAATTCCTTCCCAATTCTGATGTGGAAGACTAGAAGTTTCTCTCTTCTCTGACACCTCATTCTGATACACCCAGTGGTTCCCTCTCTTTCCTTTGCACAATTTTTTTAATGTGTTAATTATTTTGTGTTTGCATGTGTGAGTTGTGTGTGCTGGATGCTCATCTGTGTATATGCTGGTGTGCATGTCCTTCTACACACATGTAGAGACTGGAAGAAGACGTTGGGTATCCTGGTATCCTGTTCCATCACTCTCCATCTTTTTTCTTTGAGACAGGGTCTCTCACTGAACCTAGAGTCAGGCTTATGGCCTGTACATTTTCACAGCAAGTTGTCTTAACTGCTTAACTGTTCAGATTCACGGTCTCCTCATCTATAATAACTTAATGCTCCCAAAGAAGTTCTGATGAGAGTGTCCAATAAGAAGTCCTGTGAATTATAGCCACTTAATGACTCTCCCTCTCTCTTTCTCTCTCTCACACACACACAAATACACACACATGTACACACATTCTTATTCTTCTTACTGTTTCCTTTTCACATCGTCAGCTATTTGACTCCATCTACTTTATTTACGGATGCATTCTCCTTTTCTGTGCTCTAGGCAGTGAATGTGGTTTTAATTAGCATCATCTGAATTAATGACTTACCAGTAGTGACATATTTATCATCAATTGCACAATTGCTTTATGTAGTTCTAGTAAAACATGACTCTGAGTATAAAATATGTCTAGTTAAGAACAAATTACCCGTGCTAATAAACAAATCTGACACAACCCATTATTTGTTGAGCTTAAAGCTGGTATTTGTTAAGAAGCCTCAAGTCATTTCACTTTTGCTAAAGACTCGTATTTAAGTAACTGCACAGTGTAGTCATTTATTGCTGTCATACCATACTTCCCTCTGCCTCTGAGACATAGGAAATAGTTTACCAATGCACATGTTCCATAGAATTATTTATCAGGAGGACAGAAAGCCAGAGGGATTTCTAAGAATCCCTAACTAAAGAAAGAACAGGAGATTAGCATTGGCCACTCAGAACCTGGACTGTTTGGGACCTGTTTTCAGTATCATCCACTAGCTTTCTCTTACTACTTTGGTTAAAACAACAACTCAAAATTCTGCTGTTACCAATTTTGTTGGTTAAATAGTGGTGACTATTTAACTACCACTTCCTGGATATCCAGTCTCTTACAGGTATTGGAGGTCATTTGGGAAGTTGGTTTAGGTGAAAGGTGCTGAGGTTTCTGATAAGGTCTTGTAGTACTGACCAAACAGGGCCTCCAACAAAGGGCTTGGTTTCCTGTCTTCTCTGTCCAGCTCTCTCTCTCTGTCCTGTTCTCCTAGACATCCTGTTCCAGTGGGCCTGGAAAGACTGAGCTTCAGCAGGAATTCCAGGAAGCTTTTCCAAAATTGTCTCCAGATAATCTGGAAAATTATTATAAAGGTCACATAATGTATGGCTATTCTTGGTTGTCAACTTGACTATATCCAGAATGAACGACAATCAAGAAATGGAGGGGACATTTGTAAGAGATTTTCTGTTTGGTTTAAAGTGGGTGAATCCATTTCTACTCCAGACCTTTGAGGTAGAAAGACACAGGCTTTTGATATGGCTCTTGAGGTAGGAAAACATACCTTTAACCTGAGTCACACCTTCTGCTAGAAGCCTATATAAAGACAATGGAAAAAGGAAGCTCTTGTTCTTTGCCTGATTACTCTTGCCTTGCTTGCATGCATATCCATTCCTGGCATTTACTTGCATTGGAGCCTACTTCTTTGGGGATTCCATATATAAGAGACCAGCTGAGACATCCAGTCTTATGGACTGAGAAGCTACTAGCTATTCACAGCTAATCATTGTTGGGTTAGTTGGATGGCAGCCTGTGAGTAATTCCAATAAATCACTTGTGCACTCATGAGCACGTGTGTGTGCGAGCGCGCACACGCGTGCGTGCATGCGTGCGTGCGTGCGTGCGTGCGTGCGTGCGTGTGTGTGTGTGTGTGTGTGTGTGTGTGTGTATTTACACACTCTAGAGAACCCTGACTAGTACACATAGGCTTTATAAATGTTACATTTGGGGGCTGGAAAGGTGGTTCAGTGGTTAAGATCACTGATTACTCTTGCAGGGGATCTGAGTTTGATTTCCAGCAACCACATGGCAGTTCTCAGCCATCTATAACTCCAGTTTCAGGGAACCTGACACTCTCTTCTGGCTTCTGAGGACATTCAGCATGCATGTGATATACATACATGCTCACGTGCAGGCAGATACTCCATCTGAAAGTCAGGTCCTAGAGCATGACTGGGCCTGACTGTGAGGTCCATTCAATCCTTCAGGTCAGATATTTGGTGACTCAGCAGGAACTTTTGCCAGAGAGAAGTGATGTGGCTAGTGCGGGCACCACTGATATGTAAGCCCAATGACCTGTACCTCATTGTTACCCCAGCACTAGTGTTCTTCCACTCACCTACATGGCCACACAGTGAGCCCTAACTACCAGCTGACAGAGGAGAAGAAAGGTGTTGCTTTATTCTCAGATGGATGACAATGTTCTTTGAAAACCAACCGACAGCATGTGGTGCTGTGGCCCCAGTGGAATGCATGCCTAGAAAGTGTAGGCTAGATGGGAGAGTAGTCTGAGTCCCTCATTCCCAGTGACCTGTTTAGGGGACTTTGTGTGATTCCCATAGCTTCAGTCTTCATTGCTCAACAGATTAAAAGACTGGAATTCAAGGTGATGAGTCACCATCTAGGTAATAATAATGGTCCCCGGTCAGCAGGAGGAGATAAGCACTTGTGACATAAAAGACACAGCCACTTGCTTGTGTTGACAGCTTGGAGTAATACTGAGTAATGCCGACAGTCAGTAGGCAAGTACAGAAGTACAGTGATGGGCTGAGAAACATCTGCTGACCTCATCACCCGGCCATCCAGTCACCTAAGCTAAGACTGAGTGGATGGGAAATGGTGGGAATGCCAAAACATGAGTCTATAGATTTAAGATCTATGGCATCAGGAGAAACCAACTTCCATTCACCAGCTTTTCTTTTGTATATATTTCCAGGAAAGAAAGAAAGAAAGAAAGAAAGAAAGAAAGAAAGAAAGAAAGAAAGAAGGAAGGAAGGAAGGAAGGAAGGAAGGAAGGAAGGAAGGAAGGAAGAGAGGGCGGGAGGGAGAGAGGAAGGGAGGGAGGGAGGGAGGGAGGGAGGGAGGGAGGGAAGGAAGGAAGGAAGGAAGGAAGGAAGGAAGGAAGGAAGAAAAGAGAAGAATCTGAATGCAGATGAGGAAATAGAGTACAAGCAGGTGGACCAAGCAGCTCATTAGTGCTTCTTCCCAGGCTCTGGGATCTGAGGTAGGCCATCCACACTGACCATTCAGGACCCAGGCACTCATCCTCCTGGCTGCTAGCACAGCAGCTTCTATATTTGGAAATTGCCTTTGATAGACAGATGCTGTCACTTCCAAAGCAGGGCTTCTCTCTGGAAGCATCCCACTCCCTGTGACCAAGAGATGCAGCATGGTAGTATCAATCGCCTCAACTGGTGTCTCTCCTTCCAGAAAACGCAATGAGAGTAGGTTGTGGATTCTTTCACTGCAACTACTTTCAAAGCTAACTCATTCCTCCATCAACCCCTGCTTCCTTCCCTCATTTCTTTCTTGTATTTGAGGCAGTACTTCCTAAGCCTCCCACATGTGAATCTCTACAGAGGAATCTCTTCCCAGGGGACTTAACCTCAGGCACCATAAAACTGAGTTCAAATCTAATTCCCAAACAGTGTCTCTGACTGCTGCACTTGGGTGCTCACCCCTGGGGCCTGGGAAATAGTGTTTAGCCTTGTAGACTCTGGAAAGCATTCCAGAATGGGGTTGTATTGTAGAAATGAAGTCAAATAGGATCATCCTCCCACTTCTCTTCACCCGCTTCTCTCCCCCTCCCCCTTATATCCTAGGGGCAGCTGAGGGATTTGAACTTGCTTCTGATTCCTAAGTTCATTTGTTTTGATAGCCTCCTGATGTCAGAACAAGGTCTTCCTTACCTACTAGTTCAGACTAGCTGCTCTGCTGGGACAGAGGAAGCCAGGCACCTCAGCTTTGTGTTTCCCTTAAAGATGCCTCTATCCTGTGTTGGGACACTGCCTGGAGCACATCATTGGCAGCAGTTCACAGGGTGTCACTAGGTACAGTGGGTCCTGAGGCAGGCAGACCTCAGGAGGCTGAAGAAACTCCGGCGTTGTCCCCAAGTGGGGAGCTTGATGGTTCAGGTCTGCTGCATGTCTAGCAGGAAAGGTCCCTGTGTGTCTGAGGAGTGTGCACCCCTCCAGGGTTCCAATGAGAAGGAGCTGAAGGCCCATGTGTATAGCTGCAGCGTCTTGAGCGACCCCAGAACACCAAAAGACATGAGGCTGAAATCTCTGTTGGCAAATTAGAAGGCAACTTGAAACTTGTCAATTATTTACCTGAACATATGGAAAGAATTTTTCCCATCTTTGTTTAATCTGGTCAGAGAACTGTATTCATTTGGCAGGCAAATCCTCTGTGTCTCCCTGTGAGTTGGACATTATTAGGCAGTATTTATGAATGAAGAAATTGGGACTTGGAGACATTTAGTCAATCATATATCTGGACAGTGAGGAATACCACAGGTGGATTCCTGACCTAGTCCTTCCAACATAAAGCTCACACTTAGTCACAGCTACTACTGGGGAGGATAAAAAGACAAGGTGAGCTGCCCACTCAGCCAGTGTCGTCTGTGGGGCTTCATTTCCTCCTCAGACCTCTTTTGGTAAGTTGCATTGTGCTGTCTAGCTCAGGAGAGAGTGTGCTAGTATCTCCATTGGAGTGTATGTGTTCACAGATGGTGCATAGGCTTCTTAGCCAGGATTCTTAAATAAGACATGAATAACAACTACTCTGAGGAATTCACCCAGCACTGACACATGCAAACACAAAGTTCCCACTCTGCCTTCCACCTTCTCACACACAGATGTGCATTTTCTCTCATTGTCTCCTAACACATCTGTGGCTGCTTCTCCATAAAGGTGTCCTTGCACCATAAAGATTCCAATTCAGAAAAACATTAAACCACATGTGGTTGCTGGCAGAAGGGTGATGCTTAAGCAACTCAATAACAAAACTTCCCCATGGTTCCTTGGGCAGAATATGAAGTAAAAGGATGTGGGGGCCCACCTGCCCCACTGTTCCTGCTAACTGCAGTTTATTCTGTTTTTGCTGGAGGAAAGCTTTCCTCTGTATAATGGCCCAGTCAGGGACAGAGAGGGGAGGAGCCTGGAAATACCTGTTGTGACACAGCATTCAACAGTAGAGATCCCCCTATAAGGAAGGAAACTGTGAGCTTACTCTGCTGAGATCTCCAAAGCCCAGACAAGAAAAGACACACATTAGCAGCGTTGTAAAAATGGCTCTGCTAAAGTCATCTTTGAGATGACCCCATTCCTGCCATCTGGGATTCACGTACTTGTGACTATTTGGGAGTAAAGTTGGAAAAAGAAAATCCTTCACACACACACACACACACACACACACACACACACACACACACACAC
>CAJQZJ010032201.1:8733610-8750767 GCA_907164525.1 Lophiomys imhausi | reverse complement strand
ATATATTTATCCCTCTCAGGTCTCTGAGGTGGTTGAAGAATAGACAGATAGAGTCTCATAGTTAAATTTTGAATTGTTTAGGAATCAAGAGGGTGTTATAGATCTAAGAAGATACTCTTAAAAATGTGTTGCAAGATAGTATGAATGTTGAGTCACATATAGACCTTTAAACTCATGGAGTTGGTTAGATAGTAGAATGTTAAAGTCAGGGGCCAAATATGTATAAACTGGACATTGGGAAGGTATACTGGGCCATTTAACTCTCATAAATGTGGCATATTTATATTGTTTTGTATAATACTTACTGTTATAAGAGAAGGAACCATCTGTTGGACTGAAAGGGGAAACTTCTGGGGGGAAGAGGGTGGAAGGGCGGGATAGGAAGGGGGAATAGGGAGGGGTTTGTTACTGAGATGTAACTTGAAGAAAAAAAAATAAAGTATTTAAAAAACTAAAATAAAATAAAAGGCCCTTGGGTTTAATCCTCAGCACAGGCAAATGAAAATAAAATAAACAAACAAATAAAAAGGAGGAAGAACCAAAATGAGTTATTCTAAATATCATGGATAAAATCTGAAACTAAAGATGTTTTCAACACTTAGAAAAGTAGTAAATAGAAAGGTTATACTATATTAGAGGTTAGTGGGGAAAATAAACCACAGGAATTGAGTATATATTTTCATCAGTGTTAACATAATAACCTAGAGTGCCTTGTTCATCTCTGATGGCCTCCTGCCAGCCACTGTGCATTAAACGAGTCATAGTTTCAGATATTATGATTGAATCATGATGCCTAGACATTATCACACGAGTAAAGACCAAAATAGTGCTAAGTAAAAGAACTGTCTGGCTATAAAGTGAAAGAAGCCAATGGGATACATGTGTTCATACACACACCCTTTCCTAGAAACATTATCCTTCTCCAGTGCTCGCACTTCATGTCCTTTCTGGATTAAGACACAATATAACCTGGATGTGATGACACACATCTTCAGTCTCAGCACTAAGGAGGCACAAGCAGCTGCAGTTTGTGGTCAGACAGGGCTAAACAGTGAGAAAGATAGAGGGAGAGAGAGATTGAATATAGCTAAATAGCCCATGTGTTAATTCATTACCTTGCTATTGTTCAAATTAAGTTCAAATTTGTTTTATGAAACATATCAAATGGTGATTTTTTCTTATCTCAGCATTTCCTTAGGACAGATATGTAAAAATGAATTACTTCATGTAGCCACTTCTCTGCAAGTTGGTGTAGTTCTGCTTTCTCCACTGTTTTTCTTTCTTTTTTTTGGTACATTTTTTCTTTTTATTGTATTTTTTCTTTTGTGAATTTCACGTCATGCACCCTGTTCCCTCTTATCTCCCACCTCCCCTCAGACACACCCTCCAACCTTGCAACCTCCCCTCCACATTAAAATCATCTCATTGTGGAAGTTGTAGTGTATCTCAGTGTGTCCCACAATATTCCCTTTTGTCCACATGTTTTTGCTTGCAAATGTTCATTATAATGACTCCTTGGTGTGGTATAAGGCCTCTGGCTTCTGCTACTATGTCAACACTGGAATCTCACTGAGACCCCTCTCAGATATGCTGTTATAGTCCTATATCATGGAGATCCTGTAGTTTTGGGTCTGTGGAACTGGCCTCTTCATGCTCTCCAGAAGTTCATCCATGGGATATATGTTGGGATGGGCCAACTCAAAACCCTCGTTCTGGGCCTACAATCCCCACTTGTAAGTTCTGCTCTCCCAAGTGCTACAGCAGATAAGGTGTTGGACCAGCTCTCCTGCTTTCCTGACCCTGTCATGGCCAACTCTTCTGCTTGTTACCTGTAGTGAGGGCAAGAGAGCAAAAGAGATCTCTACCTCAACAACACCACAAAGCAGACAGAAGGCAGGGCTGGCTCTTCCACACTCACTCCCTCAGGACTGCTCACCTATACCCCCACATCCAGGGCCAGCTGTAGTGTGCTGCCCAGGTAAGGTAGAGGGCCTGATCTCCTGAATGCTGCACAATGTGAGGGACAGAAACAGCTCTCCTGCTTTTGTGCATCCATGGAGCCAGATCTGTCTGCCACTGGTGGTGAGGGCCAAAGGAAGGGGATCTCTTCCTTGCCAAAACCACCACAAAGCAGACAAAAGTCAGGATAGGTTTTCCCACACTCATACCCTCAGGGTTGGTCACCCACAACCACCTCATCCAGGGCCAGGCAGGGCTCCTGTTGGGAGCCTATCTGGTATTTGCTTGGTGTTGGACTGGTGGTTGACACAGGCTAGCTCACTGTCTGGGCCCCATGGCACCAAACTGGTGTTGGTCTCCAGCTTGCTTTTTTTTTTTTTTCAGGGAATGTTAGGCTACTATTTTTTCAGATGTTCATAGGTCAGAACACTAAATGTAGACATAGCCTCTCTCCTTTCTGCCATCTACTGATGTACATGTGGCCCAGCGGCTGTATCTGCAATGCCTCTAGGGGCAGACTTTCTCCACTCTTATCACTATGTTACTGCCAAACCACTTACACATCTCCTGGCCATCCTCTGACCAGCAACCATTGGGCAGTTAATTCAAGTAGAGGCAAGCTACCATAACAGAGAGTTGGCGGGGCAGCCATCTCATCAGATACTTACTTCTTTTTTACCTTACTCTTTAGATGTGAGTTACTCAAGGGTTTGGAGGAGGTATTGACATCCTCAGTACGTGGCTTTCATTTCCAGGTTGAGGGTAACTGACTCCTGTTCTCGTGGGACATGATCCAGGTAGTATATAGTTCCAACTACTTAAAGGGCAAAACTGCCAAAGAACCACATGTCCTTTCAGAGCCTGGCCCTGAGTTTACCTAGCTGAAGAGAAGACAGAGGATAAACCTTACCTGCCACTGTGTGCTCAGCTAAACTGGAAGACAGGCTACGCTAGCCTCCATCCATATTATTAGATTTAAGAAAGCACTTGACAGGGGTGAGATCTGGCTGCAGTTTCTATGTGCCTCACTCAACCTGAAGCCTCTGAGACATAAGCATGAGAAAATTTACAGCCTGATGGTGAGAACTTTGCTAATCTGACAAGAAATCAAGGTTCATCGAACTCATAAATGCAGCATTTTTATAGAGTATGGCCAAGCTAAAATTAGCCAAGTAGAGATGTCATTGCCTACCAGTTCATTGGCACTCCACCACACAGTTCCTTCTCTTGTTCTCTACTCTCATTTTCTACATTTCTTTTTTATGTTTTGAGTTTTTATTTATCCATTTAATTTCCTTTTGCCATTAATAGGTACACAAGGAAAACAATCAGAGTTTCAGTGGAATTAAAAGCAAGTTTTAAAACAGAATTTATTGTAAGCCCCATGCTGAACAATGACTGGTCTCTACACAGCTGCAAGTCCCATTTGCAGTCTCTCCCATGTGGATTTGTGAGGAGCCAGAGACTGTATTCTCTGCATGGGATTTTGCTTCTGGGATAGGGTTGACTGTAAGTTTGTTGGCATGGATGCTACATTTTGTTACGTTTTTACCATAAGGGACTTCTGCAAAGAGCCTGGCGCTCACCATGTGCTGTGAGGAGAATGAAAAGTGTTTGCAGAATGCATCTTTCCCTAGGCTCACAAAATAGAGCCACGCTGAGGAGCACAAGCTATTCTCAAGCCTGTCTGGGGTGAAATAAGCAGATGTGTTTGAGCACATTAACTCATCAGGGTTACTCAGGGCAGAGACTGTTAAAACCCAGTGGGAGGAGCCTTTGTCCTAGTCTCAGCCTCAAACTCTTTGTAAGACTCTGGGCAAATGGCCAACACTGACATACCCTGGACCCCACTTACTTAAACTCGGGTGCTCACACTTTCAGCATGAGTGTAGGTGCTCTAGTCTGCTTTTATTCTGACAACACAGGAGGGCTGAAGTCTTGCCCTCCAGAGGATTTGTGGAGCAGACAGTTCACCTCTGAAACCCTCGACCCTAGATTCTGGAACCCCTACTTTAGCTCTTACAATATTTGACAGATTAAAGTTTCCTAGTAGATCTGCTTCCTTGGTGGGACTCCTTATTGAAAGGTGAATACATTTCATATCTATTTAGGTTGTCTGCTCAGTGTCTAGTCCTATGCTAGGCTTGTATTAGGCTCTTGAAACTGAAAAAGTAAGACACAAGAGCAAACCCAATATTTGGTGTATGCTTTTTTTGGTGGAGCTGGACAAGAGTCTGGGTTTCTTTACTCAAAGATCTGTCCTCCTTGTATTTGACCTCTCCTTGCCCTCATGAATAAGAGTCAAGAGAGATATTTAATGAGATTGTGGTGCTGGAGATGTGAGCTCATTGCCTGCCTCATTCTCATGGCACCGTTTTTTGCTCTGCTTGTCCAGTTCCTTGATTTTTAATGATGGTGCTATGAGCATACTACTCTTCCTTCTCTCTCAAGGAGCTCTGCTTCTGGTGGCTTAGCAGAGACGTCTCAACCTATCTGGGGAGAAAGATGAAGGAGGAAGCTAGGAACACTTCTCAAAAGTTCTGACCATTGTATCAGAAGGTGGAGCATACAAGTCTCAGATGATGGTTGATGTTTGCTCTCTGATACTGGACTTTCAGCGGCTGTTCCACAGCAGGCAAAGAGCCTTGTACATCTAAGTTAGGCACGAGGAACCAAAAACTTGTGCCTGGGGCTGTTGCCTCTACCCTACTTCAGCCTAGCCTGCTTCAGAATGGAGCTTAGAATCCAAAAGTCAAAATTATCAGACAGAACAGGGAAAATATATGAGCCAGAGTCACAGAAAGTTCTGAAAGGGGCCACTTTCAGCATACAGGGGAGTGGGCTGGGGGGACAGGGCAACAAAAGGGACAGAAACAGGCATGGGAAGAAGGAAGGCCACTGTGGGGACAGCAGGAGAAAGATTTCCTGTCATTTGTCTGGCCATAGGGACCCAGCTGAAAATGAAAACAGGTGGAAACTGAAAACATGTACATGTGTGTAGAGCTCAAATCAGACTCAAGAGAGAATGCACTGGTGGTGTTTAAGGACCTTGGAAAATGACTTAGGGGCCTTGGAGAAATGACTCAGGGCACTTGAGTCTAGTGAAGTTGAACTGCACAAGTCCTGGCTGGACTGTCAGTCAATGGGAGAATAGTTCAAACACAGGGTCCAGCCCAGCAGTCTGACAGAGCCAAGTTCTGTAAAGGGAAAGACACCACACAGTGAAATATAATAGATACCTTTGTGCTTATCAACTATTTTCAAAGACTATGAACCCACAATCTTTCCTACAGGCATTACATGATTTCATCTAAAATAGTCCATCCTGTATTTCTAAAACATAAACACTGTTTGGGATGGAGGGATGGCTTAGCCACTAAGATCATGTACTTTTCTTGCAGAGAACCCAAGTCCAGTTCCCAGCACACACATCAAGCAGCTCAATGTGACCTATGACTTCAGCTGTGACTCCAAGGGATCCAAAGCCTCCAAGAGCATCCATACACACAGTGCAGATACATACACAGAACTAAAAATAAATATCAAGCCGGGTGTGGTAGTGCATGTCTTTAATCCTAGCACTTGGGAGGCAGAGGCAGGCGGATCTCTGTGAGTTCAAGGCCAGCCTGGTCTACAAAGTGAGTACAGGACAGCCAGGGCTATACAAAGAAACCTTGTCTCGAAAAAAACCAAAAAATTAAATTAAATTTAAATTTAAAATAAATAAATATCAAAACAAAACAACGCTTTAACAGAACTCCTTTTCTTTTGCCTGGAAGATGAGAATTCTGTAGTGCCACCAAGCATCAAGTAAGTGCTCAACTTTGCAACTCTTTCCATCTGAGGAGTGTGGTTTCTGTAGAACTCTAACTCCCTGCCCCTACCACCCCAACCTATGCAGAAAGAAAACTAAAGCAGGTTCCCAGATAGAAAAGATGCTCTCTGCACCCTGGCCACTGGGTTTTTCTCTGTAGTGATACATCATATGTGTTGGGAACAGAAGGGATAACACCTAAATTGGAGGCAAACACATTGGCAATATAAAGAGAAAGTAACCAACAAATCCCTAATTCTGGAGGATGCCCAGAGGAGCTGGGCCTGAAGCCAGGAGCTGAAACATGCTTCCATTGTCACTGGCAGATGACAGATTTAGAAACAGACAGGGGATTCTCTTATCACGGGGGGATGTTGTCAGCTGAGGCCATTCACGTTTCAAAAGTACAATCAACCCAAAGTGAGCCAGAGGGGTATTAAACATGATTTTCCTCAACTTGAATGACCCTCTCCCTACATTAAGCTGCCTGTTTAGATCATTTAAACCTTGCGGCAGCAAATTGAAAACACGGGCTTTCTGAACTGTGTTTCTTTCTCATATTGGAACACTTCCCTAGAGAACACCAGGTCTTATGATCATGGCAAAGGAAGCCCCACATGATTTTCTGATTAAGCACTTCGTGATGTGCACGTACAAGTTGATGGAGTGATTTTTTTTTTCCTTTCCTGGCTAAAGTTTAGCATCTGCCTTGAAGAAACACATTACATTGCTACTTCTCTGTCAGCTGCTTGATCTGTTTGTCAACAAAACAGAATGCAAAGGGATTGCATTTCTACAAAAGTAGTCTCATCTCAAAGCAGCTTGTCCTTAGGGTCTCTGTAACATCGCAATGAGCCCAGATGACTTTATCTGCCTGGTCGTGAGATGTGGCACACTGTAGCCAAAGTCAGTCAGTAAAGGAATCAAGTGTGTATCTTTTCTACTGCTGGACTGGAAAAACTAATGTGTTCTGCCTTGGGGTTCAGACAAGATGACTTCACATGCCAGTTTTTAGATATTTGTATTTATTGACTGGTTTAAAATACAGACCACATTCTAAAACAGCCACTATTTACTTTAATATTAGTAATCCTGATTTGATCAAAAAAACCTTCACAAGGATTTTTACCCCTAATTTGTGTATGTTTTCCCATTTCTTTGAATTAATGCATTACATCAAAGTGTCTAGATTTTTTTTAGAAGCTTTGTTATAATTTCCTTTGACCTCTTTTATGTGCATCCAAGAAAGGGCCATAAGCAGCAGCTGTCTGTGTTCTGGGCCCCAGGGACTCCTCGGGGGCTCCTCAGCACCACAGTGCTCTTGGAGGCAGTTCTCACCACAGGTTCACTGGAGAGAAAGGCTCAAGCTTTCCCTTCAAATTCCCAGGCCCCAATCTTCCACACTATCAGACCAAGTATCTCAGACAAAATTAGACAAGGGGACAGACTTTAGTGTTCCACTTTCAAACTGCCTTGACCTCCTTCTGATGAAAATATATAATAGATGGCCTTGTGGGTAGATGATCCTCAGTTCAGAAAAGGACACCAAAGATATTTTAAGAAGTCATTCATTCAGCCAATAAAAGGGAGTGGGATATTCACTGAAGCAAATTTTGTCTAATTAAACTTTTCTTGTTTTCCCTTAGACAGCAGAGGTTGGAAAACAAGACTTTTGGGCCAGACTTTACAAAGACAAGAAAGCTCAATTGTCTTCCCAAGTATGTGAAGGGAGAGTGTGGGCCTTTGAAGCTGCTGAGCAGTGGCAAGCTATGGAGCCAGCCCATCCCTACCCTTTGAATTGCTTCTCTGAAGGTCCCCTGTCTGACTTCCTAATGGCAGACTGTCTGATATTGAGAGTCAGTGGTGTGGTGGTCTGGAGAGCAGCTCTTTCAGAATCACGCAAGCTTCATTGGAAGCCTTAACAGACAGAGCACTGGTTGGCAGATCGCCATATTCATACCCAGCTCCTCTCAGAAGTGATCTTTTTATCCCCCCTAATAATTTGCTGAAACTAATTGAGCAGAGGAGGCAAGTCTAGATGGCTCAGGGAGCTTCTAAGGCAACACATAACTGCATAGAGTACAAATGTTGGGCCTGATTCCCAATAATGTGGTCAGCTCATGCCTCAGCAAGGATGGGCCTCTGCAGACTATGAAGTTGTTAGACTTACAAAGAAATAGTAACTTTTCATTTTATACACTATTTGCAATTGTTTTAAAAATGAGAAAGACCCAAGAGGGCTATAAATAACTACTATCCAGTCCAGCTTTAACTTCCTTATCAAAAATATTAAAACGAAGGCTAGTGAGGTGGCTTAGCGGGCAAGGGCATTTGCCATTTCCACTTAAGTCCATTTCAGGATATTAATGTAAAATTTAGATTTAAAATTAAAAGCCCAGAGAGATGGCTCAGTGGATAAAGTTCATTGCTACTGAACGAAATAATCTGAGTTCTGACCCTAGAGCCCTCGTGATGGAAAGAGAGCACCAACTCCTACAAGCTGTCCTCTGACTCCCACCTGTGTACACGCCACCTCCGCATGGATAAATAAATACTGTCAGGAAGGCTTGTCAAAGATTGCAGAGTGCACATTTTGGTGGTTTGGATCTCAACTCTTATATTTTTGGTTGTGAGCCTAGCCTTTAACGGCTGAGCCATCTCTCCAGCCCTGGATCTCAACTCTTAACAGAAGAAAGCAGAGGGTAGGATGATGTGGACAGTATTCAGATAAGCTGAGCACCCGTGTCACCCCTCCTGGCTATCTAAATCTCGGCTGAACACTCAGGTCTTCAGTTACACCAGCCACATTTCAAGTGTTTGATAGCCACCACATTACAGGCTTCTACTAGCGTAGGCTGTACTCGGTGCTACCAAAAAGCACTAAAGAGTCCGGAATTCTCACTCATCTCTTGAGCTTCCCCCCCCCTAACCTGGGAGATGGAGGAGGTAAAAACCACATCACCTCTCGTGTCCTCCCACTTCTGAGCTTCTCTTCTCACAGACTTCTCTGATCCCTGTGAGTGACATCGGCAAGGCCCTGGGTAGTGAAAGGCAGCCCCAGTGACTGAAGGGTTTGGATGCAGCCCAGTACCTTTAGTGCGAGCTGTACAGCTCAGGGAATTCCCCCCACAGCCACTTTGCCTGTTTAAACCATACAGTGACCTACTTTGCTCTCAAGCTCAAAAAATGCTATTAAATCTGAAATAAGAATTCAATAAGGTTTGCTGATAAGGTAAGAATCGGCTGGTTTGAGAATTATGTAGTGTGTGCTACTTTTTGATCACAGTGCACCTCACAAAGGCAATTGATGCTGCACGAAACATCCAGGCTCAGATTCAAGATTACCATGTACTGTGAACTACAGGGCTTTTCCTGAACTCAGAAAGATTCCTACTCTTATGGAAACATAATGGCTTACTTGCAGAAAATAAAGCCTTTTCATATTTCCCATTATCATTCCTCAGCATGTAACTGTATAGCCCAGCAACAGAGAGAGCATGTGTTCTACAGAGACTAGGGGAAATGTCCCAAAACACAGAGCTGGAGTCAACTAAAAAACCACTATAGATTACACAAGTACCCAAAGGTTTGAAAGCTGTGTGCTGTGTGAAATTAAAATCTGTTGAAGAATCACCATTGTTCTTAAAATGCCGTGTTAGTCAAGAGTTTCTGAGATATAAATGTAATAGACAGTGGGAAACACAGTTAATAATGTCCATTGTAAATACATCCATGGAACTTATTTTCCCTCCCACAGAACTCTATGAAGATGGTCAAGGCTCCAGGAAAGCAGCTTAGACCTTGGTAGGAGATGCTGACTTCTGGATGATGGGCTCTCATTCTGTTAGGTGGAGTCCATCTCTCATTCAGCAGTCACTGGTCTGGGTTGGGGGTCCAACATTGGACACTGTTCTGGCCATGTGACATCAATGGGAAACCTACCAGATGCACAGCTGGTGCCTAGTCAACCTCAGTGACCAAAGGTCCTCTGGGAATGATTGCTGGGGATGACAGGGGTGGGATGAGGTTACGCTCTGTAAGCAGCTGGAGCAATACTGAGCTAGTACTTCAAAGTACTGGTGGTTCTTGGGTTTTTGACTTAGGACTCTGTTTAACTCTACACACTATGCCTATAGTCTGAGTTTGCTAAAATGAATACCCTGCTGTCCAGACTGCATAAAAGAAACCACGCTCCAGGCTCCTCATCATGAGTCTCAGCTGAGATCTTGCAGCTTTCAACATGGCTCTGTTTGCATAGCAAGCCACCCTAACTATACCACTTATCAAGTGGATGTTTTAGCCATGGAATGGACTGAGACCTACATTGTCCTATACGTATAAGTAGAATATGACCCTTCTGCTGTATATAAAGCTGTCTTGCTCGAACCAAAGCATTCCACATTGAAAATTTAATAGTAGATACACTGTTCAAATTCCCATGGTTAACATACAAACAGAATGCTTCTATTTCTTCCACACTGTCAGATATGGCCTTGTTCATTGTTACACCATATCTTTTCTATAGTGGAACCATGGTTATTTCTGTGAGAATTATGATATTAAGCACAGCACAGAGAATATCAGAGAAACTTTTTTTCTCTTGCAACAGTTATTCCATCATAAAAACGGGGCTTTTCTCACCCTATTCCCTAAAATTTACCATTTTTGTAGTGGCTATTGGAATTCTCTGGTTGGTGGCCTATCTCCACAACAGAGAGGCCAAAAGAATACACAAAACTACCAAGGAAAATTCTTTTCTGAGTTGCCAATGGCTAAGGCTGCTACACAAGATCCTCTGTGTAAAACAGTTCTTCCCACCAACAGCTTTTGCAAAGGACAAGAACAATAGCGTTTTCTCTCCAAGAAAGGCATTAGTGCTGTTAGACAGCTGAAAGGGATATCTGTGACTTGACAAATCACGATGACTTTTTATAGCTCATGAAACTGTCTTCTTAAGAGCTGTGTTCCAGGACCTTAAGTTTATTGCACTCACAGTGTTAGAAATGTCATCTTTTGGAAAGATGAGACACCTCAATGAGAAAAGACAAGATTGATAGCCAAGCCTTGCCCAATGCTAAGCATGTTAGCATTTATGCTGCCAAACAGAGGAGAAAATGGAGATGGAATCTTCTGAAGCTTCACCATCCATTAACATAGATAACCCCCAACTCCACTTCATTTCTTATCAAGGTCTGTGTGTCTGCTCTTTCTTGGAAAGTGATAGCTAATGGGCTCAGTTGGATCAAGCCTTTACTTCTTAATAGACAGTGACTTGGGACATACCACTTATTAACCTCTGACCCTTCTTATGTGAGTCTTCTCCCTGGGAACTGGGGTAATCAGCCACTAAACAGTTCCTATTAAGTCACACAAAGTCACTCCTTTACTGAGAACCCTCGGGGAGAGGGGGCTTAATTATGTGGTTTGATGACGGAGGGAATATCTAGAATCTCCCCCCTCCTGTGGTTGTTCATGCTGTTTGGAGTATAAATTATAATTCTGATAGTGGCCTCCAAGACAGACCCCACAGGGTCTGTTACCCTTTCTCCCATCTAACTTTTTCTACTCTGAAGCTCCTGCAGGTATCCTGGCATACTATCCCTCCTTCCTCAACATCTGCATGACCCGAATTCCTAGCTTGGAGAATCTTTGCTTTGATTCTCCTTCTCAGGAATCCTATCAATCTTTGTTTTGACTCTCCTTCTTGGGCATCCTATCAATCAAAACTGCAAACTTCCCTCCAAGGTCTTTCTCCCTTTACTAACTTGTTTTCCTGCTAGCTCTATCTGCTTTGCTCCTTTGCAATGTTTGTCTCTTGTCTTGCTGCTCCTGAAGGAGTATCATTTATAAAAGTAGAGATGGTTTTTCTCTTCACTGTTGTATCTCAAGCTCCCAGAACACTGTCTGACATACAGCTGACACTAAATATTTATCTGTTGAGTAAATGCATATTAAATACAAAACATGGTCAAACACCTACCACTGCCTGGAAAATGTGTACATTTAGCATCTTTCTCTACCCACATTGACAAATGCTAGCAAGAACATCAGGAGACTTGCTGCTCCCCAGGGAACACATGGAAAAGACAAAACTTTGTTGTGGTGGTCTTTGTTTGTTTGTTTGGTTGGTTTTTTTCTGCTAATTTTTTATTGAAAAAATTTTTATTTTGTGAATTTCACATCATGCACCCTGTTCCTTCCCATCTCCTACCTCTCCCAAGACCATCCCTCCACTGTTGCAATCTATCCCAGCATAAAAAATAACAGCTCATTGTGGAAGCTGCAGTGTATCTCAGTATGTCCCACAATATTCCCTTTGTCTACACATTCTGTCTGCAAATGTTCATTATAATGACTCCTTGGTCTTGTATGAGGCCCCTGATTTCCACTACTCCGTCAGTACTGAGACTTCACTGGAACTCCTCAGATATGCCACAGACTTTCCTGTGTCATGGAGATCCTGCAGTCCTGGGTTGTGGAACTGGCCTCTTCTTGTACTCCAGCAGTTTCTCCATGGGGTAGATGTTGGGGTGGGCCAACTCAAAGCCCTGGATCTGGACCTGCAACCCCCACTTGCAAGGCCAGTTCTACTATGGAAAGGTGCAGGGCCTGCTCTCCCAGGTGCTACAGAATGTGAGGGGCAGGGACAGCTCTCCTGCTCTGCGACTCCATTTGGGCCAGATCTCCTGTTGGCCAATGGTGGTGAGAGCAAAAGAGAGGGGAGGGCATCTCTCCCTAGCTAACACCATCACATAGAAGAGAAAAGGCAGGGCTGGCTCTCCCATACTCACTCCCTCAGGGCTGGTTCACCCCCAACCCCCATATCCAGGACCAGCTGTACTGTGCTACCTAGGCAAGGTGCAGGGCCTGCTCTCCTGAGTGCTGCAGCATTTGAGGGGCAGGGATAGCTCTCCTTCTCTTGTAACTCCATCTGGGCCAGATCCCCTGTTGGCTAATGGTGGTGAGAGCAAAAGGGAGGGGAAGGCATCTCTCCCTAGCCAATACCACCACATAGCAGACAGAAGGCAGGGCTGGCTCTCCCACACTCACTCCCTCAGGGCTGGTTCATCCACAACCCCCACATACAAAACCAGGCAGAGTTCTTCTAGTTTCTTGTTTGTTTCCTGTCCTGGAAACCCATCCAGTGCTTGCCTGGTACTGGTCTGGTAGTCATCTCAGGCTATCCCATGGCGCCAAAGTTGTGTTGGTATCCAGCTTGCTTTTGTTTTTCCTGATATTCATTCAGATATTCATAGGTCAGAACACTGAATGTAGACATAGCCCCTCTCCTCTCTGCCACTTACTAATGCACATGTGACATAGCAGTCACATCTGCAATGCCTCTAGGGGCAAGTGTTTGTTTGTTTTGTTTCACACAAGGGGACTTGTCTTTGTAGAATAATGCAATCCAATAATATTAAAGGAATGGAAGGATTCAAGAATCTCTATTTGCTAACCCATAGTGAAATAATTGATTCTGGCCTCTGTTCACCAGTGTGTGGTATGACTGGAAGGTTAGAGATGAATGAAGAATTGAGAGCTGAGGAAGGCTAACAGATCAGTGTACAGACTTCTTGCTAGCCAGTCATATGAGAGAGGCAGGAAGGGAAAGATTGAGAAGAGAAAGAAGGACGGGGACACTGTCCCACTGCTCTCACCTGCTCCATCAGCTACTTAAGAGAGAGGGGTAGGGGATGGAGATGCCTTCTGAGCATTCATTTACCAATCCCCAGAGCCCTGAATTGAGGGCCCCCAAAGCTTTTTCAGGATACATGACAGGTGGTCTAGAAGGATCCCCTGGTCTTTGCACAAGTCTGTAGTCTTTGTAGTTACCAACAACTTTTCACTGAACTTTCCCACAGACCTCCTTTTGCTTCTTCTTTTACTGCTAGACAATGCAGTCATAACTATCTGTGAGAGAAGGCGTGTGGAGTAAGCAGCCCAGTTAAGCTGTCTCCTCCATCCTCCATCAGCTCCCTGTTCCTCATTTTCATCACTAGGAGCCTCTACTGAAAAGGAAGCTTGTCTACACAGTGCTCTGTGACCCCAGATCATGTTGGTAGTGCAAAGAGGAAGAACACAAAAGTCAGGGTTAAATGGCTCAGAAGGGAAACCAGAAATTATAATCAGTGATCCACCCAGGACATCTGTGAGGAGTCCCTTGGAAACACCCCATCATGTTCTATTTATTCCTTTCAAAAGAAAAAATGAGCCTACCTTCCCCTATCTGTGAGAAGTTTATTGCATGGGGCAACTCTTGTGAGCTGCCAGACCCACACTGCAGGAATCTTGCTTGTGAGTGATACCACTTTAAAAACAACCATGAAGTTTCGCAGAAAAGCATGACAACATCCCCAGCCTGGTAGAGAGAAAGCCTGGGGAGCCCCACATCGAAGGACCTCACTAACCACAACCTTTCTCGGGCCAGTCTTGGGGGGTGGGGCCTCCTGGATTTGGCAGGCTTATTTTCTCTTAGGAAATCTATAGAGAACTTGAAATAAATGAAAACATGATTGCATTATGGATTTGAGTTGGCTGGCGTCAAAGAAAATGGACTGTGGAAGACTGGAATATGTTTCCCTCAAACGTGAAGAATTGTTGAGGGGAGGGCAGTTAAGGAGAAGTAGATGTAGCCGAGCTCTCTGTCTCTAAGATACCAGTGACAAGAAGCAAAATATGGCCATGTCCAGACTTCTTCACCGACCCTAGCCCTTTCATCAAGGGTATCAATTAACAACAGCTCCAATTTCTGTTACTATAACTGAACACCACAGCTGGGGGAATTAAAAACAACAGAGGTCTGATTGCCCACAGTTCTATAAGCTGTGATGTTCAAGAGCATGGTGTTGGCATCTGGAGAGGACTTTTCTACCCCATCATACCCTGGCCAAAGCACCATGTGGTGTACCAGAGAGACTTCTGTTTTTATGACCATATACTCTCAGAATACCCATTAATCCACCAACCTCCACCTACAAGAGCCTGACAACTTCCCAAAGGTCCTACATGTGAAGAGCACAGCTACCCTTGAAGACAGTTTTGAACCCTTACCGGCCCAATGATCTACCTGGGCAAGCTTCACCAGCTAACCTTTGCTGCCAGTTAACTCCCCAAGTTGCTGAACTAGAAACTGAACATTTTCCTCCTTTGTCTAAAATTGTACTGTTCCTTGTTGAGGTTGCCATCTGAGATGAAATCCAAAGCCTCCTTTAAGAATATCAGGGTGGAAATATTATTGTAAAGTGTGAAGGTCACACAAGATTGGGGTCAGTGCCTTCAGATAACACCACCACTGCATTCATGAACTCATGGCTGTTAAGACCTGCTGCACAAGATCAAACCAATCATCATTCCAGCATGGATGTGAGAGGGATACACAAGGTCCCACCCTTAGCTGAGGAGCTATTGACAGTTGATGGCTTCTAAGGGAGAGGAAACAATTTTTTTTTAAGGATTCTGGTCCCTGGTAGCTTAACCATGCCCCATAGATGGCCCGACACTCATAGATATAAGGGTAGCACAAATTGGGCTCAGTAGATTAGTTAAAATAAATAAAAATTTAAAGATACATGAAGTTGGTTTAAAAAAAAAAAAGAATATGAAGTTGGGAGAGGTAAGCTCTGGGAGGTAGGGGATGAGTATCCAGGAGGAGCTGGAAGGATAAATGAGGAGAGATTGGAAATAATCAACATATAGTACATTGTGTGTGTGTGTGTGTGTGTGTGTGCACATGTGTATGTGTGCATATTTGAAATGTGTGAGTATGTGTATGTGTGAAATTCTCAAATAATTAATTAAAATAATATATTAAAACATCTATCTCATTCTCTGGGTACACCTTGCACACACACACACACACACACACACACACACACACACAAGTGTCTATGCTTATACATATGTGTTAAGGATTTCTCCTAACAAGGGCTCAATAATCCCTTTTTTCCCCTTACAGGATCAAGATGGAAGTTGGTATTTCTGGTTATGTCATAACAGGAGGATGTCCATAGCTGTTGGCTCACTTTCTTTCCCTCTTTGAGGGTAGGGCTCCTAGTACAAAGTATATGGATTCTGTGCTTTTTGAGTTGATTTATAAGCATGTACTGTATCTTAAGTACCACCAACTCAGGCTGCTAACTGATTTTCCTTTGGATTCTCAAGTTAGCCCTATGTGATGCTAATCCTGTAATGATTCATTGGGAAGCCTAGGTGATGAGATCATAGTGACCCTTTAGCACTGTGAGAGGTGAAGGTGCAAGGATCTGTCAGAGGGCATTTACTATGAGGTTCCACTATCTGAATCCAGAGGCAGTGCCACCAGACCCTCTCCAAACAGGAAATCATTGGTCAAAGCAGGAGATAAGTAGTCAGAATAGAAGGTCCAACGGAGACCTGGAGAGAATCCCTGGAACTTGGATGTCCTCAGAAAGACTTTTATCTGCTTTCTATTGTCTTGAACCTGAATGGATGAATCAATGCAAGAAAAACTGACTTCTGCAGACACCTACCACCAGTCTTGAGGACCTGTTCCAGCTTGGGGGAACATGCAAGCAGACTACAGGCCAACCGACCTATGTCCGTCTGTTTTCTTAACTAGGAATATGCCTGAGGCAGCCTAACTTTATAAAGAAATAAAATGTATCTGGTTTTCTTTGGGGAGGTCTGAAAACATGCATTGGCACCATTATCTCTGGTGAGGATCCTTTGGTTTCTGCCCTTGTGTGGAAGAGGCCATATTGCCAAAGGGGAGCAGAGAGCTAATCAAGGTCCTGCCTTCTATTGTAAGAGCTCTTTCTCATGATAACTCACTCCAGCTTTTCTTTCTGAACTCAGCACATCCAGGGACCCAAGGATTTCCCTCTGGGTTACATCCCATAAAGGGTCCACCAAGCTAAGTGACAGATTTTCAAAACATAAACTTTCAGGGCACACAACATTTAAACTATAACAGTACACATCAAAGATCTCTGAGCTAGGATCTCTACAGAAAGTGGCCTAGGATAATCAGGATTTACTCGGTAATATATGTGTCCTCAGTTGGAGACTGAGGACCATTCAGAAGGTCAAGTAAGATTCCCCAAATCACATAGAATACACTCCATCTACACTGCCCATTTCTAGCTACCTCCAACCAGGACAAACCTGACACTCTCTTCTTTCTCAGCAGGTAAACTCCTGACCCCTCCACCTGCCTATAAGCCTCTTGCAAAGTGCAGGCTAAATGGCCTGTTTGTACACATTTGGGTTGTCTGTTTCCACAATGTCTAAAACTACAATAGACACATGAGGATTAACACCTCAGGACCTACACCCCTGGTAGTGCTTTATCTTTCAAGTGGCCTGTTCAGTGAGCTGAAGTACCCTCCAATGACCTGGTAACACAC
>CAJQZJ010032201.1:8687367-8733600 GCA_907164525.1 Lophiomys imhausi | reverse complement strand
ACACACACACACACACACACACACACACACACACACACACACACACTTTGTGTCCATGTTCTTCTTGCCCTGCAAGCAGTACAGGAACAACTGGGGCTCAGATTAGTTTCAGGGATTATAAAATATGTGAACAAATGTGCAGTTTTGTTTGCCAGCAGTTACTTTGGCTTTACTCTTGGTGGATTCCTATAATTAAATGGTACTTGCCCCCATACACCACTGTTCTTAAGTTCAAACACTAGAATTCTGCCAAGTGGCTCTTTCGGCTTGGGTGAGCTTATAAGGACTCTGGTTCTTATAAAAGAACCTAAACAATGAGGCTCTGGTTGGTGGTGCTGTAAAAACAAGCCACTAGGAGCATGAAGGTGTGGTTCCTGTGTCCGCAGGCTACGGAGCTGAGAGTGAGTGTATTGGAGACAAATGCTGGAAACAGTCTGGAAATGGTTTGGACTAACTTTATTCAAGTGGGTGCCTGGCTCTCAGATGATAACGTCATTGAATTATCCGGAATACTCACATTTATCCTTTGAGGTTCTGTTGTTTGCTCTAAGGTTGGAGATGACTACCAGGCTGTTGGAGCAGTGGCAGTCTATTCTTTCACCCTGTGGAGCTGTGTGGGGTGGGTGGGTGGATGGTTGGGATGGAGATCTCTCCAATTCTGCTCTCATTCTAGTAACTTAAGGCATTTCCTGTCTTTGTTAATCTTTCAGTAAACTACTGTGTGGCATACAGATATTGGCATTCCTGTCCCTGACTTGTGCATAATCTTGGGGATGACAGGAAAGCCAAGGGGACCCAGAGTGTAGTGGCTGCCAATGTTCACATTAAAAAATTATTGAGAATAGACTATTTTTCATATTCTGATTACAGTTTCCCCTTCCCCAACTCCTCCCAGAACCCCCATCCATAGCCTTTCTTGAGCTTTCTCATTAGAAAGCAAACATGTGTCTAAAATAATTAATAATAATAATAATAACAATAACAAGCCATAATAATCCTCACTAGGAAATCACAAGAAAGTTAGGAAAGGGCATTCCCACCAATATAAGCTGGCCTCATGGAGGCAACCTTTATCCAGCCCTGGCAGCTTTGAGAAGGGCTGCTCCCTCTCCTCCATGGCTGCTCCATCCATTACCTTGGGTTAGATACCTTTGTTGTCTTCATCAGGCACACTCTTCTCATCTCTCTCCTCAGACATCACTTCAAACTGTTGACTCCTGAGAGACCTTAAATTCCTTAGGGCAGAGTCTGAGTCCGAGGGATCACTATGAAACTAGTCGGGCCAAGAAGTAGGAGTGAGAAGTGACCCAAATCAAAATTTGTTCCTCTGCCCCTCAGGACTCAGAGGGCACTGTATCAGTATGTATGCCTAGAAGAGTGGATATGTGTCTAAATTCTGTGCAGATATTCATATGTCTCAATTAAGCTTCAGACTGTGGGGTTGAACTTTAGAAATAAAGAACTGGAGCTGGTGATCATTTCCAAATGGCAGCTTGTGAGTCTCAAAGAACAGAACAGATAAGAAATCATTTAAAAAAATGATGTCTTTCAGTCATAGGTATGGTGTTAATTATACAATTAAAGTGGCTTTTTAAGTGGGGCTCACTGGACATGCTTATGATTCTAACGCTTGAGAGGGTTAAGCAGGATGATGGCCAAGAGTTCAAGGCCAAGCCTGGGCTACATAGATAGACCAAGACTCAAACACATCAGCATGAGGGCTGTCAGCTTGGTAGAGCCTAGAATTACCTGGGAGACAGGCCTCTGGGTACGCCTGTGGGCACTGACCTGCTTACATAGTTAACATGAGAATGTCCTTCTTAACTGTAGGCGGGGCTAGTACCTGGGCAGGGGGTTCTGGACTGTGTGAAATGGAGAATATGGGCTGAACACACACACACACACATACATTCTTCCTTGTCTTCCTTCTGACTGGAGGTGTGATGTGACCAGCTGCTTCAGGGTCCTGCTAGCTCAGCTTCCGCACACAGTGGACCATATAAATCCTTTCTTCTTTAAATGCTTTAGTAGGCGTATTTTATCACAGACTGGAAAAGAGAGCCCAAATAACTAACCAATCAATAAATTAATAAAATGGCTTTTTAAAAGTTTATCTTACTTATTGCAGAGCTAGATCCTTTTAGAACTTCAATAGCAGCACTCTCTACTGCTTCAGAAAACTCTCATGTTTGGGAAAAATATATAACTGACCAGCTGCAGTAGCCAAGTTTACCTCTCTGTGGATTTGGTCTCGTTTGCTTCAACTGTAAGTTGGCCCATTTGCTCTTTATGTGACTTAGATTAGAAGCCACCTTAGGATTTTGGATGCTTTAAAGTATAATTTTTAAACTTTATTCTCTCTCTCTAATAGTCCTTACTGACATTTGAAGACAAATGCTTTACTACATATTTCCTATCACATACTTTACGTTGCTGTAAAAATCAGCATGTGATATCATCTAACTCTACTTAAGCATCTTAATTCTCCCCAGACTGGCTTTCATATTTTTATCTAATCCAGAATCCAATCGGTATTCAGATCCAGCATTCTGCATCATCTGTCTTGGTTTCTTCCTGTAGCACAGTCGTCTGGGTTTTTGTTTGTTTATTTGTTGGTTTCTTTGTTTGTTCTTTAGGGTGTTTTTGTCATTCTTTTAATTATTTTATTATTTCTGAGTTCAGGGCAATTGGCAACTAGAACATGCCATTGTGTTGATTTTGAATGTTTCTCTCTGATTGAATTAAACTGTTTGGTGAGAACACTGTATCTGTGGTATTGTGCGTGGCTTACATTTATTTGGGTCATGCTAGAGCAGAAATGTTGGGGAACAAAAAGGAGATGGTAAGCCCCACTGTCACAAGTCATCCGATGACATTCAGGTACATCCTAGGCCTTTCCTCTTTTTCTTTCCAGAATGGTGTGAGTACCATCTCTCATCCCGATCTGTCCCGATGTGAGCAAGCTGTCCCTGCCGCTGCTGAGAGCCACTCCACAGCTTTGCCTTCCACTGTGCAAACTAATCTTCCCTAAGTTACTCTGATCAAGAGCTGAGTCACCGCAGCAAGAACCAACAAGCTCCGAAGTCAGTCTGTATGGTAGAACAGCAGGCACTGTGCTGGCTCGTCACATGTTGGATTCTCAGCAAATAACTTCTCGGTGTGCTCCAGCAGCTTTGGCTGAACTTCAACAGTTTTCTTTCCTTGTTTTACCTTACTTGTGTGTGCTTTCTCTGCTAAGCCCTGTGCACCCTCAGTGTAGGGCTCTGAGCTGATATCCTAAGGGCAAGACTCCGATACTGCATTTATTTGCCCTTGGTGTTTAAAATGTATGTTGAGAGAACATTAGAAAAAGAGACTGTCAAATGTTTTTAGCTGAAAGGTTCTTAGTGTGAAAGGCCTTTAGTTCAGCTCGATGTGTTCCCTTCCCTACCCCCATGGACTGTGTTGAAAATCCTTCTGTGTCAGCATTTATGCAGCATGTAATTTTTTTAAACTCTCCTCCAACAGACACATTTGGATTTGCTATTTTACTTGAACAGCTGATGTTTACTGGCAGCAACAGGACAGAATTTATAGCAGCAAATGGAAGCTGAGCTCGTGCGCTGGCATCACCGAGAAGAACTTTGTTTGCCATTTCGTGGTTGTGAAAACAATATGTCCACGATTTTGTAGTTATCAGCACTCTGATGTAACGACTTCCATCTGGTCAAAGAAAGGCATTCAGACCCTCTATCTCCTTAACTTGAAGTCTTCATCCAGGCAAAGGCAACCTGCAACAGACCTAATATATTTTGAAAAGTATCTGTAACATCCTGGTTCCAAGAGGAGAGCTGCCCTTAAGGGCCAAGGTGGATAGGCAGGGAGAGAACATGACTGGATCATCCTAATGGAAGGGGCTCTAATTGGAGCAGGATGGCAGGATGACTTTGAGGTGGGAGAGAAGGGATGATTTGTAGTGCCTTCCAATTGGAGGTAATAAGGACTCAGAGCTCCACGGAGACCAAGTGATTGGAGAATAATACCGAGGTAATGGAGGCCAGCAACCTAGTAATAAGAAGCAGTTTAACATCCCATCTTGTCCCATCTGGCAGGAAGAACTTGGCACTGACTGATGAAATACAAAGCTCCTGATGGCCCCCATACTCTCTCTGTGACCTTCCTCATTCATTAGGAGAAAGCAGAGGTAGACAAAAATGCCATGTGATATTTCCATTCTTCCATGTGCATTGATTCAGCAAACATTTATTGCCCACTATATTGTGTATTAGGGACACCACTGGATGTTAAGGTGTGGGATCACACACACATCTCTTGGCTGTCTGCTATAATTAAATGAAAAATGTAAAATAGGTGTAGGATTGTCCTGATTGAACTGTAAGCAATCCATGAAGAGAGGTTTCCTATACCTCAGTATTCATATGCTTTATGGTAATCTTTTTATATTTCCATTTCTTTTTTTTATTTTATGCAAATCTTTTTTTTTCCTTAAATTTTAGCCTCTTTCTTTTTCCCAAAGTGAATACGAAGGGAAAAGATTCTAGAAATAGCTCTGAATCTGCTCTTCCCTCTGAGGAACAGGCAAGTCTTAACGGGAAGAGGATGGTGTGCATGATCTTACAATCTTTAACTATGAGCAGCATCATGAGCTGATAGTTGTTAGGGTAAAAGTCACAGACATGCAGAGTAGGCATTCAGTTAATGCATACTGGCTGGCCAAACAGAGCAAGCTGGGCAAAGCTGCTAAAGACTGCAAAATCATGCCTCCAGAATGTTCTTTAAGGACAGAAATTCGGTATGGCAACAGAGATAGTGGCCTCCTCCTGGGCTCTGTGTTGTTCAGCAGATTCAAGAGGCTGCAGCACTATGCAGCAGGCCCCAGTGGCCCTGCTCAGCTCCAGACTGTGGCTCCATAACAGCATTCCCTCTCCATCCCTCACTGCCTTATCTCTACCCTCTCTGGAAATTCAACCTATGAATTCACAAAATCCAGTTCCCACAGTCCCCATTCTCAGCACACTAGCAGGGACTACAGAAAAAGACACAAAAACCCTGCTAGCTGACCTGTAAGGACTCCTCACATAGAAGCCCTGAACACAAGGTTCCTTCTCTGTAGAGCGGGTTTCTCCTGTGCCTAATGTCTAGAGCTAGATCTGTGGTTTTCCCCACACTACATAGAGTATAAAGCAACATTGCTTTTATTCTTAGCAAAACCCTGCTCCTGCTGTGGTGTGAACTCTCTCTTTGGACCTTGGCTTCTTCTCCCAGTACCTGCTTTTTCAGAGTAAGCCCAGTGTATTCAACACATTTTAGCAATGTTAATCCTTAAGGGAAAGGCACCTCTGCTGATGTTTAAGGAGATATTACAAGGAAGCTGTCTCTATATCACGGTGTCAATAGAGGTCTAGGAGATGAAAAATATAGTGTTGCTTAATGCCCATCAGTTCTACATAGAAGAGACTTACTCAAAAGTGCCAAAAAATGGTCCAGCAATCCCAAGCTTTCAGTCCATCTCAGAGACACAAGAGGATTTGACTAGAGAGAGATGGGTTTCTTCCTGGGATGTAGAAGTGCCCCAGTGTTTCTCCCCTTGCCTGTGTTTTCCTCTCCTCTTTAGTAGATGGAGGTGGGGTCAGGAACCACCTGAAGGCTGAACTATAACCAATAAACCCAGGTTATCACAAGATACATGAGTTTCTATTATTGTTGAAACAATTAGTATACTCTCATAGTTTAAAAACAGCAAATTTAGACAATTGGATGCATGGCTTGTAGCTAAGAGTGCGTACTGTCCTCATGAAGACCAGCTTAGTTCCCAGAATCCATTTCAGTGGCTCAAAATTGTCCGTAACTTAGGTCTTACAGGTTATGACATGTCTAGCCTTGACAATGCACTTATGTGTGCACACATGCTTATCTGAAAGTAAAACAAATCTCTAAAAAAGTAGCCAATTGAGGATGGGAAAATGGGCCAGTAGACAAACTCAGTGTCAACCTCTGGCCTCTATATGCTCAAAGGGACATACATGTGAACCCATACATATGCAAACATGCACACCACATGCAAAAGAAAATCAAGCATATTTACTACCTCTTGGATTAGGAGAGAAGTAGGCACAGCTTGTTTTCTATTTGGCCCCCCAGAAGGCTGAAATCAAGGTGTTGGTCCAACTTCACTCCCTTCCAAGGCTCTAGAGGAGAATCCATTTCCATGCTCCTGAATGTTGTTGGCAGAATTCAATTCCATTAAGCTGTTGGACCAAGGCCCCTGTTTCCTTGTGGGTTGTCAGCTAGAGACCACTGCTGGCTCCTTGTGGCCTCTCTCTGGTTCTTGCACAAGGTCCGTGTTTCAGAACCCACAGAATGTAGAAGGCTTTCTCACACTGTAACATAGCTCCAGTTTTAGTAGGGAATGTTCCCTACCTTGAAAGACTTAATCATGTTGAATCCCCCCACCCCCATATTCAAGAGGAATCCTTTCACCTCAAAAATATGTCACCTTGATCACATCTGCAAAACCCCTTTGGCTATTTAATGCAAACTTCACAATTTCCAGGGATTAGGCAAGGTTTTGAGAGGGAATTTTTCATCCCACTACAGACATATTGGTATCTGGATATATCAAAGGGCAGGAAGAAACAGAGAGCCTGTGCTGGCTGAGTGAGAAGAGGCAGTAGTGGCTAGGAATTGTTGCTCTTCTATGGATGGTACCAAAAGCCAGATGTCATCCAAGAAGGGAGCTGAACTCAGCTTGTAATGAGACTGCGCTCAAGAGAAAGTGAGAGACAGGCTACCAGAAGCCAGGGCTGAAAGAAAACTACAGCAATAGCTGCAGGGACAGTTGTGTGAGGAAGAAATAGTGGGAGTTCCCTAGGAGGGTGCCTTTGGAGAGACCTGAACTTAGAAAAGCATCGGCCTCGGGCAACTTCCATACCCAAAACTGTCCAGCCACAGGTGAGTCTTTTCCTCCAAGCGTGGTTAACTGCTAGCTGCAAAGGTCACAAGAACTGAAGAAACAGAGAAGAAAGGCAAATGGGAGAGATGAGCCTACCACCCTCTTCTCTGCCTTTTTCCCTAGCTGGGGAATGGAGGAAGCTTTTCGATGAATGAGCAGCTCAACCTTGGGTGATAGAATGAACTGGAGTTGTGACCTCAAGACATGACATGTTTGTCAATATCTGAAATTGCAAAGGCTGCAGATCTGTTTAGAGGCTCATTCCCAAACAGGGAAGTAAGTTTGCCAGGCTGCTGACATAGTTCATGAGGCTGTTTTCTGCTTGATCATTTGATTGATCGGTTGCATAAATCACCCCTCCCTTGCCTAGCAACCTCAGAAGGCAACACCTCTCCATTAACAGAGAACTCTGATGTTGATTAATCTTAAATGTTTGGTAATGGGTGAGCCATTGCCACAGGGCAAGAATACTAAGTTCTTACAGAATATACTACAAAGGTGTAATAATGCACTCTTACTACCATATTCAGTACTATAACTTCTTTGATAGTTATTGGCATTTTGGCTTGTGAAGGAGGGCTTTTTATTATTTTTCACATGTGATCTTTGGGCAATTTTTCTGTGTTGTCATGGAAAGAACATCAGGGGCTTATTCTGAAGTAAGTCTCTTCTGCAACTAATGACCTGTGGGAAAATCCTCTGTCCCACTCACCCTCACTTCATGTGTAATGGATTACCTGCTGCTTACCTCACAGTAGTCTAGGGATAATCAGATGATATAATGGTCATCAGCATAATTGTAATCTGTGTATATAACAAGATAGAATGCATTGCTGAACATTTATATATAGTTACTATAAATTTTTAAAGGGCTCTAAGATGCTATCTTTAATGGACTCTTCCTATAAAATGGGAGGAGTTGCCTCTGAGCAGGGTCTTGATGAGAGAGATAAGGAGCCTAACTTTCTATCATGTCTTTCTTGTACCTTTCAAATTAATGCCATATGTATACACACCAAGAAAACCCAAACCCTACTCATGAGTTGAAGAAAGAAGATATATTTATTGTTAATAATGTAGTTAGCCTAATCTAATCTTTCTATAGAAGAGCATTTCAAGAGCTTTTATGTCTCAGGATTTAATGAGATAACTTAGTTGACGTGACCAGAACACCATCTGGCACCCAAAGGTGTTGGGAAAGTGGTAGCAACCTTGGTCCTGAGGTCATCATTATGATTAGTCCCCAGTGAATTATACACAAAGACCTAGCTAGCAAGATGCTGGATATTAGAAAGGTTCTTAGATTTTACTGGGATGTTGGACACAGATGTAAGGGGAAGATGCCAGAGAGTTGATGGATCATGTGGTAAATGAGTGGAAAAGGTGAGTGAAGCCAGAAACCAGCCAGAGAACACAGCAGGTCTGGAGAGAGAGACGACTGCACACGTTATATCATGTAACTCACTTTCAGCTGCTGAAATTTCCAGAATGCTAACTGCATTTTACATATGGAGTTATTCTGATATTCAAGTTATTAAATGCTTATTAAGTAGCAAATAACTTGAAATCTCATTAGCTTGCCTGCAGAAGTTTTTTCAAACATATTATTTCTCCTCAGTTTATGGGGAGGAGCACTGAGTCCACAAATCAGAGCACTTTATGAGATGCTGCAGCACCTTGCTCCACTGCCAAGATACAGAATCTGATAGCATGGCTGTTAAAATTAAGACCCCTGAAGACTGAGGTTCCTGCTAACAGAATGTGCAGGAATCCCAGACACTGTGTCTCTCTTTTTGTTTTAACGTAGTTGTGCCAGTCTGTTGTTCTGTTACAAAGCAAACACTTAGAAGAACCCTTACCACTCAAGTGACCTGAAAACGGGACACAAACTGGAAGAACAGTCCCGTGCAGAAATGTCCATCAGTTCTGCTGCACCATGGGTGCTACTGTTGGGACTGCTCTGGACAACTTAAAGTTTTGCTCTTCAGAGTATGTGCTCCTCAGTGAGCTTCACATCAGGGAGCCTACTCCCAGAACAGGATCTCAGTCCCTCCTCCCATACCTGCAGAATCAGAAGGCCCAGTGTACAAGATTCCCAAGTGATACAGTGGAAGTCAGGCGGTGAGTTCTGATTTAAATGTGCCAATGTGCTGGAGAGAGACAGGAGAAAAAAGCAATGAAAAACAGCATTCATTTCTCTGAACTTAGTCATTTCTTAAGAAGAGGAGAATTAGTAAATTGAACCAAAAACGTATCATGGAAGCAGTTTTTCCCAAAGAAAATGTTTTTGGAACAATGGTCCCACTTAGGAGGCAATTTGACTTTAAGGAAGAAAAAGAGGACACAGCTTGGAAATGGAGATTCTGATCTCACTGACTGAGTCCAGAAGAACCTGCAGGTCTCAAGATGGTCACCAAGAGGACAAGGGGGATAGTAAATGAAGACAGATTCTAATTGAGATGCCAGTGATGTGGAGCTCCCACTTATTAGCTAGGATGCTTAAAACCCAGGAATTTCTTCATAGAGTTGTCTGGTTTTCAAATCAGTGATTCCTTTTGACACCAAAGGCTGCTTTCATTGTTTCCTCATTCACCACAATGGCCTCCTGAAAGTGCATCCATCAAACATTTACTTCCTCTGTTGAGTAAGACAAGTCTTCCGTTCTATGTGAGCTAACAGGTGTGACCAAGGGGGTTGCTCCAATTACAGACCAAAAAAAGCAAAGAAACTTGGCTGATTTTGTTGATGTATAATGTTTCCTGTGTATAATTTTGGTTAGGCACTAACTAAAGGCTTTACTCTTTCTGTACATGAACCAGAATTTAACAAAATCGGAGTGACTATCCCTGGGGCTATAGTGTGAGAACTAAAGACAAGGAGGGTGGGGTTAAGCAGAGTTTTGCTCATGGTTCTCTCATGAGTGTTTCTCAAGGAAGAACTAACCCAGTTTAGGGAAACAGGAAGGCACATCCACCTCTGGGAAGGTTGCCCCACCAGGGTACAGAACAGAGTAGGAGAGGGTATCAGCAGTTAGCTGCTGCCTCTTGATCTGCATTTCCTTGGTAATAACAAAAGAATGAAAAAGATTCTGAGCCATCATTTCCAATGTGGAAGGCCTTCATCATTCTAAATTGTAAGGGGTTCAGGTTAAAATTCGTTACAATGAATAATTTCTCTTGGAAAGTACCTACATAATAGTCCAGACTAACAGGACTCAAGCCAGCCTCATGGTGGGGGTGGGTGTGTGTGCATGCGCTTTCAGGAATTCTGTCACAAAAGATATTTCTGAGGAAAGCAAATTTACTTAGGTGAATCAACATCTCCACTCCCTGAATGATACTCACTTGTTAGAGGTAATGTTTTCAATTAAGAAACTGATGAAGGAGTGGCTTTTCTTCCCATTTTTATTATTAAAATGCAGACCAGATAGAAAGTTGAGCTCTGAGATGGCAAGTTTAGATAACAATGGGGCAGCTGTTTTGTGAGAACGGTTATCTGGGCCCCTCCTTGGACTGGCAGAGGAGACAAGCTTCCCATGTCTTCTGATGCACAGGTCTAGGTGCAGCCATCTTGCAGTTGGCTCATCTTCGTAGATGTTCATGGCTCCCAGCTGGGGGTGAATATGCTACAGTCTCTCAGTGTTGCTATGAACTCACATGTGGTTCAGTTATCAAGTTCAAACTGTTTCACATTTGCATGACTTCATGGCAGGCAGTTATATAAGAACTGGATAGTCACTTGAGTCAAACTCTTTGAGCAGATAACAGACGCAGAGAAGCCTGCTGGAGCAGGCGAACCAGAAAACTGCATTCTGGTCCTGACTCTGTGCAGCAAGCACTACTCTCAGGTCTGGCAGCAAATATCTTTCTTTTTTTTTTTCTTTTATTTTCTTCCATTTCTGTCTTAGTCTGGGTCTTTTGTTTGTTTGTTTGGTTGGGAGGTGGTGTACATGTGTGTGTTTAATACGTGAGGCTAAGTAATGTAAACATTGTAAGACTGCTAAAAAACAGGACTTCAGTGAGCCTAATGATTAGGTCATGGAATGACCAAGTTACGGTCTTGTGTGTGTGTATCTTTTTTAAGTAACAAAAGTACTTTCCCACCTGCTACCCTGGGGTCTCAGAGAACGGAGGGAATGCTTGAATTGCAGCAGGCAGTATATGAGAGCTGCGTGACCCTGATTTTATAAAGACAGCCCCAAACCATCCCAGATTATAGGCAGTTTTGTTGCCATTCTCATAGAAAGGAACCAATATCTCCAACTTAGCAAATTACTAAATTCCACTCTCATGTCATATCCACTGTCAATTCTGTGGACCATTTTCTGGCTCATTTATTGACAGAGAAGGAGAAGAACTGGCCATGTTTTCTGTGGATATCTAACACCTTCCTAGTTGGACACAAGAGTTTTTTTTTTTAAATAGAGAAGAGGAATTGTACTGTGAGAAAATACTTGACAAAAGCAGTCTGCAAGGAGGAGGGTTTATTGGGGCTCATTTTTCATGGGGTACAGTCCATTGTGGTAGGGGAAGGCGTGGTGGCTGGCTCCATTCAAGCAGGCATTTGCAGTAACACACTGACTTCTGAACCAGGACCACTATGAAAGCTGAGAACTCGCTTCAAGCAGGAAAGAAGCAGATGGGCCTCCAGCCCTCAAGCCTCACCTCTGTGGCCCACTTCCGCTTATGAGGCCCTACATCCTAAAGCCTCAACAGAATTCCCTACCAGCTGGGCACCAAGTGTTCTTGAATCTGTGTGGACCATTTTACATTCAAACCATAATGGTAACTCCCTAAAGTTACTAGAAACAAATGAGCAAATAATTGAATAAACCATGACAAGGAAACCCTTTCTAGGTAATGTAACACCAAAGGCAGGAACCCCCAAAGAAAAGACAGCTTTGGTTTTATGTAAATTTAAAACATTTGTATATGCTAGACCACCATAGAAGAAACAAAATGCAGATAATCAACAGCAGGAGAATAATATTTGTAATTCACATGACAGATGAAAATGCATATTATTTGCTGCATTGTTGATGCTATAATATTTATGTTACTACCAAATGTCACCATAATGAGCCAAATAAATAAAAATCATACAAAATCATAAAGAACTCCCAGGAGAAATGCTGAGGAGAAGCCAGCTACCCCCAGGCAGCATGCTATGTAGCAGGAAATGCCAAGGAGGCTGGAAGGTGGAGCATTTTACCACAGGAAACTTGTAATGTCCAACAAAATGATCAATAATCTAAGGAAAGAAATGCTAATTTACAAAAGGTCCATTTTGGCTGCAGCATGTTAATATTCAGCATTTGTTCACTCATCCACCACATATGGAGCAGACGTGGAAACCATGATGGTGCTTACACAGCACATAAAGTCAGGCCCCTGAGGAAGTTGCAGGTGAATGAGAGAGGCCCTGGGTGTCATGCAAGGTGTTCTGGGGCTCACAGGCTGCCTCAGGGCACCAGAACTCTATCTCGTGGGACCAGGCCTCCCTTTCTTTTTCACACTTGGCTTCTGTTTTGACTCTTATTATTAACACATATCCCCTGTTCCTTTTTGTGTGACAACGTGGAACCCACATCTTGATGCCCAAGGAGGAGGAGACAAAGGAAACTGAGCTGGCGTGGCAACAGAGACCCAGGGTGATGGTGACACAGAGGGCCTTGGGCAGACATTTTTGTGAAAGTGTGAGTGAGCCTATTCAAACAGATTTTGACTAATGAGAACCAGAGAGGAGGCTGCAGTGCACACTGAGTGAGGAGACAGAAAACACCAGAACAGACCAAGTGCCCGGAGGTTATAGGCGCTCACAAAGGAAAAGTAAGCAGATTCTTATTTGCTGTGCTGTGGTCATAGAAGTCCTCTGACACTGAGCAGGAGGTATGCAGGATGCAGGCTCAGTCTCAACTCCTGGGACAATAATCAGTGCAGGCAGCAGGGAGCACAAGTACAAGGACCAAGGGCGCAGGGCCTGATTCCTCTTCAGACAGCAAGTGTGTCTGTGTCATTGAAGCCGAGAGTATGTAAGAGACAATGTCAGATGAAACCAAAGGCAAGCACAGAAACAAGCCATGTGCAGACTTCAGGGCAATGGTAAGGATCCCATTGTTTATTCCCTTTGATGAGAGTCAGTGACTCTATATGGGACCAGGAGTAGGCAGAGCATGAAAAGAAAAACAAAACAAAACAGATTAGTTCAGAAATATTAGGCCAAAGAGCTCACTTATTTCAGTAACTTAATTTTTATTAAATAAATGAGATCTACAAGGCAAAATCTTATTTAATAATTAAGCTTTAGTCATTTGTCCTCAAATACATTAATAACCACCCTCAGTTAAGTAAACAACAAGTGTTTTCCATCTCTGTACCTGTTAATCACCCTTGTTTAGCATACCTCTGTGCTGAAGTTTTAAAGAGTAGGCATTTGTTTATCCATGGAGGCAAAACACATATACACATGCCATCTTGAGCTGCCAATACACAATATCATAGAGCAGGTGGTTTTAACAAGGTTTATAAAACAAGGTGGTTTTATTCCACTCAGTTTGAGAGGTAGACATCTGATATCAAGGTGTTTGCATGGCATAGGTCTGGTGGGAGTAACTTCAGGGTTTCCAACAGCACTTTATCCTTATGAACTCTGGTCCTGTCCTAAAGGCTCCACCTGCATGATCTCATCTAAACCTACTTCTCCCCCGAGCACTGCTTTCCCAAGACCATCATGCCAGTTGTCGGGAACCAGAATACAAATTGGGGTAGGGGTATAAGTCACAATGCCAAAGTCAGGAAAGCAATGGTCAATAGTCATTTCTAAAGGCCAGGATTGTGCACAGTTCTGTATTTGCATTTGTTTTCCAAGTTTTTTATTTACTGATCTTATACCATACTCATATTTATAAAATACTGGATTTTTAAAACAGAAAGATGCCTTCATTTATGAGATGTGAGGCATTTATGTGGTTAATAGAAAGCTTTGGCTGATGCATAGCCCATCACCAACTGATAAAAAAGCTTTAAATTACATTCTTTCAAGCAAACTATTATAAATTAATTAAAGTTAGTTTATTATAGTTGTCAGTATCCAGCTCCTTTTCAAAATAGTTCTCATAAACTTTAATCTCTTTTTCTGCTGCTATCCTATTTTTGCTTATATTTTATATAAATGTATTCACATTTTCATGCTTTTTTTCCCTTGAGTTCTGAGTTAGAAGTTAGCATGAGATTCTTCCATTATTTCTGACCTCATTAAAAACAGATTGTGGGATGAGAAATATACAACAAATGAGTATATGTAACATGATGCCTCACTTTTTAGTTTCCTGAAAGTGAAGTCTGCGACAAAAATATCAAAAGGAACATAGCCAGTAACTCCAACGCCCACAAACAAAAGAGCATTATCTTGACAGGGAAGACTAGTACTGAGAAAAAGTTCATTGATTTGAAGTTATCCTGTGAGTTCTATTAATCAGGGTATGCTAGGTTTCACTGCAATAACAATTATCTTCCAAATTCTAGTAGTATATTCCTCGACCATTCAAGCTACATGCCCATCTCAATGGAATGGAGTTACCCATAGTAGTGATCCAGAAATCCAAGTTTAAAGAACATTTACAGCCTCAAATGTGACAAATGGTCATGCCGTAAGGACAAAGAGGTACCGTGAGCAGTCCTATACCCATTTCACTCAAGAACAAGCCTAACAAGAGAGATCTGAAAGTGTGCTTTGAATAGCACTGTTGCCTCTAAGAGACACAATCTGGGATGGCTCAACATATACAGCCCCGTGCCTAATGCCCACACCCTCCATTTGCAGCATTTTTGAGTCCTACCTGGTGTCATCTGTGGGTTCCCCTGCTTGAACTACCCAGAAGTACAAGGCATCCAAAGGAAGCCTGCTGCCTCAGAAAGGGGGATCTAGGGCTCATATGCAGACACACATGCACATGGTCATGGGCTGTTATCAACTGACATATTGAAGAAGCCTTCAAATGCCTTTCTGCTCCAGCCAGTTCAGATCCTGGGGATGCACACATGGGCACTAGTTTACCAAGCCTAGGAGGGCCAGACACTACACTGCATCAGATATGAGGGTTGAGTTTTCCCTCCTTTAGCCAGGACAGGCTCCGTGTGCAGAGAGCTCCTGCCTACAGCTAAGCTTCTGCCCTGTGTCTAGGCAGTAATTTCTAAGGTAAGTTTTGTAAGCACAAAGGAACTGGCCAGCCATGAGACTCAGTCCAGTTCATACATTAGTGGTATACCAAGAGCTACTGGAATTAAGAGTGTGACAAAGAAGTCTGTACTGGGACAGTGGTCAGGAGGGAAAGGGGTAGGATTTCTGGAACTGCAGGAGTCAGTTGTCCAGCTTCAGCTGCTGTGTTGGTCTGGATGCACAAACTGATGAAGGAGAGTAGGACTAACCTCAATGTTTTTCTTTGTGCAACATTGACCAGGGAACATTTTGATCATTTCACCAAGTCAAGCAGTTATTTTAATAGTTTGGGGGTAGGTAGTCTAAAGATGTTAGCAGGGACCCTGATCATCACACTCCTCAACCAGGCATGGCTAGCTTAGGTAATTAGAATTGGAGATCACAACCCTAATTAGGAACAGCTACTCAGCCCTCCTCCAGTGTGTGGTGCCCTGCCTGGAGAAATCAAAGGCACAGCCAACATGTTTCTGACACAGTGATTTCCACACTCGACAGGACTCACATGCGATCCACGAATCTCACCACAGATGAGAAAACCCGATGCTTGCTTCTAGAGCTCCTCTTGACCGGTTTTTTCAAACATTACATTTTGGCAAAAACTTTCATGATTTGAAGATGCGGGTTTAATCCTTATTTAAAGCCTGGTGTATGTTCAAGGAGAATTTAAGTATATATTTTTTAAAATGCAAAACAAAACAGCATGACTCTGGCCATGTTTGAATGAGAGCTTTGCTACCTACAAAGCTCTAGGAATCATGCTATAATAAGAACTCTCCTTCGACAACTTCACAGGAGGGCTGAGTCTGATTTCTAACGTAAGCCCAAGACAGACAGACAGATACATCTGAGGTGGGGGGGGGCTGTTAGGGAATCAAAGCCTGTGAGGACTCTAGAAGCTCCAGCTAAGCTCAGCAGCCCCTTAGGAGCTAAGAGAAGCCATCCCACACACAAACTTGGAAGTCACATTGTATTGGGCTTTGTTGAGAGACTGGGGGGGGGGGGTTTCATTTGCCTATTACAAATAAGTGGCTGGCTATTCTAAAGACAAATAAGAGTTGCAATGAACTAACATTGCAATTTGCTAGGTATATTACAGGGAATGTTGGCCATGCAGGTTATTGATGAGGGTTGTGTGCACAAGGGATTCCTAGGCTCAAATGAATTCTACCATATAGACTCTAAAATGGCTTACTCAAGGTTTAGTAGGTTTCTTCTAAGAGACTTTAATAAGCTAATGTGCATTATAGCTCTTTAAGATGAACAAACAGCATGCCACATTCCACAAATGCAGTTTCCAAGAATCCTACCCCACTCTGTTTTGGGAATGAATGTGTTTATGAGTTTTGTAACAGTAAATATTATATTTAAAAACAGTAAAAGTAGGGGTCTGGAGAGATGGCTTAGTAGTTAAGAATACTTAGTACTCTTGTAGAAGACCCAGGTTCTAGACCCAGCACACAGAGGCTCCAACTGTCTGTAACTTCAGTTCCAGGGGATATGACACCCTCTGCTGGCCTCTGTGGATGCCTCATACACAGGGTGGCACACAGACAAACTTGTAGGGAAACAGCCATGCAAGTGAAATAAAGACATGTTTTAAATGGTAAAAATAGAAAATCATCCTTCTGTTGCGCTAGGACACCCATCTCAATTTGTTGGTGATCAGATTTTGCAGGGCAAGTAGTATGGCTGCTGTAGCTATTGCAGGGAATGTGAGAGCCAAAGTTATGTTTTAAGTTTTAATTACTGTACCTGAGAGATGCATGAAGCAAAAAATGTCTCTAACCTGTAAGCCCCGTGCCCAAGAAGAGATACTTCCTGAAATCCTCAAGGTTGTTGTTTATGGGAGACAGTAAGATACATGTTTTTACTCCCCTAAGCAAGTTTGTTTGACTCAACAACCCTGGAGGTGCTTGATCACATGTGGGTAGGAGGAATGTGGGCAGGAAATGTGCCAGGATGCATGCTTGCCCCTGATTGGACCCCATGGGAAATGTGGTGAATTGTGGGTTTTGCCTTTTTAGACTCAGGCAAAATGTTACTCATGACCATTTCCTGGGAACCCAGAGGTGGCCCTGGCCAGAGAGTCCATCAAACTGGCCAATACTTAATTAAAGCTTGCTTCAAATTTGGCTTTAAATTGTGGTAGTGGTCTTATTCTTAACCAGTGGGATATTATTAACAGGAGCTTTCTTCTAGAAGCCTCACAGTCTAACAACAATCCAAGCAACAGACACACTGCCCAGAGAAAATGGAAACTATGGTAGTGGTCTTTCTTCTCACCTAACATCACACATGTTCTTCACAGGCTCTCATAGGCCAGTCCTCATCTTCTAAAACAGAAAAGTAAGACAAAAACATTTGTTTTGCCAACTTGAACATGTAAACTTTTAGGTGTCTTAGTAAAAGAACGGGAAAAACCCCTATTAACTTAATTAAGTGATTAATGAATTGAAACTTAATTTATTACTTTATATGTGTATTAATTGTATGACACTAGAAATTAAATTCTATACACTCATTGATGTAGAAATCTCACTTTATTCTATACTGCCATTTGTGTGTGTGGCACATACATCTTGGCTATAAGCAACTTTGCCATCTTAGAAACCCCTTTTTATTTTTAACACTTTCCTAAAATACACTATCTTCTCTGTGACCTCAAAGGGTTTTAGCAAAGGCTTTTCCAACCTTAAACATGCAACTGTTCCTGGAAGTCCCAACTCAGATGAAATGTCCCACTTTGACATGATGAAGCAGAGTTTCCATTCACAATTCATCATTCAGAATCTCCCTCTATGGTTTAATGGTTGAATCTGATGAAATGAATATCAAGGAAGAAAGATATACAGGTTTAATAATGCAAACATATGTATGCAAGCCAAGCAAACTATGCAACTAAAAGAAGGAAATTTAATACTATCTTCGTGAAATAGAGAGACATTAGGGGGCATGTTTAGAAGGAAAGCAAATGATTTGAGGGACTTCGGAGACTTTTTTTTGGCCAGGAGCAGACAATGGCTTAGAACAAACTTCCTCTGGGCACTGGCTGCTATGCTCAATATCCTGTCTCTCTTCCATGGTATGATCTGGATGTTGCTTGGTTAACACTGTTCTGTAAGAGGGCTGGAGGCACTTGAAGGACTTCAATGGATCCAGTCTTCAGGCAAATGATGGGATACTCACTTGTTCATTGCTGGGCCAAAATGCCTGGGAAAATCAGCTTCTCTGAGGAAAGATTTGTCTCCCATTTTGGACCTGTCCCTTCAAGTTCAGCTGGTTATATTGCTTTGGGTCTGAGGTAAGGCAGCACATCATAATGGCAGAGGCCATGTAGAACAAGGTAGCTGACTTCATGACAACTAGGAAACAAAGAGAAAGAGAGAGGAAGAGACAGGGACAAATTATGCTCATGAAAGATATGTCCTCAGTGATTCACTTCCTCCAGTCAGGCCCTGCCTTCTGGTTCCCACCACCTCAAATAACCCATTCAAGTATGAACCTACAGAAGCTTCAGACAATGATTAGCTCAGAGACCTCACGACCCCATACCTCTCCCAAAGCCTCACTTCCACCAAGCCTTCAACACACAAGCTTTTAGGGAATACTTTGTATTCAAACCACAACAGCAGACAGGGGACCCCTCCCAGCATGTCAAGAGAACAAAAGTATTGTGAGCCAGAGAACTCCCAAGGGTGCTTCTTTACTGAGCCTATCAAAGTGTTATAATTTGGGGCATCATTTTTCTGAACATACCCAATGATGTTCTGATAAACTCTGTCATGTTTCATTATAGTACTTTATAAAGCATGCTTAAAAGGACATAACAGACTTGAAAGGATTGGCTAAATCCCATAGGGAACTTGGATACACTGTTTAATTTTTTGAATTTAAAATTAATTTTAGGAATGGTGAGTTAACTCAGTAGTTAACAGCACTGACTGCTTTTCCAGAGGACCCAACATTGATTTGCAGCACCCAAGTGGCTGCTCACAATTGTATGTATCTCCAGTTCCAAGGGATCTGAAACCCTTCTCTGACCTTCATGGACACCAGGCACATAAGTAGTGCACATACATATATAAAACACTTATATATATATATATATATATATATATATATGAAATCATAAAATAAATATAAAAATAAAAACAAAATCTACTAGTTATTAAAATGAAGTAGAAATAGCAATGACTACACTATTCAACCATATGAGCAGCACCATTTATATACACTGTGTAATGATTTACATAAGGATCTCAGAACATTTCCAGTGTGGATGGTGACCAGATACCCCTGTGCACCAGACATGGCATTGCTCATTGCCATGTGCTGGGACACTGGATGGCTTTGACTTCTGCATGTGTTATTGTTGGTTAATCTTCTGATTACTACATGTACACACAGACACAAACAGAGGAGAGAGAGGGACAGAAAGAGACAGATAAACAGAGAGAGAGAGAGAGAGAGAAAGACAGAGTGAGAGAGAGACAGAGAAGGAAACAGGGAAACAGAGAGAGACAGGAGGGTGAGATAGGACAATAGTCATCCTCTCCTCCTCTCCTTGGGGAGAATTAAGATCCCAGGAACATGCTCTTGATTTAGGTTAGCAGAACAAACTTAGGAGATACTCACTTTGCACATGTGAATCCTGAAGTTTGGAAAGGGAGGAGGGGGGAGAAGTCAAAGGAAGAGGAGAAAGAGAAGGGAGAGGGAGGGTAAGGCAAAGGAGGAGGGGAAATGGAGGGAGGAGGGGGAGAAAGAAGGCAAAGAGGGGAAATGAAGGGGATGGGGTGGGAGGAGGAACAACAGCATCTGTAGCTACACTTTCAAGTCTAGGGACATGTGTCTAAAGTGTATGTTGCTAGAATCCTACAATTGAGAGAAGAAAATGGAGTAGAACAACACAATGTTTAAGTTTGGTGGAAGATACAATTTTATAAATTGATGCTGTTCCATATACTCTAAGCACAACAAACATAGAGACATCATGCCCTTACCTAGAAGACATAACTTTAAAGGTAAAGATAAAGATAGATTGGAAGTAAGACAAGAAAATATGTACTGAATTCTGCAGGGAACCATGGAGTTTTCCTGGCCTAGCTGCCTTGAGAGGCTCCTGGTGCACAATGTGCCCTCTACTTTCTGAGAGACTGACGCACTCCCTCAGGCAGTGAAGTGTTCAGGCTCCTTTGTTTTTCTTTATATGTTCCCTCAGAAGTCAAGGAAACACGGAAGCTTGACAGGACAATTGGTCTTAAGATATTAATCTTGTGTACCCTGTAAAGTTTGCAAACATCATTATGTCCTGGCGACTACAACTGCATTGATCCTGGCAATAACCACTTTATTCTGTTTCTGATAAAGGTATACAAAGTCTGATTGCTCTTGATAAAATTGTCACTCTCGGTTGTGCTGTGGCCTCTCCAACCCCAGCCTGATTTAGTTCCTCAAGGCCATATCAAATGGCCTTGGCCCAGTAAGTAAGCAATTACACTTATAGTAGGTAGTTTCTCAGAAAGCTGGAATTACTGTATGAAGATCAAATAAAGTAGACACCTAGGACAAAGAAAAGCAGAGAGAGAAAACTCAGGCTGATAAAATGCCCATAAGGAAGTCTTTTAGTTATTAGCGTATGTAGCTAATAATAGAACTTGGCAATGTCTGGAGCAAATATTGACAAAATTAAGGAAGAAACAGCCAATCCTTCATGAAATAGTAGAATAATAAACATTGTTTACTGCTGCACATGTTCACCAATCTTAGCTTAAAATAAATTCTTAATAAGTTAACTGACAGTAAAATCATACAGAACATATGCACATGATATTCAGATTATAAAAACTTTAAAATTTAAATATCAAAGAAACAGTAATATAATCAGTAAATGGGAAACAAAAGAATGAAAAAAAGAAATGTTTTTCATCCTGAGTGACAGGGAAAGACAAAACAAACTATCCTGAGATTCATCTCACCTTAGAATGAGCTTCATCAAGGAAGAAAGAAAACACATGCTGGCGAGGATATAAAGGGAAAGGAAACTTACACAGATTTTGTATGGCTATAAGTTAATATGGACGCTGTGTAGTGATGGAGAATCCTCAAAAACCTAAAATTAGAGCCACCATATGGCCTAGCTGAGCCTCTCCTGAGTCAGAGTTAGAATGCAACAGAGACACTTGCACATGCTTGTTTCATAGAACCACATACACATTCACATGACATTGATGCAGAATAAAGCCACAGTAACAAGCAAGCATAAGAGCCAGAAACGCAAAACAATTCAAAACATACACACAATAGTGGCTTAAGGGTGAGCAAAGACTTCTCAGATAAGGCAGCACAAAAGTTAAAGTGCGAGCGAGGATCCAAGATGGTGCTGTCCATAGAGAATTATATCTGAGTAGTAGGTGAATGAGATTAGTTACTGTGGAGTGAACATAAGGTGAATGAGATTAGTTACTGTGGAGTGAACGTAAGGTCCTGCAGCCAACTGTAAAACACAGACAGTGTCTGAATTGCCACAGTGAACAGAGTCTGGTCACCATAAAAACAGCTCACGCAGTTCCCAGGAACACCACCCTGAGATCAGCCAGCTAGGTCACCCATCTGGAGAAGAGCGCTGGCCAGAGTAGATCTAGCCCACGGCAGATCCAGCTCACAGCCCCAGCCACAGATCAGCGGCCACGCCTGTCTGCCTGAGATCCAGCCTGCACACAGGCCTGTCCACTCAACCAGGAAAAAAGGTCAGACCACAAGAGCAAAGGTAAGTAAGATTTTCTTTCCAGAATTCCCAACATGGTGGCACAGTGTGCACTGTAGCTGAGACCAAACCCAGCCTCAGCAAAGCAATTATGAGCCAAGACTGACTGCAAACAGAGCTGGCAACAGTGTGCTCCCCACAAACATTGGGATGGGTCACTCACCCGAACAGCAGAGCTTTTGAGGCAGTCAGCAACAGGCACAGCAAGGCTGGCACCCATCTTGGGTGGAGCTCCCTCCCTGTACGGTCAGCTTCAATGCTGAACCAGAATGACTGTGTGGGAGAGGGGAGAACACAGGCCTAACCACAGCTCTACCTGCCTTTCTGAGGAGACCCATCAGCTCTCAGGTCCTCACAGGATAGCCCCCTACCCACTTCAATCCCCTGTATATTGGTCCAATTGGGTCACAACCAGTTGAGGAGAGTGGCAGTCACTCTCTGAGACCCAGTCTATTACAGGATCCTACCCACCATCTGGAGGTGGACACCAGGATCTCAGGATCACCCAGCCCCCAGAACAGGGAATTCCCTGAGCACCAAGGTCAACTGACATCAGAAACAACCAGATAATACCAGGGTCAATCAGATGACAAAAGGGCAATGCAAGAACATGTTAAAAAAAAAAAGCAATATGAAATCTCCAGAACCTAGCTATAATGGTACAGACAACTCTGGACATCCTAACTCGATTGAAACAAAGGAAAATTACCTTAATCATATGCTTATATTAATAATAGAAGACTTAAGGGAGGAAATCAAATATCTCAGAGAGCAACAACAAAATACTGCAAAAGAGGTGATGGAAATGAATAAAGCTCTCAAAGGAATGGAAGACCTGAAAAGAGAAGTTAAAGCAATAAAGAAAATATAAGCAGAGACATCCATGGAGCTGGAAAACCTTAAGAAATGTAAGGAACTACAGACACAAGCATCACCAACAGAACACAAGAGATGGAAGAAAGAATCTCAGGCTCAGAGGATAAAATTGAAGAAATTGATACATCTGTCAAAGAAAATGTCAAATCTAAAATAGTCCTGACACAAAAGCTTCAGGAAATCTAAAACACTATGAAAAGATGAAATCTCAGAATAATAGGAATAGAAGAAAGAGAGGATTCCCAGCTCCATGAACCAGAAAATATCTTCAACAAAATCATTGAAGAGAATTTCCCAAATCTAAAAAAAGAAATGCCTATAACTGTACAAGAAGCTTACAGAACTCCAAATAGATTAGACCAGAAAATAAAATCCTCCTGCCACATAATAATCAAAAAACTAAATGTACAGAACAAAGAAAGAATACTAGGGAAAAGGGCCAAGTAACATACAATGGAAAATCTATCAGAATCACACCTGACTTTTCATCAGAAACACTAAAAGCCAGAAGGGCATGGACAGATGTCTTGCAGACCCTAAAAAACCCCAAATGTCAGGCCAGACTTCTATTCCCAGCAAAATTGTCAATCAACATACATGGAGAAAACAAGACATTCCATGAAACAATAAGTTCAAACAATATATATGCACAAATACAGCTCTACAGAAGATGTCACAAGGAAAATTCCAAACCAAAGAGGTTAACTACACACAAGAAAGCACAGGAAACAAATAACCAAAAAAAGAGAAGCTCACTCACATGCTATTTCAACCAACATCAAGATGGCAGGAAGTAACAATAACTGGTCATTAATATCTCTCAACATCAATGGCTCAATTCCCCAATAAAAAGACACAGGCTAGCAGAATGGATGCAAAAACAGAATTGTGCCTTCTGCTGCTTACAAAAAACACATCTCAGCAAAAAAGATACGCATTATCTCCAAGTAAAGGGCTGGAAAAAGATATACCAAGCAAATGGACCTAACAAGCAAGCTGGAGTGGCCATTCTAGTATCTAATAAATGAGACTTTCAACCAATGTTAATCAAAAGAGATGGAGAAGGAACTCTTCACACTCATTAAAGAAAAATCCACCAAGATGGCATCTCAATACTGAACAGCTATGGCCCAAATGTAAGGGAACTCATATTTGTTAAAGAAACACTACTGAAGCTCAAATCCCACATCGACCCCACACATTAATAGTGGGAGACTTCAACACACCACTCTCACCGCTGGACAGATCAATGATGTAGAAACCAAACAGAAATAATGAACCTCACAGATGTCATGAATCAAATGGACCTAATTGATATCTACAGAACATTTCACCCCAAAACGAAAGAGTATATTTTCTTCTCAGGACCTCATGAAACCTTCTCCAAAACTGACCATATAGTCAGTCACAAAGCAAGCCTCAACAGATAGAAGAAAATTGAAGTTACCCCTTGTAACTTTTCAGACCATCATGGAATAAAGCTACACTTCAACAATAACAAAAACAACCAAAAGCATGGAAACTGAACAACTCTCTGCTCAATGACCTCTGGGACAGGGAAGAAACAAAAAAAAAAAAGAAAGAAAGAAAGAAAGAAAGAAAGAAAGAAAGAAAAAGAAAAGAAATTAAAGTCTTCTTAGAACTCAATGAAAATGAAGGCACAACATACCCAAACTTATGAGACACATTGAAAGCAGTGTGAAGAGGAAGTTTATAGCACTAAGTGCCTTCAAAAAGAAACTGGAGAGATCCCATACTAGCGACCTAAAAGAGCTAGAACAAAAAGAAGCAAACACTCCCAAGAGGAGCAGACGAGAGGAAATCATCAAACTCAGAGCTGAAATCAACAACTTAGAAACAAAAAGAAAAATACAAACAATCGACAAAACCAAGAATTGGTACTTTGAGAAAATCAACAAAATAGACAAACCTTTAGCCAAACTAACTAAAACGCAGAGGGAAAATACCCAAATCAACAAAATCAGAAATGAAAAGGGGGAAATAACAACAGACATTGAGGAAATCCAAAGAATCATTAGGTCCTACTTCAAAAACTTGTACTCCACAAAATTGGAAAGCCTAAATGAAATGGACAATTTTCTTCATGAATTCCACCTACCAAGGTTAAATCAAGAATGGGTAAACAAATTAAATAGTCCTATAACCCTTAAGGAAATAGAATAAGTCATTAGAAGTCTTCTACCAAAAAAAAAAAAAAAAAAAAAAAAACCCAGGGCCAGATGGTTTCAGCACAGAATTCTACCAGAACTTCAAAGAAGAGCTAACACCAATATTCTTCAAACTCTCCCACAACATAGAAACAAAAGGAACACTGCCAAGCTCATTCATTCTATGAGGCCACAGTCACCCTGTTATCTAAAGCACAAAAAGACCCAACAGACAAAGAAAATTTAAGACCAATTTCCATTATGAACATGGATGCAAAAATACTTTTAAAAAAATACTTGCAAAACAGATCCAAGATCACATCAAAGTATCATGTACCATGATCAAGTAGGCTTCATCCCAGGAATGCAGAAGTGGTTCAACATAAGAAAATCCATCAATATAATCCACCACATAAACAAAGTGAAAGAAAAGAACCACATGATCATCTCATAGGACGCTGAAAAAGCTTTTGACAAAATCAAGCACTACTTCATATTAAAAGTCTTGGAGAGATCAGGCATATGAGGACCATACTTAAACATAATAAAGGCAATTTACAAGAAGCCAATAGCCAACATCAAACTAAGTGGAGAGAAACTAAAAGCATTTCCTCTAAAATCAGGGGCAAGGCAAGATTGCTCACTCTGTCCTTATCTCTTCAACATAGTACTTGAAGTTTTAGCTAGAGCAATAAGACAACTAAAGGAGATCGAGGGGATACAAATTGGAAAGGAAGAAGTCAAAATATCCCTATTTGCAGATGATATGATAGCATACATAAGCAACCCCAAAAATTCCACCAGAGAACTCTTACAGCTGATAAACACCTTCAACAAGGTGGCTGGATACAAAGTTATTTCAAAAAAAAATCAGGAGCCCTTCTTTATACAAAAAAATAAATGGGCTGAGAAAGAAATAAGGGAGTCAACACCCTTCACAATAGCCACAAATAATATAAAATACCTGGGGGTAACTCTAACCAAGCAAGTGAAAGACCTGTATGACAAGAACTTCAAGTCCCTGAAGAGAGAAACTGAAGAAGATATCAGAAGACAGAAAGATCTCCCTTGCTCATGGATAGGTAGGATCAACATAATTAAAAATGGTCACCTTACCAAAAGCAATATACAGATTCAATGCACTTCCTATCAAAATACCAACACAATTCTTTACAGACCTTGAAAGAACAATTCTCAACTTCATATTGAATAACAAAAAATCCAGAATATCTAAATCAGTCATGTACAATAACAGAACATCTGGAGTTATCATCATCCCGGATTTCAAGCTGTACTACAGAGCAATAGTAATAAAAACAGCATCTTACTGGCATAGAAACAGACCAGTTGATCAATGGAATAGAATCAAAGACCCAGAAATAAACCCGCACACCTACGGTCACTTAATTTTTGTCAAAGAAGCCAAAAACATACAATGGAAAAAGGAAATCATCTTCAATAAATGGTGCTGCTCTAAGTAGATGTCAACATGTAGAAGAATGTAAATAGACCCATACTTATCACCCTGTAAAAAACTTAAGTCTAAGTGGATCAAAGACCTCAACATAAATCCAGACACACTAAAATAGATAGAAGAGAAAATGGGGAAAGCCTGGAACTCATTGGGTAGCAACTTCCTGGACAGAACACCAATAGCTCAGATGCTAAAACAAACAATAAATGGGACCTTATGAAACTGAAAAGCTTCCGTGAGGCAAAGGACAGTGACCTTAAAACAAAATGGCACCCTACAGACTGGGAAAAGATCTTCACCAACCCAACATCTGACAGAGAGCTAATATCCAAAATATATAAAGAACTTAAGAAATTAAACACCAAAAAAATCAAATAACCTCATCAAAAAAGTGGGCTATAGAGCTAAACTGAGAATTTACAAAAGAGGAATCTCTAAAGGCCAAGAAGCACTTGAAGAAATGTTCAACATCTTTGGTCATCAGGAAAATGCAAAGCAACTCTGAGATTCCATCTCACACCCATCAAAATGGCTAAGATCAAAAACTCAAATGATAGCACATGCTGCCAAGGATGTGAAGAAAGAAGAACATTCACTCATTGCTGGTGGGAGTGCAAACTTTTACAACCACTTTGGAAATCAATCTGGAGATATCTTAGAAAATTGGGAATAGTTCTACCTCAAGACCCAGCCATACCCCTCCTGGGCATATATCCAAGTTTCCACATGAAACCACAAGAACATTGCCTCAACAATGTTCATAGCAGCTTTATTTGTAATAGCCAGAAACTGGAAACAACCCAGATGTCCTTCAACTGAAGAATGGATAAAAAAAAAAAAAAACTGTGGTACATTTATACAATGGAATACACAGCTATCAGAATACACAATGATACACAGCTATCAGAAATAAGGAAATCATGCAACTCGAAACCAAATGGATGGATCTAGAAAAGCTCATCCTAAGTGAGCTGACTCAGTCCCAGAAAGATAAACATGGTATGTACTCTCTTATAAGTGGATATTAACCACACATCACAGGACAACCATCCTACAACCCACAGACCCTGACAGATAGTAACCTAGCATATCCATCCCAGGAAAAACTTCACCCAGCAGTGAGTCATAGAATATGCTGCAGGTTAGTGTAACACCTTACCCTAGATGGTGTGCCATATCAAGTCCCAGTACAAGAGGAAGCTCTTGGCCCTCACATGACTGAAGAACTGAGTGAGTATGATATGTGAGGGCCCACCTCATCTGAGGAGGAGAGTACCAAGTAGAGGAATAATGATGGGTGGAGGGAGGGAAGGAAGGAGGGAGAAAGGGAGAGATGGGCCAGGAGGAGAGGAGGGAGGAAACTATGTTCTAGAAGTAACTTGAGAAAACAAATTAATTTTTTAAAAAGGTAAATAAGCTAAAAAATATAATAAAAATAAAACATAAAAATTTCAAATTATAATTTACCAAAGGTATACTTGTCTTACTGGCATGAAAGGAAAAACTGTCTTAATTTCACATTAGAATGTTAGATTGCAGGTTGCCACTAGCTCACACACACTTGATATCAGCTTAAAAGTTTTTTTTTTTCGTATCTATAAAGGATATTTTTGTTGTTTGGCATTAAAAAGGTATAAGATGTTTAACATGCTGTAAATAAATTAAGGGTTACTATAGTTCAACCTGGTTTTCTAAACCTCTAAGAGTTGGAGTAATTTGGAGCTAAGGTAAAATATTTGAGAAGGGTGGTGTTAGCCTATGCATTCAACTCCAGCAGAGACAGAAGGATCACTATAGATTTAGTTGTCTTTTAAATTCTAGAGTTACAATTAACCGGGTGGTGATGGTGCACATCCTTATTCCCATATCTTGAGAGGGATACACCCTTAATCCCAACACACTGGAGACATAAACATGCAGATCTCTGAGTTCAAGGCCAGCCTGACACAAAGCAAGCTCCAAACAGAGAAAAACTTAGATCCAGGGGTGGTGGTGCACATCTTTAATCCCATCAGTTGGGAGGCACATGCCTTTGATCCCAATACTTAGAATGCAGAGTCAGGCACATAGGATTTGGAATGATTTAAGTTTAAAAGTTACTCACAAGGGGCATGCTGAAATTCAAAGTGAATTGTTCTTTGAGATCTCAAAATATATATACTTAAAGGTTTGTTTAGTTACAAAATATCAAAATAATTTCTTTTTTTAATCTCAATTGAAAGATAATACTTTTTATATTATCAAAAACCCAAATCACTCCAGGAAAAATATTACCTGCGCCCCCCAAAAAAGTAGTGTCCCAGTGTTAGGATTAGGGCAAGGCTCTGTTCTTATCTTTCCAGGAGATTAAAAGCATCCTCATAAGGAATCTAGGGACAACTGGACAACTGAAACCTCAGAAGAAAGCAGATCAGACACCAAAGAAGACAAGTAGCCCAGAAGATCCATCCTAGCAGACTTCCTCAATAGCTGTTTCCTCAAAAATTTACAACCACAACAACTCAAAATCACTAAGATTGTTCAGCCCCACAGACTGTTCCAGACAGAACTTCAGCAAAGCCCTGAAGTTCAGTTTCTGCCTACAAACGTCTTAGGATATTTAAATAGCTGAGCACAAAGGACTGAACATCAAATGATTCTATTAATGTGTTTAACCATTTTTCCATTCTTATTTGGGCCCCAACCAGGTTTACTATGTCCCAAATCAGCAGGAAGTAATTTTAAGAGAGTGTCATCCCATCCCCAAGAGGTGGGGTGGATGATTTTCCCCCCTTTGGTCATTTGATGGGTTATAGATACATATTTTATTTAGTGGGAGAGATTACAAGTTGTTAAATGGTCTTGTTAAATAGGTTTTGGAGGTTAGACCCAGGGATTTCTCTCTTTTTCTTTTCTATATCCTTCTTTCTCTCCTATGTAGGGGTGAAAAGACTTGAGAAAATGTGATATAGACATAATATAGGAATAATAAAGAAAAAGGGTCAGATTGTTGAATATGCTCTTATATCTTTGTATATTGATATAAAATTGATTATATTTGGCTACATTGGTATTGATCATTCTATATTGATACAAAATTAAGATTTTATGTGGCCACATTGGTATTGATATTTGTATATTCATACAAAATTAAGGGTAACACTTTTTAAAGGTATTGTACCTAGTAATCCTTAAAATTGAAATGTGAAGTTTAGGCCTTTTGCTACCAACTGTCATAAACTGTTTAGGATAATTAAGAAATGCAAACTAATAGTCATTCAAGCTTGTCACTTTTAGGTACTATGACAGTCTATCACAGTTATTTTCTAAGCTAATCAGAAATCAAGTTGCTAAGAGACAAGCAACATTTGCTTATCTAAATATAAGACATAGATAGAGGGTCTTCAAAAACCTCAAGAGATCTGCAGAATATGGCATTCAAAGATGTTTTCTTAAATTAAGATTTTTTGATATCAAGACATGTCAGCTCCTGACAGCACCCCCCTATTCTACTCCAAGTAGAAGATGAGCATCGAAGAATCTCCAATGGGAGATGGTTGAATTAGTGGCAAGCCTGTTACTTGGCAAGAAAAAACCCTTGCTTCAACTGTAGACAGAATGCTATCCAAAAAGGACAAAACTTGGAAGCAGGTAAGTTGACAGCCCAGCTCTGCCAAGACAGGGTAGGCAAGTCTTTTATAATTCCTGCTTTACAATCAATGTCTGTCAAAGAAACAGGGCCAAATGGCTGAAGATTGATGCTGTAATGTATAGAGAGAAACTGGGAACTTCCCAGGCAGCCAATTGTATGTCATTTCTTAGTTTTGGGAGCTGCTGGCCCTGTACTTCCTGTATAATCAGATATAGTTATTCTTCTCAAGTCTCTGATGTGGCTGAACACTAGATAGCTAGAGTCTCACAGTTAAATTTTGAGTTGTTTAGGAATTAAGAGGGTGTTCTGGATCTAAGAAGATGTTTTTAAAATGGTGATGCAAGTTAGGATGGAATCTGAGTTGGATATTGATCTTTAAACTCATGGAGATGGATGTATAGTGGAATGTTAAAGTCATTATACTGTATTTATTGTATTGTATTTCTTGTTATAAGAGAAAGAGCCATTTGTTGGACTGAAAGGGGGAGCTGTTGGGGGGGGAGATATTCCTTAAACTAAAAATAAAAAAAGGAAGCAGACGGGGGGGGGGGGGGGGGAAGATAGTGGGAGGGTGGGACCTGAGGGGGGAGTAGGGAGGGGATTGTGATTGAGATGTAACTTGAAGGAATTTTTAAAATTAATTAATCAATTAATTATTTTTTTTAAAGTTAAAGTGTATCAGTTAGATTTCACCAAAATTGAAACTATACTCATAAAAAGACATACCATTTCTGAGATGAATAAGCAAGCACAGATGGTAGAAATACTCAAACATATACCTGACAAAATGATATTACTGTCATCTGGAACATACACAAACCTATAGCAGAGTGAAAAATACAGTGACCAAGGCAAGTTAACAAAAGAAAGCATTAAATTGGGTTTACAGCTCCAGAGAGCTGGAATTCATGATGGTAGAGCAAAGGCATTGCAGCAGACACAACAGATAACTCATGTCTTGATCAGGAAGAGAGAGACACTGGAAAAAGCATGGGCTTCTGAAACCTCCCAGCCCATACCTAGTGACTCACCCCTCCAACAAGGCCATGTCTTTTAATCTTTCCTAAATGGTTCAATCAATTGGGGACCAGTATTCAAATTCTGGACACTTATGGGGAACATCTCATTTAAACCACCACACAGAATAATAAAAAGACAAGCAAATCCAATAAAAATGGAAAAATTTGACCAGATACCAAAGAAGAGCTATGAGGGGCCAATAAGCACATGAAAAAAAATCATTCAACCTCTATAATTAGTGAAATTCAATTTTAAATCACAATATCCTTATATAATCATCAGCATAGCTAAACTTCTCAAATATTAAAAATGACACTACCAATAATCTGATGTTTTGTTGATGAGAAAGTAGAAAAAGACAGCCCATCTGAAAAGGATCTTATAGATTCTCATAAACCAGAATATATGCTGACCTTACAACCTGTCGATCCTTGTAAACATGTTCCCAACAGAAAAGAAATATAAATTCACAAAATGTGCTGTGTAAAAAGGCTAATCACACCTTTATTGCTTAGCGACCAAACCCAGATAACAACCTAGATGTGCATCAACAGAAAAAGATGCATGTAGAATATTCCTACAGAAAAACCCTCTTGAGAAAACATTATAGTTTACTTTTCTGTTGCTGTGATAAACACCTTGACCAACTTGGGGTAGAGTTCTGTTATTTCATCTTACAGTTCATAGTCCATTGAGGGATGCCAGAACAGGAACTCAAACAGAAATGACAGAGGAACACTGCTTTCTGCCTGACTCCCCTTAGCTTCATCCTGTTTCTGCCTGGCTCCCCTTAGCTTCTTCTTGTTTCTTTCTTTTTTTTTTAATTTTGTGAATTTAACATCATGCACCCTGTTCCCTCTCATCTCTCACCCCCCCTTCAGACCCATCCTCCACCCTTGCAACCTCCCCCCACATTAAAAAAAACTCATTGTGGAAGCTGTAGTGTGTCTCAGTGTGTCCCACAATATTCCCTTTTGTCCACATGTTTTTGCTTCCAAATGTTCACTATAATGACTCATTGGTTTGGTATGAGGCCTCTGGCTTCCCATTACTTCATCAATAATGGAACCTCACTGGGACTTCTCTCAGATATACTGTTATTGTCCTGCATCATGGAGATTCTGTAGTTTTGGGTCTCTGGAACTGGCCTCCAAATCCACTCCAGAAGTTCATTCATGAGGTTTATGTTGGGGTGGGCCAACTCAAAGTCTTGGTTCTGGGTCTGTAACCCCCATTTTAAGGGCCTGCTCTCCTGAATGTTGCAGCAGGTAAGGGGTTGGACTAGCTCTCCTACTTTCATGACCCCATCAGGGCCAACTCTCCCACCTGCTACCTGTGGCAAGGACAAGAGAGTGAAATGTATTTCTCCCTTGCCACCATCACCACAAAGTAGACAGAAGGCAAGACTGGCTCTCTCACACTCACTTCCTCAGGTCTGGCTCACCTATAATCCCCACATCCAGGACAGCTGTACTGTGCTCCCCAAGTAAGGTGCAGGACCTGTTTTCCTCAGTGCTGCAGGATGTGAGGGGAAGGGACAGCTCTCCTGCTCTTATGACTCCATTTGGGCTAGATTTCCTATCAGTTATTGGTGGTGAGAGCCAAAGGGAGGGGATCTCTCCCTTGCCAACACCACTGCAACGCAGATAAAAGGCAGGGCTGGCTCTCCCACACTCACACCCTTGGGGCTGGCTCACCCACAACCCCATCTTCCAGAGCCAGACAGGGCTCCCTACTCTATGGCTTGCTTCCTGTCCTGGTAACCCATCTGGTGCTTGCCTGGTGTTGGACGGGTGGTCGTCACAGGCTAGCTCTCCTTCTGGGCCCCATGGCACCTAAGTGGTGCTGGTATTCGGCTTGATTTTTCCTCCTGGGGAATGTTAGGCTACTATTCATTCAGATGTTCATAGGTCAGAACACTGAATGTAGAGATGGCATACATCTTCTCTGTCATCTATTGATGCACATGTGACACAATAGCCACATCTGCAAGTCTCTAGGGACAGGTCAACTAGGGTTCTTAATATAGCTAAGGCTCACCTGCCCATGGATGGTGTTGCCCATAGGGGTTGGGCACTCCTATATCAATTAGCAGCCAAGACAGTTCCCCACAGAAATGACTTCAGGGGGAGGCGACTGCGGCGGTGCGTGGGCAGCGGAGGCGGCACGTGCACGTGCGGCTGCGGCAGCACATGTATGTTGGTGGCAGCTGCAGCGACAGCACACGGCGGAGGTGCGCAGAGGCTGAGGGTTCCAAAATGTGGAGACCAGCAGCCAGAGGGCCTACAGCTGTATTCTGGAAAGCCCAGACATATCAGGCGTGGATCGGGTCCTCTCAGACTCCTTGGGAACCTCCAGAGTCCACAAAATCTGTTCCTGGGCACACAGGACCATACCACAAGAGCCACTGCAGGGTGAACACTCAGTGTGCAACATAGAGAGGTCTGACTTGGGAGCAGTGAAATAATCCTGGGCCATTCCTCATTGCCTTGGAATAGGCTGCACCAGCTCACAGTGCTTCTGGCTATTAGATGCACAGTGACCCTGAGATTCCCCCTGTAAGCAGTGACAGATCACCAAGCAATTCGACTGCTACACCAAAGCGCCCCCTTTGGTTCCAAGCCCAGAAGACAACAGGAACAGACAGCTAAGAACATCCAAATGGCCAAAGGTCCAAGAAAAAAACAGAAATCAGGGAAATATGACTCCAACAAAACAAAACTATCCTAGTTCATCCAATCCTGACGACCTCACTACAGCAGAAACACATGAAAATGATGACAATTCTACATTATGGAAAGTGATAGAGTCCCTTCAAGAAGAACTTAAATCTATGAAGGAATTCAAAGAAGCCACAAGCATTGCTTCACAAGCAAAAGCAATGGATAATACCATTAGAGAGATCCAAGCCAAGGTGGCTCAACTTGAACAGGAAAAAGAGCAATGAAAGATTTCCAGGCAAAAACAAGCAAATTGGAGCAGGAAATGTACAAAATGAATAACACCATTCAAGTCATGAAAATGGAAATGGAAACAATAAAGAAAACACAGTCAGAGTTAAAAGTGGAAATGGAGAATCAAGGGAAGAGAATAGGAACTACGGAAATGAGTATCAAAAATAGGATGCAAGAGGTGGAAGACAGGATCTCAGGCATGGAAGATTCGATGGAAGAAATCAGTACAACATCCAAAGAAAATGAGAAGGCTAAAAAAATCTCTCACCCACAACATCCAAGAAACCAAGGACTCAATGAAAAGACAGAACCTAAGAATTATAGGCATAGAGGAAAGAGAAGTCACCCGACTCCAAGGTCCAGGAAATATCTTCAACAAAATCATAGAAGAAAACTTCCCAAACTTGAAAAAAGAGATGCCAATAAAAATCCAAGAGGCTTACAGAACACCAAACAGATTAGATCAGAAAAGAAACTCCTCTCACTACATAATAATTGAAACTCCAAATGTACAGAACAAAGAAAGAATATTAAAAGCTGTAAGAGAAAAAGGTCAAGTCACATACAATGGCAGACGCATCAGAATTACACCTGACTTCTCCTCAGAAACTTTAAAAGCTAGAAGGGCATGGACAGATGTCCTACAAGTCCTGAGAGAACATAGGTGCCCAGCCAGACTACTATACCCAGCAAAACTCTCTATCAATATAGATGGAGAAAACAAGATATTCCATGACAAAATCAAATTTAAACAATATCTCCCCACAAACCCAGCCCTACAGAAGATACTAGAAGGAAAATTCCAACCCAAAGAAGATAACTACACCCACGAAAACAGAGGAAATAGAAAACTCCACAGCAACTAAACCAAAAGAGGCACAGGATGATCACATATACCAAAATAATGGGAAATAATAACCCCTGGTCACTAATATCCATCAATATCAATGGACTCAACTCGCCAATAAAAAGACACATACTTACAGATTGGATCCATAAACAAGACCCATCTTTTTGCTGCATACAAGAAACACATCTCACTATCAAAGATAGACACTATCTCATAGTAAAGGGCTGGGAAAAGGTTTTCCAAGCAAATGGACCCAGAAAGCAAGCTGGAGTAGCCATCCTAATATCAAACAAAATAGACTTCCAACTGAAATTAATAAAAAATATCAGAGAAGGGCATTACATACTCGTTAAAGGGAACATTCATCAAGAAGACCTCTCAATATTGAACATCTATGCCCCAAATACAAAGGCACCTACATTTTTAAAAGAAACGCTACTAAAACTTAAATCGCACATCGATCCCAACACATTAATAGTGGGAGACTTCAACACTCCACTCACAAAAGGACAGATCATCAATACAGAAGCCAAACAGAGAAATAATGAGTCTAACAGAGATCATGAACCAAATGGACCTAACAGATATCTACAGAACGTTTCACCCAAACACAAAGGAATACACTTTCTTCTCAGCAACACATGGAACCTTCTCCAAAATCGACCATATAGTTGGACACAAAGATAGTCTCAACAGATAGAAGAAAATTGAAATAACCTCTTGTATCTTATCAGACCACCATGGAATAAACCTGGACTTCAACAGCAAAAGAATCAACAGAAAGCCTACACACACATGGAAATTGAACAACTCTTTCCTGGATGACTACTGGGTCAGGGAAGAAATAAAGAAGGAAATCAAAGACTTCTTAAAATCCAACCACAATGAAGGCACAACATACCCAAACCTATGGAACACAATGAAAGCTGTGCTATGAGGAATGTTCATAGCATTAAGTGCCTTCAAAAAGAAAATTGTGACAGCTCATATTAGCAAATTAACAGCTAAACTGGGTGAATTGGAAAAAAAAAAGAAGCAAACATTCCCAAGAGGAGCAGAAGGCAGGAAATCATCAAACTTAGGGCTAAAATCAACAACTTAGAAACAAAAAGAACTGTACAAAGAATCAATGAAACCAAGAGTAGGTTCTTCGAGAAAATCAACAAAATAGACAGACCCTTAGCCAAATTAGCTGAAAGGCAGAGGGAAAAAACCCAAATCAACAAAATCAGAAATGAAAAGGGAGAAATAACAACAGACATTGAGGAAATCCAGAGAATATTTGGTTCCTACTTTAAAAATCTATACTCCACCAAATTTGAAAACTTAAGTGAAATGGACAATTTTCTTGATAGATTCCACCTACCAAAGCTAAATCAAGATCAGATTAACAGATTAAACAGCCCTATAACCCTTAAGGAAATAGAAACAGTCATTAAAAATCTCCCAACCGAAAAAAGCCCAGGGCCAGATGGCTCTAGCACGGAATTCTACCGGACCTTCAAAGAGGAGCTAACACCAATACTCTTCAAACTCTTTCACCAAATAGAAGCAGAAAGAACACTGCCAAACTCATCCTATGAGGCCACAGTCACCCTGATTCCTAAATCACACAAAGACCCAACAAAGAAACAAAACTTCAGACAGACCAATCTACCTCATGAACATAGATGCAAAAATATTTAATAAAATACTAGCATACCGAATTCAAGAACACATCAAAAGTATCATACACCATGATCAAGTGGGCTTCATCCCAGGAATGCAGGGATGGTTCAACATACGAAAGTCTGTCAATGTAATTTACCATATAAACAAGATGAAAGAAAAAAAACCACATGATAATCTCACTAGATTCAGAAAAAGCATTTGACAAAATCCAACACCCCTTCATGCTAAAAGTTCTGGAGAGAATGGGCATACAAGGACTGTACTTAGAAATAATAAAGGCAATATACAGCAAGCCAGTGGCCAACATCAAATTAAATGGAGAGAAACTTGAAGCATTTCCTCTAAACTCAGGGACAAGGCAAGGATGCGCACTTTCACCGTATCTCTTCAATATAGTACTTGAAGTTCTTGCTAGAGCAATACGACAGCTAAAAGAGATCAAGAGGATACAAATTGTAAATGAAGAAGTCAAATTATCCCTATTTGCAGACGATATGATAGTATACATAAGTGACCCCACAAATTCCACCAGAGAACTCTTACAGCTGATAAACACCTTCAGCAAAGTGGCTGGATACAAAATTAATTTAAAAAAATCAGAAGCCCTTCTTTATACAACAAACAAATGGTCTGAGAAAGAAATAAAGGAAACAACCCCCTTCACAATAGCCACAAACAATATAAAATACCTGGGGGTAACTCTAACCAAGCAAGTAAAGGACCTGAACAACAAGAACTTCAGGCCCTTGAAGAAACAAATGGAAGAGGCCTTTAGAAGATGGAAAGATCTCCCATGTTCATGGATAGATAGGATCAACATAATAAAAATGGTCATCCTACCAAAAGCAATATATAGATTCAATGCAATTCCTATCAAAATACCAACACAATTCTTTATAGACATGGAAAGAACTATTCTCAATTTCATATGGAACAGCAAAAAACCCAGAATAGCTAAATCAATCCTGTACAATAAAAAAAAAAATCTGGAGGTATCACCATCCCAGATTTCAAGCTGTACTACAGAGCAATAGTAGTAAAAACAGCATGGTATTGGTATAGAAACAGACCAGTAGATCAATGGAATTGAATTGAAGACCCAGAAATAGACCCACATACCTATGAGCACCTAATTTTTGACAAAGAAGCCAAAACCGCACAATGGAAAAGGACATCAACTTCAACAAATGGTGCTGGTCCAACTGGATGTCCACTTGTAAAAGAATTAAATTAGACCCATACTTATCACCTTGTACAAAACTTAAGTCCAAGTGGATCAAAGACCTTAACATAAGGCCGGACACTAAATCTACTAGAAGAAAAAGTGGGAAAAACCCTCGAACTCATTGGCACAGGTGACAACTTCCTGAACAGAACATCAACAGCTCAGGATCTGAGACCAACAATCAATAAATGGGACCTCATGAAACTGAAAAGCTTCTGCAAGGCAAAAGACATGGTCATTCGAACAAAACGGCAGCCTACAGACTGGGAGAAAATCTTCACCAACCCCACATCTGACAGAGGGCTAATATCCAAAATCTACAAAGAACTCAAGAAATTAAATGCCAAGAAACCAAATAATCCAATTAAAAAATGGGGGACAGAGCTAAATAGAGAATTCACAAAGGAGGATCCCTAATGGCTGAGAGACACTTGAAGAAATGCTCAACATTTTTAATCATCAGAGAAATGCAACTCAAGACGACTCTGAGATTCCATCTCACACCTATCAGAATGGCTAAGATCAAAAGCTCAAAGGACATCACATGCTGGTGAGGGTGTGGAGAAAGGGGAACCCTCATACATTGCTGGTGGGAATGCAGGCTCGTGGAACCACTATGGAGGTCAGTATGGAGATATCTTAGAAATCTTGGAATAGCTTTGCCTCAAGACCCAGCCATACCACTTCTGGGTATACATCCAAATGACTCCTCACGGAATCATAAGGAAGTTTCCTCATCTATGTTCATAGCAGCCTTATTTGTAATAGCTAGAAACTGGAAACAACCCAGATGTCCCTCAACTGAAGAATGGATTAAGAAACTGTGGTACATCTATACGATGGAATATTACTCAGCTATCAGAAACAAGGAAATCATGCAATTCACAGCCAAATGGATGGAACTAGAGAAGCTCATCCTGAGTGAGCTAACCCAGACTCAGAAGGATGCACATGGCATCTATTCACTATAATAGGATTTTAGCCATATAGTACAGGATATATATACTACAACCAATACACCAAAGGGAACATGGACATAGACTTTTATTTATTCATTTATTTGTTTGTTTGTTAGTTTGTTTTTTAGTTTTCCATCCCTGGCAATGAGACACTTTTCACTGGTGGTGCTGCCTTGTAGGCCCCCAGTGTACAAGGAGGCTCTTGGCCCTCATATGCCTTCTGAACTGGGGCAAGGGACAGTTATGTAGGGACACTCCACTCCAGAGGAGTGGGATAGAAGTGTTAGGGGGTAGAGGGTGGGAGGGTGGGGCTGGAAAGGGGGGAAAGAGGACAATATGATGGAAATGTAACCTGAAGCAATAAATAAATAAATTTATTTATTAATAAAAAAATAAAAAAATAAATGATTACAGGTCAATCTAATAGAATCGATAGCTCAATTAAGATCCCTTCTTTTCAAGTTACTCTAGTTTGTATTGAGTTGATAATAAAACAAATAAAATATTTTTCTGGTTTTTTTTGTTTTGTTTTTTAGGGTTTTTTTATTTTTACTTTTTATTGATTCTTTGTGAATTTCACACCATGAACCCCAATCTCACTCATCTTCCCATCCTTTTGTATCTGTCTTCTGTATTTACAACCTCCACTAAAAAGAGAATAATATAAGATAGAAAAAAAAACCTTTTAGTGGAAGCTGTAGTGTGTCACAGTGTGTCCCACAGTATACCCTTTTGTCCACATATCTTTACCTGTAAATGTTCATTCCAATGAATCATTGATCTGGTTTGAGGCCTCTGGCTCCACTTACACAATCTATACTGGATCCTCACAGGAACATCTCTTGGACATCCTGTTGTTACCCTGTATCACAGATATCTTGCTGCTTTGGATTTGTAGGATTGGCCCTTCACATGCTTCAGCAGATCATAGATGGGATAGGTGTTAGGGTGGGCCAACTCAAAGCCCTGGATCTGGGCCTGGAAGGGAGCTTAGTTGCCAGCTCACCTGCTGTGTTATACCAACCCCAGCAGGGCCAGCTCTCTGGCACTGCCTTGGCTGGCTCACCCAAAGCTCCAGTGAACAAGGGGCTGGATCAGCTCTCCTGCTCCCATGCCCTTGGGCTGGCACACCCGTACCTTTTCCACCAGGACCAGCTCTACTGAGATGTCCAGAGGAGGTGCAAGCCCACTCTTCCGAGTGCTGCAGCCAGTGAAGGGTGGAGCCAACTCTTCAACTCTCCTGACCTCAGGGCCAACTCACCTGCCTGCTGCAGGTGGCAAGGGACAAAGTAAGGGGAAGGTATCTCTCCTTCTCCCATGCTACCCCATGGCACATGAGGGGCAAGAGACAGCTCTCCTGTACTCACACCCTCAGGGCTAGCTCACCATACCCCCACCACCAGAGTCAGCTCTATTGTGCTGCTCAGGTGAGGTGCGGGGCCTGCTCTCCCCAGTGCTTCAGTCAGTGAGGGAGAGGGCCAGCTTTCCCACGCTCATGACCTTGGGGCCACTCTCCTGCCTATCACAGGCAGCAAGGAATGAGAGGGGTTTGTTTTGTTTTGTTTTTTGAGACAGGGTTTCTCTGTTTATCTCTGGCTATTTTATATAACAGGTATATAAACTAAACAAAACCAACTAATCAAAGCAATAATATGGTTTACTTTGAAACATGTTAAATGAGAAATGGCTAAAACACCTGTCTGAAGATGCCACTTCTGTGAGGTTCTAAAGTAGGCTAATTATTCTGTGATGACAAAAATCTTAGCAGTGGTATCTTGAGAAAAAGGGAAGAGCTTTCCTGGTGAGTACATGGAGAACTCGGGGTGGTTATGGTAACTTTCTGGGTCTTGGTGGTGTGGGGCACAGGTTATGGATACGCCAACACTGATCAAACGGTGGCCTTTGGATTTACCCATTTCATGCCATACAAATTTCACTGCACAGGAAACAAAAATAGCCTCAAACAAGCACTGAACGCCCATGAGTAAGTAATATTTCCAGTCCATAAAACACATGCTCAAGTATTTAGGGGACAATGCATCATGAGTGCATCTGGCTTGGAAGAGTACCCCAGGATGTAATGCATAGATAGATGAAGGACTGATGGAGGGGTAGGTGGAGAGTCAGCTGAGGCTATTCAGTATACTAATGACAGAATCTCAATTGTGACTTTTCCATGTAACTTTCCTTCAAATTTTCTACGTCTAAAATTATTCATAATAAAATGTTGTATTGACCTCAACCTTAACCACTCAATTGTTTAGAACCTAAACCCACAGATGAAGATTCTTGCATTTTGACGCTGTCCTAGTGTAGAACCATCAACACATGGTGATAATAAAAAAGCATATTTCATTTGCATTTATTACTGGTTTTGAATTCTCAGTAGCAACTCACACCCTTACTGCCTGTACCCAGGTGGGTCCTCCTACTATATTCACTTGGTACACCAAAGCATAGTAACAAGAATCAAAGCCAGATATGCCTGACTCCCAAGCACTTTCCATTACGCACTATCCTGCTGGCTGCACTGCCAACTATTCGAAGTTGAAAAAGAAGGAATTATTGCCTACAAGGAGAACAAGGAATAAAAGATGTATGTGATACAAGCAATGACTATAGATTTTTCAAATAACACACTGGAAGAAAATGGAAAAGCTTCTTGGGAAAATGTGAGACATAACATGCTTCTCACCTAAACTCACAGGGAAGTGTCTCATCATTCAAAAGCTCATGTCCAAATTCTTTCCTGTAACCTAGACCCTCTGTGAGTTGACCACTTCCATCAGGACATTGCTGGGTCTGCCTTATTCTTCACTAATAGAGTGCTACAAACTAAGTCATTGTAAGGAACAGGGTACTTTCTTGCAGCTTTGAAAAATGGAATGTACAAGATTGAGGGGTTCTGCACCACCAGGACACCAGGACTTTGGCAGTATCCAGTGTGTTGGAAGGTGAGAGAGAGAGAGAGAGAGAGAATGGCAGAGAGATAGAGCAGAAGGAAATGTAGGTACCTATTCCAGAAACAATGGTATTAATACCTGATAGAGACAGCCCTGTATTCCAGCCACCTATGAAAGTTCCTGCATTTTAATGACGTTGCTATAGCGATTCAAGTTTAAGATGAGTTTTGGAAAAGTCACATATTCAAATCACAGTGACATACCCCATGACCATCAAGCATGCACACACATGTGAGAGAGAGAGAGAGAGAGAGAGGCATGCACCCATACACTCCATGGTAGGCTACTTCCTGTTCTTATTGTATTCCTTCCTGCCTTCTGGCTTTTGACAGGCAATGCCTTCTTCCTGGAAGGTTCTTCACACTACATTTGACCTAATTTTTCATCCCTTGCGTAAATTTATCTGTTGTCTAAATTGTGAGATATATGTGATCTGGCTCTGTATTTGATGTGTTTCTGACAGCAACATAATGGAGGGAGTAGAGGAAGCCCTGCGTGAGTAAAGTCCTGAGCAGATGTGATTTTGACATATGCACAGCTACCAAGGTCTCTGAGACCAATTGGCCCATGCTAAATTGGCAAAGCCATTATCCACATGGTCCAGGCTCAAGAAGGACAGCAAAGCTTTCCTCGGGAGCCCAAGCAGGAGAATTTATGAAGGACTAATTAGTATGTGCACAGACTAGCAACTGCAGCTTCCATCTCCTGGTGTTTACAGCCTGAGACTGTTTGTTTAGCTTCAGAGACTAGCTAATTCCTCCCCCTGTGCTATACCTAGGAAGCATGTTGAGGTTCTTTCTGGGATGCAGCAGTTAGAGAAGTCCACCTGCTCCTAGCATCCCTGTATCTGTGTCTGTGTGTGTTTCCTTTCTTCATTTCCTCACCACCCCCAGCCAGAGTCTCAGGAGCCAAGCTGCTCAGGTCTAGGCCATGCAGAAGACAAACAACAAATGTTTGCTGGGCGAATAGAACTTAGTGATGCAGTGGGGAGGATGACTCCATGACTGGATGAAGGTGGGAATTTCTCACCCTGCTGTGGACTGGAGATAGGAAGGAATGCCATTAAAGAGAGGCAAATCTATGAGTCAGAAGCCCAAAGGAAAAGGGGTGAAAAGACAAAAGAATGCAAGTGTCAGGCACTTCTTGATGTTAAAGTGTTTAAAGGAATTTTAAAAATCTACTCTCAAGAGGCTCTTTGTGGTTGGCCTGGAGGAGAGTGGGTGTGAATTATGTCTTCTAGGAAGGTGATGGAATAAAAGTTTGCAGAACTTCTCAACAGCCATGTGTGTGATGATTGTTTCTAAGGGGTGTTCCTTTTCTACTCTTTTACAACTCCAAAGGCTGGAAGTGGTGTGTGGCCAGAATTGCAAGGCTTTCTACTTTCTCATTAACAAGAGCAATATTGCCTTAGCATCTTTTGGCCAAATGTGTAGGTACACCTCCACATGCAAAGCTCCCAAAGGAATGACTCTAGATACCTTGAGTTCTTATACAAGCAGCCATATCTGAGTGGCATGGTGAGGGGAGAGAAGTGGAGAGAGGGAAGACCTTGTAATTATTTCTGCTCTATTTCCTGACATAACATGGAGACCTGATTGGCAATTTAAGTGCTCTGCCAAACTTGTACATATATGCAGGCTTTTATCCCTGTGCTATTTAGGTTTCTGTTTACAGATCCCTTGACACATTCCACTCTAATGATAAGTGAATCCGTGAAGAATAGAAGCTAGTCCAATATGCACAATGATCCAAACCTGGTAACCTAGCAGTAGACTAAGTGTTCTCTCAACATCAGGAATCCTGTAGGCAACTTTCCTTAATAAGGAAAATTGAATCATTTTACATTTGTGGCCACACACAGATTTACAAAACAATTTCTCAACTTTTCCCCATAACATTCTTAACAACTAAGTCTGGATTTAATTTCTGGGTATGTGTAAAATTAGGATGCCAGACAAATGGAGCCCTGCCGACTCCCACAACATACAAAGCAGACATTGCTAATCACTTACTGAACTCTTCACAGCACATTATAACAGGCCCATCATTACAAATCAATTGAGATTTTACATGAGTTGAAATCTACTTGCTCTCCTGGACCAAGTCGGTCCCCATGGCTTTCTACAGCCAAACTCCAAGATCTATAGTTGTCAAGCATGCCCATACAATGCAATGTTCCCTAACACAGAGGCACATCAATTTGTAACATTTTTTGAGATAGGCTTTCTCTACATATCCCTGCTGTCCTGGAATTCACTTATGTAGACCAGGCTGGCCTCAAACTCACAGAGATCTGCCTGCCTCTACCTCCTAAGTGCTGGAATTAAAGGTATGCACCACCATACCCAACAATTTGTAACTTTTTAATTTAGGAGCATTCCTAAATATACACAGATTGAATGAGAACAAAAACAATCTTACTGAGACTCCCTATTGTTTTTTATCATACTTTGATTGTACAGGTAAACGAACACCTTCATCTTTCTTTGGACCTTACCAATGTGTAAGGAAAATTCCTCTAGACGCTGTGTGAACCTATCCATTTCTCTCTACTGCTCTGCCATTCTTCCTGAAGTCATGAAAATGTTTGTGAAAGCCCTCTCCACTGTGAGGCTCTCCTCTTCCAGCATGCTGGGCAGCAGGTCCTCACTGCCTGTTGTTCTCCCATCAACATCTCCCTGAAGTAAGAAATTGATAAATTAATATTAATTAAGGAAGGAATTAATAAAGTCTGTAAAGTGAGGTATACACAACACATAACGTCTAAATGATTGCCTAACAGTGTTTTTGCTTTGTTTGGACAGTGTTCCAAATCAAAGAAATGCATGATCCAGTGGTAGGAGTATTTGTTTTCCAATTACGAGGGTTAGAACATTGTTGGACAGAAGTCGTGGGGAAGAGGGTCTTCTCAGTCTCCCTGAGCTATCCTCTAAGGATGGGTGGCTACCCCTGATCCTTCTTGAACACCGGCACATTGCCATCTGCAGATACTCTTGAAAATATGTGTAGCATGTGCTCTGACATGGCTTGTGAACCACCCAAGCCAAGAAGCCACAGTAACTGGGAAATATGCAGAGGGTTGGATCCTACCCAGATTTCAAATACCATGGATCAGGTCTCAGAAATGTGAACATCCCAGCTCACCAGGAGAGTTCTTATGCCCAAAGGACTCTGAGGAGCAGCTCCTTCAGTGAAAACTTGGCAAAGCTAGCTACATCCAGATTTACATTCTTCCACTTTTACTGCTCTTTCCCAACAGGATTGTATAGTGCTCAGGAGTAAAGATGAAACTTAATACTTTAAAAACTCCCCATGGATACCCTTGCTTCATATTTTAAATGATGTCTGTATTTGAGCAATGTTTTCACAATTAATATTATAAAAGAACTAATATTGTCACCAGAGGCCAGGAGAAATCAATGAAGGGCACAGTCTTCAGATATTTAAGTTAGGTATGAATCAAACAAGCACAGAAACTTCCTATTCTTTGCCCAATTTATTCCCCTTTCCTCTAGAGCAGTGATTCTCAACCTTCCTAATGCTGCAACCCTTTAATACAGTTCCTCATGTTGTGGTGACCCCCAACCATAAAGTTATTTCATTGCTGCTTCATAACTGTAATTTTTCTACTGTTATAAAATGTAATGTAAATACCTGATATGCAGGATATCTGATATCTGATCACCAAGGGGGTCCCGACCCACAGGTTGAGAACCACTGCTCTAGCGCTTTCACAGGAGCACCATGCAGTGTTTGCAAACCATCAGTGTTTTCTTTGCTGCATTGCTATGACTTTGCTGCATGCTAGAGACAGCATGATCTTCTTTAGTATTGGCCACCCAACCTCACATGGATGTTTACTTCCCATACAGTTCCTTGGGATCACACCAACCCAAGTGAATTTAAGCAACATTCACTCTATTCTGGGATAGAAGAAGTCCATTCAATACTGCTTTACATCACTCCTTGCAGCATTGGCCAGTAGATTTCTGCACAATGACAGAGGCTCCATACATACAATTCATCTGAAAGAAATACAACCATTTACCTAGGAACAACATTTAAAGTTCTTAAGCTTTTTTTTTTCCTGTAAGAACATCTGCCAGAAAGTTTATGTTCTTCAGTATTTCAGTATGAGGGGTCTCTTTGAAATCAAAGAAGTTGGCCTTTGAGGTGTGTGTGTGCATGCATGAATGTGTGTGTGTGTGTGTGTGCATGTGTATGTGTAAATAAACACCAAAATGACTTATACAATCAACTCAGAGCTTTTTCGAGATCAAGCAACACTTTCCATTGGCCCAAGGAATACATGCTTCTTAGAGGGAGGAACTGTTTGAAAGCTAACACCAGAAGTCATGTTCTGCATATGAAGTTTATGGTGTGTATTTGGTGTAGTTTGCAGCCCTCAGTCCAAAAGCATGAAGCTGATGCACTTGAAGACAGCTCATGGAATAGCTGGGATCAGTTAGGTCCTTAGTCAGGATACACCAGGGGCTGGTAAACTGCCCAG
>CAJQZJ010032201.1:8663546-8680083 GCA_907164525.1 Lophiomys imhausi | reverse complement strand
ACAACCCAAATGTCAGATGAATGGATAAACAACATTCTGGCATGTCCTACAGCATGAGCCTGCGAGACTACATTTTGTAATCACATCATAATTGAGAGCTGTTGTTTAGTTGATAGAGTGCTTCAGTTCTAAACGCTCTGGAGGTGGATAGTGGTAGCAATGTGAATGCAAACCATTAAAAGTGTTTGCAGTGGTGACATCTGCTCTAGGGTTGTTTCATCTCAATTGAAAAGTGTATATGCCGGTGTGATTGTTCTTCCTCTGATACCCTTGTTCTGATATTCCTAGTCTTATCAAAGGGGCAGGCCTAAAATTAAGAATGCTAGAGAAATCAGGCATCCCCAAATGAGAGCATTTGAATAGAACTCCTCCTCCCCCCGGCCCCTTCAACTCTGCTCTTTGGGATGGGAGTTTCTGCATCTGCCGGATGGGTGCTATAAATGGCACCCACTTCCTGCTTCTACCAGAGGAAGCCATCAAAGAGATTAACATACTTGAAGAGATTCAAATTTATAAAAGGGTAAAAAGATCAAAATGGTAATTGCCATTAAAATTTCAACAAAACATGTTGAGCAACTCTAATGCAAACTGCAGGATCTGTGGTGCCTGATAGCTACCTTAAACCAGACTGGAGAAGGCTGTGCTCCATCAGTTCACTCTTGATTCATGGTTTCAACATTCTCATTTGTAGTATGGGTTGAGTAGCAGAAATGCTTCTTAAGGACCAGGAGACATGAGTTCCTTGAGAAATCCCAGGCATGAAATCAGGTATGTATTTTTAAGAACAAATTTATTTCTTTAATAGAAATTAACACTGATAAATTATTCAATTTTACAACTTAGTTTCATATCCATTAGCTCTTTTAAACCTTACACTCCAACAGTGAAGGGGTGTCGACCCAGAAATGCTATCCTTAAAGGCATTTGGTTCCAACAAAGTCCCCCTGAGACTTCCTTTCTCTTGTTTTCACCTTTTTCAAACCATCTACAATGTGGCCTTATTCTTTATCACAGGTGTCAGTGGATACATATACTTTTCCTGACAAAAAAAAAAGTAAACTTTAAAATATTCATAATTAGTATAATTAATGCAATACAAAATTATGAACACAGCAAGATGTGTGGACACATGTATACACATATCTTCTATTAGTGTAATTTCACTTTTTCTGGAAGAATTAAATTTTGATATGTCAAATTTCTATTGTGTTTATCCCTTTACAGTGAACCCTTCTGCTTTCTCAGTGGCTTCCAAGACCATCTAAGAGACTATGAAAGGAAGCTGAAGAAAGGCAAACATAGTGCAGATCTTCAGTAGAAGCACTGTTAGTTTCTTAGAAAAAGATGTGCGTCCCAAGTGAAGCAAGCCACAGCAAAGATAGAATGTTTAGCAGCTTCAAGACCTCATGTACAAAGAGTAGGGACTCTGCGTTATACAGTGGAGCTTTTTGACTCACTTGTATAGCACATACTTTCTCAGACATGCTCTGTTACATGGAGTTCTACCTACAATTTAGTTCATGGCATATCTCATTCACATCTTAAATCTCTACCCTAGGGTGTGTGTTTTAGCCATTTTATATAATATTTTTATTAATTGAGAATTTCATATATGAATGCAATGTATTTTGATCATATTTCCACTCTACGCCCATAGATCCTCCAGAACCACTCCACCCTCTCTCAACTGTAGCTGGTTTTTGCTTCTTTGTGGACTCTTCTTTTTCTTATCCTTTATCCCCCCCACACACATACACGCCCCAACACTAGATAGGAGAGAAGCAAGGATAGAGAGGAGAGAGGAATTAGGAAAATCCTTGAATCTAATTTCTTTCCTTTTGTTTCTTCTTTGACCATGGCTAGCAAACAACAAACAACCTCCCTAAACAACCAAAAACCACCAACTCCACCTCTCAGGGCCCTCATATTTATGTACCCTCTGATAAGTGTCCCACAATCAGAGAAACTATCTGGAGCTGGCAAAACCACACCTCTGCTAGAGCAGGAGGCAAATCATAGTCAGCTGCTGTGGACAGTTCAAAGCAGCATCATATCCCCACACCTGGGATTACAATGAAAGCATATACTTATAATATTTCTCTGATTTTTAAAGAAACCAAAATTCCAAAATTCTCATTGCACTCAATTTCCTGTGATCTTTTCTTCTTTTTATAATCCACCTCGTCCAATTTGTGTTGCCCATATACTCGTGGGTATGGGACCATCCACTGGAGCTTGATGGATGTTCCATGGGCCACATCCTTAAAGAAAACTGGCTCTCCCTCCCTCTGAAGCCATCAACTAGGGTGGGGGCTCATGAGTTGATGACTGGCTTGACTTTGTGCAGCTCTTCTGCAGGCAACCATGGCTGCTCTGCGTTCATGAGTCCAGCAGTTCTGTCATCTCCAGAAGACACTGTTTCACCCAAATATGTTCCTCTGGACTTCTAGGTCTTTCACTCTTTCCATAGTGGTCCCTGAACCTTGGGAGGGCTGCAGGGACACAGATGTCACATCTGTGGCTGCACACTCCACAGACACTTGTTCCCTGAACTTGGCTAGTTATAAGTCTACATTAAACACCATCTACTGCAGAAAGAAACTTCCCTGATGTGATCTGAGAGCAGCACTATTCTTTGGGTAGAGTGATACATATGTAGAGTTTAGAAGATAGCTTGATTTTATGTCTTGTTAGCAAAAGAATAGTAATACCTAACTCCTAGAGCCTATGAACTCCCTAGCTACCAATTATTAACCAGATTTATGGTACCAGGTGTGTGTTTCATCAGGAACTTGTTAGTTATTGCCATAACATTCACTCCACTATTGCACTCATGGGCATATTATTGTAGTTCACAGAGTTTTCAGCTGGGTAAGACTACTGACAAATATTCTCCCTCATAAAGTGCCCATAAGGTGCCTTACCGTACTATGAACACTAACCAGCAGCAAGAATTCTTGGTCAGTCAGTACCCACTTGATTTCTCCATGTCCTGAGACTGAAGTGAATGGTGTCTTTAGCAATAGTGTGTCACTATCAAGTTCTGGTGGGCAACCAAGAGCACAATTGTTGGGATGTGCCTCCAGAGGACTTGACATAGAGCTGGTGAGATAAGAGCATATCCAAACCATAGAAATCTCAAAATAGAGGTACCATGTACCATTCTGGGAATGGAAAGTATGTAACAAAGCTCTCTCCCTGTTCCTACTTGCCTCAGGAGCACATGAACACCTCCCCCAAAGTAACTACCTTCCTTGGAGCATATAATTCAAACAACCCCCCAGGAGGTCACAGGCAAGCTTGTTCACCAGTCCCTGGGACCCTTCCCCATGTAAATCTCAATCTCAGCCAATAGAATAGATTCTTCCTCAAAAAAAATCCCTTTCCACTTCCCATGATTCAAAAACCCTCATCCATCTCAGAGTAGAGAGATTTTTAGAAGAGTTGATATTTGAAGATACACAAGCTGCAATAAAGGGTTGCTGGTTCATAAAATAGCCTCCCTCAGAGCTGTCGTGATTTTGCCTAAAGGAACATTTGCTGTTGGAGAAAACTCTCTCCAACAACTCCCAACTTGAGCTCCTCTGAGAATTAGACGTTCTCTGAACCTCACCACCACCCCACCCCACCCCATGTTCGGGGCCTGCCACTTTCTCTCTGGCCTGGTGCACTGGGATGTGTCTGGATGACCCCAAGAGAATGACACAGCTTCTGGGACCTGCCCTCCCTGCCTCCCCTCACTGTGGCAGCTGGTGAGATTCTGCCTTTCCTGGTGCCCATGTGTGCTGGCTGCCACCACCCAGAAAAGGAGCAGATCCACAGCTGCACATGCATTTTTCACTTAAGGTCCCCAACCAGAGAAAAACCAACCAATTGGTGGCCCGTGCTTCCTCTCTATCCTGGTCCTGTGCCCAGGGGGATGTCAGAGAGAAATGAAGCCCAACCTCTATGACTTGAACTTCACACAAAACCCTAAATTGTTTGGGATTCTCTGAGTACCCCAGAAGTTTACTCTAGGGAAAGTATCCCACACCTGACATTGAGTTTTGATTTGTGATTTCTGAGAGGAGCATATTTCTTGTATAAGATAGCTCCAATTAAATTCATATCATATAAAGAGCTTATAAAACCGTGGCTTTCCATATGTATTTTCAAACATTCTTGGTGTTAGTTATCCCTACTCTGAGTCTCTCCCTCCACCTTCCTCTTCCTCCCTACTCTCCCAACCCTCTCCTCATTTAAGCTTCCCTCCCCATATTCCCTACTCTCCCTTCATTAGCATCTGAACGCTATTATCCCTCTCATAATAGTTTTCTTTCTCTTCCCCACTAATGACTCCTTTCTAGACTTCAAATTAAACACACACCTGAAGAGTCAATTCTAGGACCCACATATGAGCGAAAACATGCAGTGTTTGTCTTTCTGCTTCTGGATTGACTCACTTAGAATAAGTAAGTCATCTGTACTCATGTGAGCTCTCAAGTCAGAGGGGAGCTGTGGAATCTGTTTTCAAGTTGGGTGTCTATATTACAGAAAAAGGTGATGCGTGTGCATACTTCATGTAAAAATGTCAAGTATGATAATTATACTCTCCACACCATGAGTTAGTTCTCTCTCTGGTGTGTGTGTGTGTGTGTGTGTGTGTGTGTGTGTGTGTGTGTGTACATCTATATTTGAACACATGACATGAATACATGAACTCAGAGTGCTTTAGAATCACAGAACTTGGAGGATTACAGGGTTTTGTTTTTGTTTATTTTAGTCAGGTTCTCACTACATAGACTTTGTTGACCTGGAACTCCCTATGTAGACCAGGCTGGCCTTGAACTCATAGAGATCTGGTTGCCTCTTCCTCCCAAATGCTGAGATTAAAGTGCAGACCACTGTGCCTGGCTCACATCAACATATTTTACAGATGATCTCTCTCACCTCCTCAGTTCATAAACTAGAGAAATGCAAGACTGTGACAGCACAGGTGAACCCTCTAGTTCATGCCAGACAGCCCTAGAACACAGGCTGTTTTAGCTGGAGAGATGGATCAGCTATCAGGGGATCTGAGTTGCGTTCCCATGACCCACGTGAGAACTTGACAACTGTAACTCCAATTCCCAGGAGTCTGACAGCCTGATCTCGCCTCCAAAGCCACCTGCATTTAAATGGTACCCATAAACACAGAAAATAATATACACAGACATATCCAATAATATACAAAAACACATATGCACAGAAGATAGTAAGTGAATCTTTTTTTTTAATTTGTGTTTCTGTGGCTTCACTCCATGCCCCACCTGACTTGCCTCTACTATTCTTACAAAGTCACCCTCTGCCTGAGCTGTGAGGCCACTAGGGATGGGTTTGTATTCACATGCATACCCCAACTCCAGTTGGAGAGATGGGAGCTGTAAACTTTGACTTCAGCAGTTGAATGAGGCATTGTTTGATGGAACTGAGTAGGCGGGGAGGCTAACAAACAGCCAGTTGCCAACTCTAAAGGAAACATGCTCTTTTTATCACCCAGTGTAGTTTTTGACGTAATGAGTGTGGCTTCCAATTTTCCTTGCAAATGGGTACACCAGTGACCATGGCAACTGGCATGCTCAAAAGATGTCCTGTTAAAGCCTTTGAAAGGCCACAGACATTTCTATTAGGCGGGCATAGCCATGCCAACTAGTGCTTAAGAAACATCCAACTAGACGGCACTCCTCAAAATCAAGCATCCTTGAAATGACATTTGTGATTCATTAAGTAGAAATTAATAAGACTACATTAGAAAGGCGAAAGGGGTAGTATTTTATGTACAGCTGTGTCTTGAGGCAACACAGAGAGTACTCAACCCACAACTGCGCATGTGTATAAAATCTGCCTTTCACTTCTTACCCTCTTTTCATCTCTGTCCCCTCCTCCCTCTCTTTCTTTCTTTTGTACAGAGTTTTCAGAACTTGGTCACGGGTTCCGAAGCTGGCCAGCACAGGGGTCTCGCCTGTTCCTTCATGTTCTACTAGGAAGCCCTTTTATATTTTAAAGCAGCTTTGGTTTGTTGGTAAGCTACAGTTGAGAAAAACAGACACATTCTCTCTCTTCATGATGAAAGGCAGAAGGTTAGTGGATTAATGCTACTAGAGAAGAGATTAAACTTTTAAAACTACATGTCTACATATAGAGACTCTAAACGTTAAAAAAAAAAGAAGATAAATTTTAGGGTTGAGTTCAACTGAAGAGGAAAGGGCCAACTAGAGATTCAGGGTGTTTCTTGGGACAGCTTTTCCTCAGGTTCCCAGCCCCATGTTTTTGAGAGGTGGTTTGGTTCTCCATTACGGGACAGAAAAAAGGAGCTGGTGAAGGGGGCTGGTGAGTGTTTCTGATGAGAGATAGGGAATTAAAAGAACAGAAAGATGTGATTTTTTTTTAATTTTAAGCCATTAGTCAGCATGTTGAGCACATGCCTTCCTGGGGCAGTGGTCTGCTTTAGCTCTTTGACAGATCAAACTACAAGTATTTGTTCTTTTGAGAATCTTACATGAGTACTGTACTAACATAATTTCTGTCCTTTTCTCTCCCCCCCCCACACCTCCTCTCATGCCCCCAACTCCTCAAATTCATGACTTCTTTAATTATTATCACTGTACACACATATATGTGCACATATGTGTGTAAATGTAAACACAGTCTGCTGAGTTCATTTAGTATTGCTTGTGGATGAGAAAAATCTCATGATGTGTCACCCCTAGATAAAGAGCTAAGGATAATTGTACATAAAATATACATTTCTTTCCTTTTTATGTTTAAGATTTATTTATTTATTTTTATTTTATGTGTATGAATATATGCACGTATTTATGTATGTGTATCATATCTGTGCCTGTACCCAAAGAGGCCAGAAAAGGGTGATAAGTCCCCTAGAACTGGAGTTACAAAAGGTTGTGAGCCGCCATGTGGGTTTGGGTAAAGAAACTTGGGTCCTCTGCAAGAGTAGCAAATGCTCTGACCACTGAACAATCACTCTAACCTCCATATCTTTTCTTTCTTTCTTTCTTTCTTTCTTTCTTTCTTTTTGGATACTAGGTCTCACTATGTAGTCCTGGTTGGCCTGGAACTCATTATGCGGATCAGGCTGGCCTCAAACCCACAGAGATTTGCCTGCCTCTGTCTCCTGAGTGCTAGGATTAAAGGCATGTACCACCATGCCTGGCTTTTTTTCTTCAAAGAAATTAACACAAAAATCAGGTAGCCAAAGGATCAATCGGGCTTCTGTTCCCAGGCCAAGGTACGCATGAGTTGTTATTCTTCAACCCTTGAAGTTGATTACCTGAACTGATCACAATGCTTCTTCATGTCTCCCCTAATCTTATTGGCAGATGTTCAAAGGGACCTGAGTTTCTGAATCACTGCTTTGTGATGCTTGAGGGGTTCTCTACCTGTCGAATCCCACAGACTTGATTCCCGTAGGCCAGCTATTTCTTTTTTTTTAATAATTTATTTTTTATTTCTTCAAGTTACATCTCAATCACAATCCCCTCCCTACTCCCCCCTCCAGTCCCACCCTTCCACCCTCCTCCCCCTCAACCCCCCCATCCTCTTCCCTTCTTTTTTTTTTTTTTTTTAGTTTAAGGTATTTCTTTTTCCCCCCCAACAGCTCCCCCCTTCAGTCCAAAAAATGGTTCTTTTTCTTATAACTATAAATACAATACAAAACAACAGAAATAAATAGGCCACAATTATAAGAGTTATATGGCTTAGCATACATTCCCAATGTCCAGTCCACATGTATTTGGCACCTGACTTTAACATTCTACTATCTAACCATCTCCACGAGTTTAAAGTTCTATATCTAACTCAGCTTTCATACTAACTTGCCTCACAATTTTAAAAATATCTTCTTAGATCAGAACACCCTCTTGATTCCTAAACAACTCAAAATTTAACTATGAGACTCTAGCTATCTATTCTTCAACCACCTCAGAGACCCGAGAGGGATAAATATATCTGATTATATAGGAAGTGCAGGGCCCGCAGCTTCCAAAACTAAGAAATGACATACCAGTGGCTGCCTGGACAGTTCCCATTCTCTCTCCATACATTACAGCATCAATCTTCAGCCATTTAGCCCCGTTTCTCTGACAGACATTGATTGTAGAGCAGGAATTATGAAGGCCTTGCCTACCCTGTCTTGGCAGAGCTGGGCTGTCGACTTACCTGCTTCCAAGTTTTGTCCTTTTTGGACAGCAGTCTGTCTACAGTTGAAGCAAGGGGTTTTTCTTGCCAAGAGAAACGCTTACCACCAATTCAATCATCTCCCACTGGAGATTCTTCGATGCTCATCTTCTACTTGGAGTAGAATAGGGGGTGCTGTCAGGAGCTGACATGTCTCAATATCAAAAAATCTTAAGTTAAGAAAACATCTTTGAATGCCATATTCTGCAGATCTCTTGAGGTTTTTGAAGATGCCCTATCTATCTCTTATATTTAGATAAGCAAATATTGCTTGTCTCTTAGCAACTTGATTTCTGAGTAGCTTAGAAAATAACTGTGATAGACTGTCATAGTAACTAACAAAATGACACGTTTGCATGACTATTAGTTTGCATTTCTTAATTATCCTAAACAGTTTATGATGGTTGGTAGCAAGAGGCCAAAACTTTACATCTCATTTTTAAGCATTACTAGGAACAATACCTTTAAGAAGCGTTACCCTTAATTTTGTATCAATATACAAAGATCAATACCAATGTGGCCAAATATAATCTTAATTTTGTATCAATATACAAAGATCAATACCAATATGGCCAAATATAATCTTAATTTTGTATCAATATACAAAGATCAATACCGATGTAGCCCAATACAATCTTAATTTTACATCAATATACAAGGGCCAATACCATTGTGGCCAAATATAATCTTAATTTTGTATCAATATACAAAGATCAATACTGATGTAGCCCTATACAATCTTAATTTTGCATTAATATACAATGAAAAGTACCAATTTAGCCAAATATAATATTAATTTTGTATCAGTATACAAAGGTATAAGGCAATATTCAATAATCTGTCCTTTTTTCTTGATCTTTCCTATACTATGTCTATGTCCCATTTTTCTCAAGTCTGTTCACTCCTACATAGGAGAGAAAGAAGGATACAGAAAAGAAAAAGAGAGAAGTCCCTGGGTCTAACCTCCAAAACCCATTTAACAAGACCATTTAACAGCTTGTAGTCTTTTCCCCTAAATAACAAAATTTCTTATGGTGTGCTTTTGACCAACCTTGTAACTGACAGCAACTTCTACTTGGCTCTGAAAAGACATGCAGTTCCACCAGGAGTCTAGCTTTTCCAAGACTGCGTTCAGAAAGGAAAATATGCTGGTCTGGATTTTCATCCTCCCCCTTTCATTTCCAGGAGTGCTTAAAACATCCACAGAGAACTCTCCAGATGGCCCAAGAACCTGAATCATTCAGAAACTGGTTCTTTCTACCTGGCCATACATGATGCAGCAGGTTATCCCAGTGCATGGATGTGTGGTTGGAAGCAGGGTGAAGTGCTAATCTCTTCTAGATTATGAGGAGGACTTGAACAAATCCTCTGAGTTGTCAGAACACTAGTCTACCACATGCCAATGAGAAGCCAACCGTAATGACACAAATCTGTAATCTCAGAATGAGAGAGGATGAAACAGGAGGGTATGAAGTCAGCTTGGACTACATACATAGTGAGCTCAAACCTCAAAAAATAAATAAACAAACAAACAAAAACAATGCATTCAATGCATTCACAAATTAGGAATACTGGGCTGTCAAGGTGGCTCAGCAAGTAAAGATGCATGCTGCTAAGACTGACAACTTGAAAGCCTGGGTGTGACCCCCAGATTTCACATGATTGAAGGACAGAAATAACTTCCTCTAAGTTGTCCTTGGACCTTCATACATGTGCCATGGCACATGTGCACCCACAAATGTATACATACACACATGCTCCAAATAAATTTTCTTCTTTTTTTGTTTACTTGTTTTTTTGTTTATTTTACATTCCAATTCCCATCCCACTCCCTCCCCTCCTCCCAGTCCCACCCTCCCATCCACTTCCCCCATACCCTCCCTCCCAGACCCAGTACCAACCCACTCTGGCACATCAAACCACATCAGAACTAAGTGCCTCCTCTTCCATTGAGGCAAGATAAGGCAGCTCTGCTAGGAAGAGCTCCAGAGGGAGGCAACATCGTCTAAGTGCAAGATAGACCCTGTTCCAATTGTTAGGGGATCCACTTGAGGACTAGCAGCATGTTAGCTTCATATATGTAACTGGGCCTAGGACCAGTCCTTGCAAGCTCTTTGCTTGGTGGTTCAGTCTCTTTGAGGCCCCTTGTGTCCAAGTTAATTGACTATGTGGGTCATCTTGTGGTGTTCTTGATCCCCCCCAGCTTCCTCAAACCTTCCCCTAACTTTTCCTCAAGATTCCCTGATTTTTGCCTAATGTTTGGCTATGGGTCTCTGCATCTGTATCTGTTGAATGGCAGTAATGTTGGGTTCTTGTCCAGATCCCTCTCTCCCTCTTCTGATATCTATTTTATCTCCCCTAGCACTCCATGATACTTAGTTTCTTTGGGTCTGTGGATTGTAGTGTGGTGATCCTGTTCATATTGGCTAATATCCACTTATGAGTGAGTAAATACCCTGTGTGTCTTTTTGGGTCTATATTAGCTCACTCAGAATGGTCTTTTCTGATTCCATCCATTTGCCTGCAAATTTCAAGATACTCTTGTTTCTTATAGAGGAGTAGAATTCCATTGTGTATATTTCTTTATCCATTCCTCAGTTGAGGGGCATCTGGGTTGTTTCCAGTTTCTGGCTATTATGAATAAAGCTTCTATGAACATAGTTGAGGAAAAGACTTTGTGATTTGGTGATACATATTTGGAGTGTATGCCCAGGAGTGGTATAGCTGGATCTTGAGGTAGAACTATTCCTAATTTTTGTAGAAGGCGGCAGACTGATTTTCCGGAGTGGTTGTACAAGTTTCCACTCCCACCAGAAGGAGTGTTCCCCTTTCCCCACATCCTTGCCAGTATGTGCAGTCACTTGAGTTTTTGAAATTAGCCAATCTGATGTGTATAAGATGGAATATAATAGTATACATAAGTGACCCCCAAAACACTACTAGAGAACTCTTCAGCTGATAAACACCTTCAGCAAAGTGGCTGGATACAAAATTAACTCAAAAAATCAGTTGCCCTCCTTCATACAAATGATAAACAGGCTGAGAAAGAAATTAGGGAAACAACTCCCTTCACAATAGCCACAAATAGTATAAAATACCTTGGTGTAGCACTATCCAAATAATTTTTAAGTAAAACTATGCTATTTTTAAATAATTAAGAATACTGAATAATTAAGTATTTAAAGTGAGTCCAACAGCACTGTAAAATGAAGTTGTATTTTGCAGCACAGGGTAGCTGTCTGTTCAAACTGAGAATCACTAAATAAGGGGGAACCCTAGGAAGTAGGAAGTAAGTCTTCCTCCAGTGACTTGACACAGCATCTTTCCTGCTGGTGAGGTACTCTAACTGGTGAGATGTGAGGGAGATGCCTGAAGGGACATTGAGGAGAAGAAAAGAGTTGAAGTCAGGAGAGGGAGAGGAAGGAAAGAGGGTGGAGGGCAGGGAGATTGGAGGAGACTGGGAGGAAATGGCTTTCTTCATTCCAATTTACAACTTTGTCCCTAATTTGCAATAAGGTATGGGGAAAGAGACAGAAAGTAAGACTGAAGGAGAAAACAAGACAATGCAATGCAGACGAAACAGAAGGAATCAAAGAGACGGTTAGAATGACAAAGTCTGTGACAGGTATGACATGGGGATCTTAAACAATGTAGATCAAGGATCTGTGGCCACTGCTGTTGGCACAGGATAGATCTCAGAATGAGAAAGGGATTCCCAAGGTATCTTGCTTTGTTCCAAAGAGGCTCAGAAGAACCATATGTCTTTGCATTGGAACTCTTGGTGATGAATTCCCATTTTAAAACAATGTGGTTTCTGCTTGAAACTAACTTTGGAGCTTTTTCAAGAGCATTCTGAAATTTACTGCCTAGTGAATAGTGAGTGGTGGACGGTGGGTGGGAGAGAAGCTGTGCAACTTGGTGTCTTAGTCACTGTTCTACTGCTGTTAAGAGATGCCATAACCAAGGCAACTCTTACAAAAGAACCATTTATTTGGAGCTCGTGTACAGTTTCAGATGTTTAGTCCATTGTCATCATGATAGGGAGCATGGAGGCATCCAGGCAGATAGAGTGCTAGAGAAATAGCTGAGCGTTCTATGTTCCTAGGGAAGCAGGAAGAGAGAGCCACTGGTCCTGGCTTGGGCCCTTGAAATCCCAAAGTCCACCCTCAGAGGATACTTTCTCCAAGAAGGCCACACCTACTTAAACAAGGCCACACCTTCTCCAACAAGGACAAACTTCCCAATCCCCTCAAGTAGTAGCACTCTCTGATGACCAAGCATTCAAAACTATGAGCCTATGGGGGCCGTTCTTATTCAAACCACCACACATGGCATCTCAATAAGTTTCATGCCCCATCCCCAAGCAGGTATTGCTTGGCTAGAGCAGAGCTGCATAAAACATGACCACTGGATTTGGCATAAAATGCACCAGTTAACCTATGTTGATTGAGTCGTATAAGAGCAGCAAGCGGTTTGCTGATGGCCATGCATTAAATGTCAGCCAGACTAGAGTTCAAGGAGTCACTAGACAGCTGGTAAGCTCCCTCCCTCCCCCAGCATCCCAGCCTGTGGGCAATGAAAGTTGGAGCCTGGCAGTGGAGACCAGGCAGAGCACAGAGATGCCCACAGATGTCTCTCAGCCTGGCTCAGGAGTAAGAAGGTCCACACAGGGCAGATTTTATTGCCACTCTCAGCACTGTTTCCCTGACCAGGCCAAGACCATGGTGGTGGTGGTGGGTCACATTAGGGACAAACACTTTCTCCTTCTAGGACTTGTTTTCACTCCCCTACCAGTGTGTTTCACGTCCCAAATGTTAATTTTGACCAAGTTGTTAGTGCTTGTCCCTCCTTGTACTGCCCTGGCTCCCATCTGGTTGTCTTTACCTTGAACGTCTGTGAGTATTCATCATCTGGTAACAAGTTTCTCTCTATTTGTGTTGTCTAAAAGGCCCTTCTTTCTTGGAGGCCAGATGCTTGCTCCTTCCCCCTCTCTCCCATGCTGTTGTCTTTCTGTTGATGCTCCCCACTGTTGCTCTTCAGGTTTTCAGCAGGTTGACTGTAATTTCAGCTCCAAGTGTCCCACTTGTTTGTGGATGTGTGATGCACGTGGCTGTTTTGGGTCAAATTTTGGGTCAACCAACACGGTTGTGTGTTTCCCGCTTCATTTCCTCTACCCTTTCCTTCTCGTGTGTGTGATAAAAATCTTGAGACAATTTCAAAACTCAATGGTGGTCATCTTATTGTTAAAATTTTCTATCCCTCAGTTTAGGTTAGTTCCTACTGTCTAGTTTCATGGTCTCTGCTCCTTTTTTGTTTTTGGCATTTTAATACAACAAATTGCAGGAAATCTCATTTATCAGGATTAGAAAATTTTAGTTTTGTCTTTCATCCTCCCTTCTTTTTTCTTTTTTTTTTTTAAGATAAAATCTTGACATGTAGCCTTAGCTGGCTTGGAACTCAGTGGTTAACCAGGTTGAACCCATAGAGGCATTTGCCTATGCCTCCCTAGTGTTTAAAGGGATTAAAGGTGTGCTCAATCAACTTTAAATCTCGTTGACAGACCCAAACTCCATCTTCTGCTTCCTATCTTCCATGGAATTGCCAGTCTTTACTCCAGCACTGTGCATCTCAGATTGATGAGGGCATGGAAGAGTCAAATCTGTACCAACTTCAGGAAATTTGTTCTTACCCTATTTATGTGCTGATTCCCAAAGCATCTGAGAGTTAACATCCACAGATTGTGCTCTCTGTTACTCATTTTGATAATTCTCATCTGATTTCTCTCAAGCATATTCTGGATAATTCCATCCCATATGTCTTTCCATGGAGTAGCTCTCTTCTGAGGTTTCAGTGACTTGAATCTGTCAATAGAGCTTTTCATTTCAGTGACTATACCTTTTATTTCTAGAAATTCTGTGGAGAATTTGTGTGAGGTCCGTGAGCCTCCACCACATAATAGTCTATTCTTCTCTTGTGTTCTCAATCCTCCTTTGAACTATGCTCTCATTTTGACGATACTTGTCTTACAGCTTTAATTGTCAACTTGACACAACCTAGACTCATCTGAGAGGAAAGTGTCAGGTGATGAATTGTCTTTGTTGGGTAGGTCTGTTGATATATCTATGAAGGGTTGTCGTTATAGTCTTAATTGACATAGGAGGGCCTATCCCACTACAGGTAGCACCATCATTTGGACAGACTGCTCTGGGCTACACAAGGAAGCCTTTGAATGAGCAACAAGCAACATTTCCCCATGATTTCTGTTTCAGAAATGTTCCTGAACTAATTTCCATCAATGATCAAATATGACTTGGAAATAAGCCAAGTAAACACTTTCCTCCCCTAAGTTACTTTTGGTCAATGTTTTGTCACAGCCATAGAAGGAAAATAGAACAGTTACTATGCATTAATATTTTCCCAGTCAACGTATGGGCCAAAGTGGTCGTTTCTTTAGCATATACTTATATCAGTGAGTAGGGATTTTTTGAGCTTTGTTAGTTTGTTTTATAGTTTTTCCTCTTAGTAAGTGTTAACTGTTTAATAGTCCTGGATATATACATAGTGTTTGAGCCTCTGTTGGCTCAAGATCATACCTTTATTTATAGTCATTAAAACCCAAACTTCTCAGTTATCAAGACAAGAAAGGCCTTTCTCCTCATGGAAGAAGCTCACAGGCCACACTGTGCAGGACTTTATCTCACTCCTTAGAATGCTTAGCTATGCTTGTTAACATTTTTTTATTTGAAACTTTATCAATTCAAGCACATCTCCATCGCAGCCCCCTCCCTCTACCCCTCCTGATGCCACCCTCCCACCCTCTACCCCCACTCCCACGTGCCCTACTCCTCCAGTGTGGGGTGCCTTCACATATCAGCCCCCCTCAGTTCATCAGTCACATGAGGTCTAAGAGCTTCCTCTTGTACTGGGGCCCTACAAGGCAGTTCCACTAGAGGGAAGTGTCCCACTAACAGGTAACAAAGTCCATGGTCCTGTTCCTTTTGATCTGTTGATTGTAGGATAGTTATCCTGTACTATATGGCTGAAATCCAGTTATAAGTGAATACATGCCATCTGTATCTTTCTGGGTCTGGGTTAGCTCACTCAAGATGAGCACTTCTAGTTACATCCATTTGGTTGTAAATTGCATGATTTCTTTGTTTCTGATAACTGAGTAGTATTCCATTGTGTAAATATACCACAGGTTTTTGTTTTTGGGTTTTTGTTTAATCCATTCTTCAGTTGAAGGACATCTGGGTTGTTTCCAGTTTCTAGCTATTACAAATAAAGCTCACATGAACATACTTGATGAGATGTCCTTGTGGTTTGGTGAGGAATCTTTTAGATATATGCCCAGGAGTGATATGGTTTTGTCTTGAGGTAGAACTATTCCAAGTTTTCTAAGATATAGCCAGATTGATTTCCATAGTGGTTGTACAAACTTACACTCCCACCAGCAACAGAGGAGTGTTCCCCTTTCTCCACACCCTCGCCATCATGTGCTGTCATTTGAGATTTTGATCTTAGCCATTCTAACAGGTGTGAGATGGAATCTCAGAATCCTCTTGAGTTGCATTTCTCTGATGATTAAGGATGTTGAGCATTTCTTCAAGTGTCTCTTGGTCATGAAAGATTCCTCTTTTGTGAATTCTTGGGTTAGCTTTGTACCCTATTTTTTTTAATTGGATTATTTGGTTTCTTGGTATTTAATTTCTTGAGTTTTTATAAATTTTGTAGATTAGCCCTCTGTCAGATGTGGAGTTGGTGAAGATCTTTGCCCAATCTGTAGACCACCAATTTGTTCTAATGACAGTGCCCTTTGCCTAAAGAAGCTTTTCAGTCTCATGAGGTCCCATTTATTGATTGTTCATATTAGAACCTGAGCTATTGGTGTTCTTTTTAGGAAATCATCACCTGTGTCAGTGAGCTCAAGGCTTTTCTCCACTTTCTCTTCTATTAGATTTAGTGTGTCTGGATTTATGTTAAGGTCTTTGATCTACTTGGACTTAAGTTTTGTGCAAGGTGATAAATATGGGTCTATTTGCATTCTTTTACATGTTGACATCCAGTTAGATCAGCACCATTTGTTGAAGATGCTTTCCTTTTTCCATTGTACAGTTTTGGCTTCTTTGTCAAAAATTAAGTGACCATAGATAGGTATGTGGGATCATTTTTGGGTCTTCAATTAGACTTCATTGATCAACTCATCTGTTTCAATGCCAGTACTGTGCTGATTTTATTACTATTGCTCTGTAGTATAGCTAGAAATCTGGGATGGTGATACTTCCTGATTGGTTTTTTTTTTTTTTTTTTTTTTTTTTTTTTTTTT
>CAJQZJ010032201.1:8637886-8663446 GCA_907164525.1 Lophiomys imhausi | reverse complement strand
AGTTGGTTTTTTTTTTTTTTTTTTTTTTTTTTTTGTACAGGATTGATTTAGCTATTCTGGGTTTTTTCTTTTTCCATATGAAGTTGAGAATTGTTCTTTCAAGGTCTGTAAAGAATTGTGTTGGTATTTTGATAGGAATTGCATTGAATCTGTATATTGCTTTTGGTAAGATGGCCATTTTTATTATGTTGATCCTACCTATCCATGAGCATGGGGGATCTTTCCATCTTCTGATATCCTCTTCAATTTCTTTCTTCAAGGACTTGAAGTTCTTGTTGTACAGGTCTTTCACATGCTTGGTTAGAGTTGCGCTGAGGTATTTTATATTATTTTTGGCTATTGTGAAGAGTATTGGTTCTCTAATTTCTTTCTCAGCCCATTTATCTTTTGTGTAAAGAACGGCTACAGATTTTTTGAGTTAATTTTGTATCCAATTGCCTTGCTGAAAGAGTTTTTGAGTTTTAGGAGTTCTCTGGTGGAGTTTTGGGGGTCACTTATGTATACTATCATATCATCTGTGAACAAGGATACTTTGCCTTCTCCTTTCCAATTTATATCCCCTTGATCTCCTTTAGTTGTCTTATTGCTCTATCTAGAACCTCAAGTACTGTGTTAAAGATATATGGAGAGACTAGGCATCCTTGCCTTGTCCCTAATTTTAGGGATAATGCTTTAAGTTTTTCTCCATTTACTTTGATGTTGGCTACTGGTTTGCTGCATATTGCCCTTATCACTTCTAGGTATGGTCCTTGTATACCAGCTCTCTTTAAGACTTTTAGCATGAAAGGGTGTCTGATTTTGTCAAGTGCTTTTTCAGCATCTAAGAAGATGATCATGTGGTTTTTCTCTTTCAGCTTATTTATATGGTGGATTATGTTAATGGATTTTCATATATTGAGCCACTCCTGCATTCCTGGAATGAAGCCTACTTGATCATAATATATGATAGTTTTTTTTGTTTTTGTTTTTGTTTTTTTTGTTTTTTTCGAGACAGGGTTTCTCTGTGTAGCTCTGGCTGTCCTGGACTCGCTTTGTAGACCAGGCTGGCCTCGAACTCACAGAGATCCGCCTGCCTTTGCCTCCCGAGTGTTGGGATTAAAGGCGTGCGCCACCACCGCCCGGCTAGTATATGATAGTTTTGATGTGTTCTTGGATTCAGTTTGCAACTATTTTATTATGTATTTTTGTGTCTATGATCATGAAGGAAATTGGCCTGAAATTCTCTTTCTTTGTTGGGTCTTTGTGTGGTTTAGGCATCAGGGTAACTGTGGCCTCATAGAATGAGTTTGGCAGTGTTCCTTCTGTTTCAATTTTGTGGAAGAGTTTGAAGAGTATTGGTATCAGCTCTCCTTTGAAGAACTGGTAGAATTCTGTGCTGAAGCCATCTAGCTATGGGCTTTTTTTGATTGGGAGACTTTTAATGACTTCTTCTATTTTCTTAGGGGGTTATAGGACTATTTAATTTGTTAACCTGATCTTGATTTAACTTTGGTAGATGGAATCTATCAAGAAGATTGTCCATTTCACTTAGGTTTTCAAATATTGTGGAGTACAGGTTTTTGAAGTAAGACCTAAAGATTCTTTGTATTTCCTCAATATCTGTTGTTATTTCTCCTTTTTCATTTCTGATTTTTTTGATTTGTGTATTTTTCCTCTGCCTTTTAGTTAGTTCGGCTAAACATTTGTCTATTTTGTTGATTTTCTGAAAGAACCAACTCTTGGTTTCGTTGATTCTTTTTATTGCTCTTTTTGTTTCTAAGTTATTGATTTCAATCCTGAGTTTGATAATTTCTTGCCATCTGCTCCTCTTGGGAGTAATTGCTTCTTTCTTTTCTAGCAGTTCCTGTTCTGCTGTTAAATTGCTAAATGAGCTGTCTCCATTTTCTTTTTTTTATAATATATTTTTTATTTCTTCAAGTTACATCTCAGTCACAATCCCTTCCCTACTCCCCCCTCCTGTCCCACCCTTCCAAACTCTTCCCCCTCAACACCCCTATCCTCTATCCTTTTTTTTCCTTAGTCTAAGGTAGATCTTTTTCCCCCCAACAGCTCCCCCCTTCAGTCCAACAGATGGTTCTCTCTCCTATAACAATAAATACAATACAAAACAACAGAAACAAATAGGCCACAATTATGAGGGTTATATGGCTTAGCATACATTCTGAATGTCCAGTCCATATGCATCTGGCCCCTGACTTTAACATTCTACTATCTAACCATCTCCATGAGTTTAAAGTTCTATCTATATCTAACTCAGCTTTCATACTAACTTGCATCACAATTTTAGATGTTTTAAAAACATCTTCTTAGATCCAGAACACCCTCTTGATTCCTAAACTCAAAATTTAACTGAGACTCTAGCTATCTATTCTTCAACCACCTCAGAGACTTGAATGGGATAAATATATCTGATTATATAGGAAGTGCAGGGCCCGCAGCTTCCAAAACTAAGAAATGACATACCAGTGGCTGCCTGGACAGTTCCCATTCTCTCTCCATACATTACAGCATCAATCTTCAGCCATTTAGCCCCGTTTCTCTGACAGACATTGATTGTAGAGCAGGAATTATGAAGGCCTTGCCTACCCTGTCTTGGCAGAGCTGGGCTGTCGACTTACCTGCTTCCAAGTTTTGTCCTTTTTGGACAGCAGTCTGTCTATAGTTGAAGCAAGGGGTTTTTCTTGCCAAGAGATAGGCTTGCCACTAATTCAACCATCTTCCACTGGAGATTCTTCGATGCTCATCTTCTACTTGGAGTAGAATAGGGGGTGCTGTCAGGAGCTGACATGTCTCGATATCAAAAAAAAAATCTTAATTTAAGAAAACATCTTTGAATGCCATATTCTGCAGATCTCTTGAGGTTTTTGAAGACGCCCTATCTCTTATATTTAGATAAGCAAATGTTGCTTGTCTCTTAACAATCTTTTTAAAGGCACTTAGTGCTATGAACTTTCCTCTTAGCACTGCTTTCATTGTGTCCCATAGGTTTGGGTATATTGTGCCTTCATTTTCATTGAATTTTAGGAAGTCTTTGATTTTCTTCTTTATTTGTTCCCTGACCCACTGGTCATTGAGTGGAGAGTTCTTCAGTTCCCATGAATGTGTAGGCTTTTTGTTATTTCTGTTGTTGTTGAAGTCCAGCTTTAATCCATGGTGATCTGATAAGATACAAGGGGTTATTTCAATTTTCTTGTATCTGTTGAGGCTTGCTTTGTGTCCAACTATATGATCAGTTTTGGAGACGGTTCTGTGAGGTGCTGAGAAAAAGGTATATTTTTTTGTGTTTGGGTGAAATGTTCTATAAATATCTGTTAGGTCCATTTCGTTCATGGCCTCTGTTAGTCTTATTTCTCTATTGGGATTCTGTCTTATTGACCTGCCCATTGGTGTGAGTAGGGTGTTGAAGTTTCCTACTATTAGTGGGTGGGAATTGATGTGTGGTTTAAGCTTTAGTAGTATCTCTTTCACAAAATGTGGTGCCCTTGTATTTGGGGCATAGATATTCAATATTGAGATATCAGCTTTATGGATTTTCCCTTTGACTAGTATGTAGTGTCCTCCCCTATATTTCTTGATTAATTTCAGTTGAAAGCCTGGATATTAGGATGGGTACTCCAACTTGCTTCCTGGGACCATTTTCTTGGAAAACCTTTTCCCAGCCCTTTATTTTGAGGTAAAGTCTGTCTTTGCTGGTAAGGTGCATTTCTTGTATGCAGAAAAATAGGTCTTGTTTACAGATCCATTCTGTAAGCCTGTGTCTTTTTATTGGAGAGTTGAGTGCACTGATATTGAGAGATATAAATGACCATAGGTTATTATTTCCTATTATTTTGATGTAGGTGGTGGTAGTGTGTTTGTGTGTTTCTTTTGGTTTAGCTGCAGTAGAGTTATTTGTTTCCTGTGTTTTCTTGGCTGTAGTTACCCTCTCTCAGTTGTAATTTTCCTTCTAGAATCTTCTGTAAAGCTGTATTTGCAGATACATATTGTTTAAATTTGGTTTTGTTGTGGATTATATTGTTTTCTCCATCTATGGTGATTGAAACTTTTGCTGGGTACAGTAGTCTGGGCTGTAACCTGTGGTCTCTCAGGGCTTGTAGGACATCTCATCAGGCCCTTCTGGCTTTTAAAGTTTCTAAGGAAAAGTCAGGTGTAATTCTGATGGGTCTGCCATTATATGTTACTTGACATTTTTCTCTTACAGTTTCTAATGTTTTTTCTTTGTTCTGTATATTTGGAGTTTCAATTATTATGTGGAGGGAGGAGTTTCTTTTCTGATCCACTCTATTTGGTGTTGGGTAAGCCTCTTGAACTTTTACCAGTATCTCTGTAATCTTTAGATTTGGGAAATTTTCTTCCATGATTTTGTTGAAGATGTTTCCTGCTCTTTGGAGTCTGGAGTCTTCTCTTTCCTCTATGCCTATAATTCTTAGGTTCCAACTTTTCATTGAGTCCTTGATTTCTTGGATGTTGTGGGTGATAACTTTTTTAGATTTCTCATTTTCTTTGATTGTTCTACTGATTTCTTCAATTGAGTCTTCCATGCCTGAGATTTGGCCATCCATCTCTTGTATCTTATTGGTGATACTCGTGTCTGTAGTTCCTGTTCTCTTTCCTTAGTTTTCATCCTCCAGGATTGTCTCTGCTTGTGTTTTATTTATGTTTCAATTTCCAGTTTCAGGTCTTGAACTGTTTTTATATATTTCCTCCTCCAATTTGATTATTTTTGCTTGTAATTCTTTAATAGCTTTGTCCATTTCTCTCTCTTGTTTAACTGAGTTTTCTTGGAGGTCTTTGATGGACTTCTCAATTGTTTTCATCTGTTGAGTTGTAATTTCTTTAAATTTTTTAAGGGATTTATTTTCTTCTTTTAAGACCTCTATCATTTTCATAAGTATAGATTTGTCATCATTTTCTTGTGTTTTAGCTGTGGTGGGTTTGTCAGGACTCACTGTAATAACATGGCTGAATTTTGTTGGAGTCATATTTCCTTGACTTTTGTCATTTCTGTTCTTTCACTGGCCTTTAGCCATCTTGTTATCCTTAGCTGTTTGTTCCTGGTGCCTTCTGGGCTTGATGACAATGAAGGAGCTTTGGTGTGGAGGCCTTATAATCTTGGTGACCTGTAGCTCTCCACAGGCTGGGTGGTGCCTTGTGTTGAGGGTTGGTTCTCAGTGTGTCTCCTACAGCTCACCTCTTCCTGCTGTATCCCAACTGGGAGCTCAGGTCACGGAATGGGGTGGGATGGGTTATTCCCAGCCTGCAGGTTCTGGAGATCCAGCTGGTCTTCCTAGTGATGGCAGTGGGAGTTGGAAGACTCTAGGCTAAAGCTGCAGATCCCCTGCAGTTAAGATGTCAGATTCATGGTCATGGTCCTATCAAGCTGCTCTGGAGATTCCCAGTTCAAACTGTACCTCTCAGCCAGAATCATTGTGTGAATGGTCCTGAAAGGTCCTGAATGATCCAGAATGGTCCTGTGTGGTCCTGAGTGGTTCCTAGTGGTCTTGAGTGGTCCTGAGTGATCCTGAGGATGAAGGTCAGGAGGTCCCAGGTGGCACAGGTCCAGAAGGACTGCCCTCAGCTCAGAACAGCTGGTAGAGCCCCCAGGCATTGGGCAGAGTTGGGGTTGGTGGAGGGGGAGTATGGGGGGAATCTAACCTAGGTGTCAGGGTTTAAGGCCTGGGGACCCAAGGTAGTGTGGGGTCAGAAAAATGGAGCTGGATGCTCCTAGTGAAGGAGACCTTGTCACCTCTTGTGGGGCAGGCGAAGTACCGCTTTTTAGCTTATCTGTAATTACTGCATGTTTTATTAATTATGGGTTTTCTCTATCTCTTCCTCTCTCTTTTCCTCTCTCTCTTTCTTTCTCTCTCTCTCTCTCTGCCATATTGTAAAACACAGAACCCCTATCACTAAGATTTTGTAAGGAGCCTGATCAAGTGAGAGTTTTAAATAGATACTATCTATACACTGGTGGCTTCCAGATCTTGTTTTTCATGCACAGGCTTCACGTAGAAACCTAAGTTTTTATTCTTTCTAGAATTTTGGCTCTTGGGCAATAATGGGTTGTATCTTCACATAGCAGTGGTTCTCAGGAATGCAATGATAGCTTCCCTCTGTGAATGAGATACTGTTCCAGGTCACTCTTGGTCATTGCAGCATTCTACAGATACCCCAGACCTATTTTCCCTTCCTGGCTACTGAAATAGTGAATGTTTGCATCCACTGGGCTAATGGGATTTGGTCAGACTTTTATGTTCAATTGTCAACTAAATAAGCTGGTTTTTAAGAGTATTTTTCCTCTTCTTCATCATCTTCTTTTTAAAATTGTATCTTCCTCTTGCTGCCTGATATATTTATAAGTTTGGCAGAAGCTGTCCTAAAGAACCAATGAGATGCTGTACATTTGGGTACAGAGAGAGATATGTTTATGCAAACTTCAGATTTCTGCAGACCTTCTTTTAGCCTTTGAAGCTTCTTCTGTATTAAAGCAAAATCTCACCACATACAGGGTGCTCATCCATCATCCCAACACTTGAAGGGCTAAGGTAGGAGGATCATAGGCTTGAGACTCATCTGGGGCCTCATAGTGAGATCCTATCTTAACAAATTAAAAACAAAACAACAAAAAGCACACACACACGCACACACACACACACACACACACACACACACACACACACTTATACCTTCCAGGCATTTGTTCTCCTTAGAGGATACATGCCGGAACATGTGGGTGATACAGTGGGCAGCAGAAAACCAGTGATCCATCTGCAGACCTGCCTTCTACCAACTGCGTCTATAAGTCCCAGAAAGATCATGTCTGCATCTCCTTCTCAGACACCAGCTGCCATCCATCATAGCTGCCACCCCAGTCAGGTAGAAAGGAATATTGTAGCTCTCTTTTATTGATCTGGTGAGCTTCTTTCAAGGCAACAATTGTATTTTGAAAATTTAAAAATTCAGAAAAATCTTTCCAGATGGCCTGCTCATTGTGGATAATAACAAAGCAAAACAAAAAGAAATAAGGAAAGTGTATCATTGCTTCTGTCCATAATCCCATCTAGCATTTTTTTTAAGGTTAACAAACAAAGTACCCAACTTTACAAATTTTGGAAACTTAAACAAAATCTTGTATGGGCAAAATAAAGCATGTCTGTGGACCCAATTTAAGACACTAATCTAGGGAAAGAAATCTTAGATAAAGGGAAGAGATGCTTTTGATTTATGTGTTTAATACGTTAGATATATTAAATTCTGAACTGAAGCACTTAAGTTTACATCCTTTGCACTCCCTAATGATTTCCTGTGTAAATCTCCAGCTCTTGCTAGTCCCAATGGGCATTCAAACCGTTTACTCATTGTTATTTTTCTCATGAAGCCTGAGCATAGTGTGAAATAAAGAACAGATGTTTATTCTAGCTAATGTTTTCATGGAGTTGTAGATCTAGAAAATACTTCATGAGCTTCTATTGCAGAGAAGGTAAATGATATGGTACATACCCAGCTGGGGTCCCATATTCATCTGACAAATGCTGCCTGGCACAGTACCTAGAATTCTGATCCTCAAACCCTCTATTCAATTGAATCAAGACTTGGAATCTCCCTGAGCCCTGCCCCCACCCGTGTGTGTGTGTGTGTGTGTGTGTGTGTGTGTGTTTCACATGTATATGTTTATGTAGGTAGGTACACATGGGTATTCAAGTGCAGATGGAGGTCAGAAGTTGATATCAGATCTCTTCCTCAGTCATGGTCCATGTTAATTTTGAGATAGGGTCTCTCATTGAACTTGAAACTCATTGATTTGTCTAGATTGGCTGCCTGTCTCCACTTGGAGTTCCTCATTTCCCAGTTCTGGGGTTATAGATATGAACACACAGGCCCCTCTTCTTTATACGAATGCTGAGTGCCCTCATGCTTGCACATCAGGCTCTTTTCCAACTGAGATGTCTCCCAGCCTCCAAATGTTATCTTTGAAGAAACACATTTCAATCTATAACCCATGTGTTTTATGGTCTGTCCATAAGTATTAAATAACTCCCATGGTTGGATCCAGTTTATATACCTTAAGTGGCAATATATTAGTAATAATAATGGTTACCATTCCCTGGGAACACAGCCAGGAACCATGAGGCCAGGACCACCAATAAATCAGCAGGTAGGCAGGAAACAATGCCCACCCACACTGGTATGCATTCACAGAAGAAATGTCATTGATACTGCCATCACATGTCCCTTTGTAGATATCACACTTATGTGTGGGCACAAATATTCTAGCAGTCACTCTAGAAACACTTGTGGCACTGTGCTTATTCACAGATGTACCTTTCTCCATGTCTGACCTCCTCTTTCAGGACTTACTAGCTGATATCATTGAGTACACCCCATCTCTGGGGGATCTTGGGGAATATGAGGTATTTTAGAAGTATATACATTGTACCTGACACCTAATTCGATTAGTTTAATGTAAGCAGGACCTTTATTGGATGGCTTTCTGAACTTCTTAAATGTTGATATGATTCTGATCCTACAAAGAAATTTTTGAACAATTATTTTATGATCATGACATACCCTTCCCCTTACCTCTTACACAGCTAGTGTGTTCTATTGAGCAAAGTGTAGAGAAACCCACATTAGACTGTTAATCTGTCAACTGTTGGCTACTAGTGCAAGTATCTTCCTGTAAAGCACAAGCTTGTGATAAATCCTGAGGATGGCTGGAGGAGGTAAGTGGCCAGGATCTTCAAGATCACACACAGACTGTGTGCACAGCACTGGTGGAGACTCTGAGCAAATCTTGACTACATGGATGGCATGACCTCACTGTACTCCTCTGTCAGCATCACTCCTAGGCAGCAGCTCCCGTACACCATGTACTCTTGCCTCAAGTAAGATAGCACAGTGAACTCACAGCATGTAATTCATCCAGGGCTTTTTAAATCCAAACTCAAGAGTTTATTAGTATTCTCAAATGTGAAGGGTCATTTTTTTCTACTGGGCGTTTTTTTATGTGGAAATCAGTTTGTAGCTAAGAATCTCCTCATAAAACATTTAATGTTTACTGCATCTTGGTAGAAATACACACATTGTTTGCCCCTGTGAGATGCAGTCATAGCAATAGGGATGTGGTGGGTAGATAAAGAGCACTATCCTGATGCTTCATGGCTACTGGGATGAAATAAGATCAGCCCAGGAAAGTAGAGTCAGCATTGGTTCTTACCCAGAAGGATTGCTTTGGAGATCAAACCAAGGTAGAATGAGGGAGGAGGCATTTGACTGATCTCATGAAGATGGAACCTATAGCCATGCAGAAGGAACTCCAGGAGGGTGAGAGTGGGTAAGGATGCTACCCTGCCTTCTTCTTTATCCTTCCTGGTACCTTCTCTGACTGGAAAGTCTCAACCAGCAGAGATTGGGAATTGTTGGCTAAGTGTCCTACTCTGCCCATCTGAATATTCTAAAGCACCTTTCTTCCTTGGTTTCTCAGGGCATAGTGGGATTGAGACTGTGTAGCTCCTTTGCTTCTTTTTCCTCTTCAATTTCCCTTGCCTCTTTCTCTTACTCCCTGTTTTAGTTTGCTTGTCATTACTCTGATAAAATGTGCCAACCAAGGCAACTCAGGGGAGAGTAGGGTTTATTTGGCTTATACTTCCAGGTCACAATCCATCATTGAGGGAAGCCAGAGCAGGAACTGAAAGCAGGAACCTGAAGGCAGGAACCCAGAGGCAGGAACCATGGAGAAATTCTGCTTGCTGGCCCATTCTCTGAGTTACTCGGGCTCATAGTCTACTAGCTTCCTTTCACAGTACAGGATGACTTCCCAGGAAATCGTACCACCCACAGTGGGCTAATCCTCCTAAATCAATTAGCAACCAAGAGAGTCTCTCACAGACATGCCTAAGGAACAGCCTAATGATGATACCTACTCAACTAGACTCTTTCTAGATGGTTCTAGGGTGTGTCAAGTTGACAGTTAATGCTAACTAGGATATCCCTCGAGGTCCCCTCCAAAATATCCATCTAGGTTCAGATAATGACACTGAAAACCATTTAACCTGTCTTTCCAGGCTCCCATATCTTTCTTTGACTCTATGAATCAATGGCAGCCCATCCTGGAGGCCCACACATAGATGCTGAATAACTACGGGATTTGAAAGCATAGGCGTCAGTTCCATTCACTAGCAGGGACATCAGACAAGCAGCTTACATGGAGTCTACTTCTGGGCCTAAATGGAACTATACTGCTGATCCCCAAGCCATCCCACTCCAGACCCAATCAGCAGGCATGCCCATTCACACAGGAAGGGTGGCAGTCACTGTGATAGACTTAGATGGCTGAGGTTTCACCACTTTATATAGAAAAAGCCCAGAATCTCCTCCCAGGTACTCAGAGGAGGAAGGGCATGATTGTCTTTTGAACAAACGAAATAGGGAGGTATAGTTGATGGATGGGTACCCAACACTGCCTGCCACAAAGAAGTAAGTGGAAGGTAAAAAGAAAAGAAATAAATTGTCACTAAATTCAAGACAAGAAGTTGGGAATGGATATTTTGCAAGTGTCCTATACTCATCAGCCCCCTCACTATTCTCCCCCATAGACCCTCCAAGGGTGTTCTTTACCATGCCAAGGGAACCCATGGAGAGACTCGCCCATCCAGGTCTCAGCTGTGATTGGGGATGTATTGTTAACAAAAGGAGCCAGGATGTACTGTTTTCTGTTTTGTTTTGCTTTGATCTTTGCGTGTGCACATGCATGTGTGTAAAGGAAGGCATGGGCATTCCATGAAGCATGTGTGGAGAGATAAGAGGACAGTCTCCCTTATATTCCACCTCTTTTGAAATGGAGTCTTTTGCTGTTTATTATTTTTCCATTGATTGGCTGATGTGATTTCTCTCCACACATGCCAGTCCAGCTATCCCAAGAGTGTCAGGGACATTTCTGGCTCCATCTCCTGTCTTACTGTAGTAAATCTTGGATCACCTTAGTGTGTTTGGCTTTATGTGGACTCTGGGAATTTCAACTCAGGTCCTTGTTTGTGTGTGGCAAGTATTATACTTGCTGATCCAGCCCCAGTATTCCTTATTTTTAAGAGCTTACCTACCCCAGCTGTAAAGTGTCCTTGCAAAGCTTCAGCCCACTCACCCATTGCCCCGAGGTTTGCAGTGCATGTGGATTTCTGTGCCATCCAGAGTCCTAGAATGTCTGGAAGTGCTAGAGAGCTGTTGTGGGCTGGGAGATGCTGATCAAACAGCTACTGGCGATGTCCTGAGAGCCTTGCTGTTCGTTTTATTGATGAAATCATACCAGAAGGCACATTTCCACTGCCATCAAGAATTCATTTCAGGGCATTTTAAAGAATGGTTGTCTAGCTGCTAGTTCAAAATATTGGTCTTTGGGGAGCAGATGCTTTTTACAGCCTCTTAGAGACCTGTAAAGATGGATGGAAACACGGAGCTGGTAACTATGTGCAATCCAAGGCTACAAGAGCTGCATCTGCTTTCTGCTTCAACTTCGATGGTTATTGCTTCTCCTGGTGATTACTTTCTCTCTAGCTTGATGCCACCTTCAAGGAGATTGGGTGAGAGGACTCTACAGGAAATTAAACAGTCCCATATCCTTAACAGTCATATCCCTACAGGAATATGGCCTCCTCAGGAGAGGAGCAGTGTTCAAGTGCATTTGACTGTGTCTCAACAGAGTACCAACCAGAAGGTCCTCACAGAGAGGATACATAGCCATTGCTTTGAAAGCAGGGCCTGTCCTTTATCTACTTTCTTTTACTAGCAGTAATCTCAGGCAAGCCACATGAACTTTCTGGGCATCTTTATATGATCTGCTGCAGGGTGACCCACCTCTTTCCCTGCATCTCTGCTGCCAATGGAGTCATGTTTTATGTTTGAACCTGTCCTGAGGCTCTCTATCAACCATCATTCATTAGATATGTCAGTTATCAGCCAGGAGCAGAACTCAGCCATAAGAGTTAGCACCATAATGGATGACAGTCTGGGCACCACTGGGCTTCTATTTGAGCCAGTTACAGGCAGAGAAGGAATGGCCCTCCCATGGCATATGTCAGGCACTTTGGAAGCACCATATTCTTGTGTCACCAAGTCACAACCTGGCTCTCTGCAGCCAGTTTTCCAAGGGGTGATCTATGGGATATCTTGGGCTAAGATTCTTCTTCCCCTGATCCCTTTGAAAGACCATCACTATCCACTCAGCCATGACAGCACATCACTGGGAAGGAATCCAAACTCACTGTTGATGAGACAGGTAGCACTAGGAAGCAGGAATTAGACCAGACATCAACATTTCAGTTCCTCACCCATTTAAAGAAATTTCAGCTTAAATGAAAAGATGTCAGAGCTAATAATAATAGTGTCTAGGACTAGGAAGATGGTTCAGGGGATAACATGCTGGCTGTGTAAACATAAGGATTAGAGTTCAGATTCCCAGAACCCACATAAAAGCTACATGGTCATGGTGGCCTGTCTGTAGCCCCAACACTCAGGAAGCAGAGACAGAGAATCTTCTGGGAAATCTAGCCAGTTAGATTAATCAAGTCAGTGAGTTCCTGGTTCAATGAGAGACCCCCCACCTCAGTAAATAATCAAGATGCCTGATGTCGACCTGCCCCCCCACACACATTTGAACATGTATACCATATACACACATGCTAAAAATAAATTAAATTTAAAAAATAGCTTTGCCTATCATATTATTCTCATTTCTAAAGTTATATTTTTGTAGGACATTATAGCAAAGATGAAAACTCTCCCCTAGGCTTTGTCTGTACTAGAAATAAATACATCCATCAATCCTGTAGTCAACAATATCCTCTGGAAACCAGGCTGCTAGATACTCCTTCCAGCCCCAACTCCAGCCTTAGAAAATGTCAGTGCCCAACTGCCATATGATTTAAGGGGCTACATTACAAGACAATAAACTAAGCATGCCCCCATCCCTGTTCTCCTTGTGCAGCAGGCCTAGGGGCAGCACTTCTGCACCTTCGCTTCCTTCCTCCCTGACCTGCAGCAGAATTCGTTGACTAGGTGTCTTAGTGAGGATTTGTATTGCTGTGAAGAGACACCATGACCACACCAGGTCTTATAAGGAAAACAGCTAATTGGGGCTGGCTTACAGGTTCAGAGGTTCAATTCGTTATCATAATAGCATGAAGCATGGTGACACGCAAGCAGACGTGCTAGAGAAGGTGGCAAAAGTTCTATATCAGGATTGGCAGGCAGCAGGAAGGGAGAGACTGGGCCTAGTTTGAGCTTTTGAAACCTCAAAGCTCACCTTCAGTTGAACTTCCTCTAGCAAGGCCACACCTCCTCCAGCAAGGCCACACCTCCTCCAGCAAGGCCACACCTCCTCCAGCAAGGCCACACCTCCCAATGCCACTCCCTCTTGAACAAGCACATGAGCCCAGGGGGGCCATTCCTATTCAAACCATCACACTAGGAGTTGAAGTTGCCACCCACAGAATGGTTAAACACCTCAGAGCCCAAGTGAAAGAAGCCAACTGTCCAAGAGCAGAGCATGGATTAACACCACTAGCTTGAAGGTGGCCACAGGTCAATCAGGCCATATTTCTACACTTTTATAATCTAAAGCAGAGCTGGTGGAAACATCGGTTTATCCAAGTAACTGAATTAGGCAGAGAAGGGATTCATCCTTGAGAATTTACAGTTGCTTGGATAGATTCTATCACAAAGAACTAGCGCTGCTACAGAATTGGGTGATGGGGCTGAGGGCGGACATCATTTTGCAACACAGTGTGGATTTGGCCAAAAAAGGCCTTCATCAAACACCATTTTTTTTTTTACTGTTTTCATTTTTTTTTTACTCTTTACAATTTATATGTCCATCACAGTTTCCTCCCTCTATCCCTCCCAGACTCACCTTCTCACCCTCCCACCCTTTCCCCTTCTCCCACCTATCCTACTCCTCCAGTGTGGGAGGGCCCTACATATCAGCCCATTCCAGTTCATCACTCTTATGAGGGCTGAGAGCTTCCTCTTGCACTGGGTGCACTGGGGGTCTACATGGCAGCTCCACTAGGGCAAAGCATCCCACTAACAAGTAACAAAGTCTATGTTCCTATTCAGTTCAATTTGCTGGTTGTAGGATATTTATCCCGTACTATATGGCTAAAATCCAGCTATAATTGAATAGATGCCATGTGCATCTTTCTGGGTCTGGGTTAGCTCATGCAGGATGAGCTTTTCTAGTTCCATCCATTTGGCAACAAATTTCATGATTTCCTTGTTTTTGATAGCTGGGTAATATTCCAGTGTGTAATGTACCACAGCTTTTCTAGCCATTTGTTGGTTGAGGGATATCTGGGTTGTTTCCAGTTTCTAGTTATTAAAAATAAAGCTTCTATGAACATAGTTGAAGAGATGTCTTTGTGGATGGGTAATGAATAGTTTGGATGTATACCCAGGAGTGTTATGGCTGGGTCTCGAGGTAGAGCTATTCCAAGTTTTCTAAGATATTCCCAGACTGGTTTCCATAGTGGTTGTACAAGTTTGCACTCCCATCAGCAATGGAGGAGTGTTCCCCTTTCTCCACAATCTCACCAGCATGTTCTGTCATTTGAGTTTTTGATCTTAGTCATTCTGACAGGTGTGAAATGGAATCTCAGAGTCGTCTTGAGTTGAATTTCTCTGATGATTAATCAAACATCATTTTTTGCCTGTCCAGCTATACAAATAAGGTTGACATGGGCTCATGGCTCTGGAAGAAATAGCTTTTGGATTTACCATTAGCCTGAAGCTCCTCATCAATAAGCCTGATTGTTAGAGAACCTGGCTCTTCCAATTGCCTATGGCAAACACACTTGATCCTTATATGAACAGACAACCATAATACACAACAAATTATATGAAGGTGTTTTCTGGATCCAAGATACATGAATGAGAGATTATTTTAAAACTGGCATTCCATATGAAGTTGAGAATTGCTTTTTCCAGGTCTATAAAGAATTGTGGTGGCATTTTGGTAGGAATTGCATTGAATTTGTATATTGCTTTTGGCAGGATGGCCATTTTTATTATGTTGATCCTACCTACCCATGAGCATGGGAGATCTTTCTATCTTCTGATGTCCTCTTCAATTTCTTTCTTCAAGGACTTGAAGTTCTTGTCATACAGGTCTTTCACTTGCTTGGTTAGAGTTACCCCCAGGTATTTTATATTGTTTGTGGCTATTGTGAAGGGTATTGTTTCCCTAATTTCTTTCTCAGCCCACTTAGAGAAGCTCATCCTGAGTGAACTAACCCAGACTCAGAAGGATGCATATGGCATCTATTCACTCATAATTGGATTTTAGTCATATAGTACAGGATAACTATGCTACAATGAATGCACCAAAGGGAACATGAACATAGACTTTTTTCCTGTCAATGAGACACTTTGCCCTAGTAGTCATACTTTTGGCCCCCATTGTATGAGCAGGCTCTTGCCCCTCATATGACTGCTGAACTGGGGTGGAGGACTGTTATGTAGCGACATTCTACTCTAGAGAAGTGGGATGGAAGGGATAGAGGGTAGAGGGTGGGAGGGTGGGACTGGGAGGGATGGAAAAAGGACACTGTGATGGAGATTTAACTTGAAGTAATAAATAAATATTTTTTAAAACTGGCATTATACAACATTAATATAATTTGCCATATATACCAATTTAAACCTGCTACATCCCAGCAGTTCAGTAAATTTATCTGAACCAGATTCCTTGAGTTCAAATGCCCACTCTAGGACATGGGGTTCCCTATAATTTTGGACAGCTTCCGTGGTTTTCTATGCCTTGATTGATTCACTTGTAAAATAAATGTGAATAAATAAAATAATGTTCACAAGGTAAAATTGAGGAAAATGTAAATATCAATTAATTTCAACTCATTTAGGTAATGAAAGAACTAGTCAAATATTATCACCTGGTCTCCGTCAGGGTTCCTGTTGCTGTAGTAAAACCCCATGACCAAAAGCAACTCGGGCAGGAGAGAGTTTATTTTCTTTTACACTTCCAGGTAACAGCCCATCATCAAAGGAAGTCAGAGCAGAGATTCAAGGCAGAGGCCATGAAGGAATGCTGCTTTCTGGCTTGCTCCTCCACACTAGAGGACTACCTATCCAAGGATGGCCCCACCCACAGTGAGCTGGGCCATGCAATGTCAGTCATCAGTTAAGAAAATGCCCCTACACACTTACTCCTAGGCCAGCCTGATGGGGCCATCTTCTCAGTTGAGAGTTCCTCTCCACAAATGGCCATGGTTTGTATATTGACATAAAACTAACCAGCACAGACCCCTCAAAGACATGCTTGGAAGTTAGGAAATGTACAGACGTTTTTAAAAAAAGGAAATTATATGAAAAGATTGTTCTGTAAGATATATTTTTTATAGTGTCCAACAGATTACAAACCCCTGGGCTTATCTATTTTAATGAAGAGAAAATAGCTGTAAAATTTCTAGACTAAAGTACTCAAACTAAGTCATGACTCCTCTGAGTCTGGGAATGTTAGCCAACATTAAGCAATGAGGTGATCCAAAGAAATTTCTCAAGGAAGTCCTTGGGTGACCTTTGCTCAATAAGGTCACTACAAGAATAGGGGACCAGCTTTTGCCTTCACCCCAAGTTCTAGATCCTTCTTTGCTGTGAGGATTAAATGGAGTGGTATCCGTGAACTTCTTAAAAGACTACTTGCTATTGGGTCAGAAAATGACATTAAAGTTCTTCTGATGTTTTCCAGGATAGTCAGGCCACTTAATCACCCCGCATGTGGGATTCAGTGAAGTTATCAGAAACTCATTGTCTGTAACCCCTAGCACTTGGAGGCTAACACTGGAGGGTTGCCAGTCCGGTCTACATGACAGATTCTAGCCAGGGATATACTGTGTGTTCTCGAGATGCCTTCTTGCTCCTTCCCCCCAGCCCCCTCTACCTGGAGTGCTTTCTTTTGTTTCTTCTCCATGGATATCAGACCACCCACTCCAGGGATATCTCTCTGCTCATAGCCACTGTCCCCTCTTCCTTGGAAACCTAGATTCATTCTGATTCATTGCTTTAGTTTGAATCTTGAGTGCCCTGTAAAGGCCCACATCTTAGGAACATGGTGGTAGTGGAAGGTTTTGGAAACTCTAAATGATGGAGCTTAGCTCGGGTTTGGGGTACTCTGGGAGCATGTCCTAGAAGAGGATTGTGGAACTTTTGTATCTTCTGTTCTCCTTTGCTCTGCCATATAGTCCTACTGTGAGGTCCTGTCTCTCCACAGGCCCAAATGCAATGGGACCTCCCAATGAGGCCCTGAACCCCCTAAACTTGGGGTGAAAATAAACCTTTGCTTTTTATAAGCTTATTTTCTCAGGCATTGTTTTGTTGTTGTTGTTTTGTTTTGTTTTGTTTTTTAATGGCAGAAAGTTGACCATTCTGTTACATGGTACATTGGCAGAACCTCTACCTCAGGCAAGCACCTTACCTCTACCTTCTCTCAGTCCTTACAGCTCTATTCATGCCAAAAACAGGAAGTCCCCTCACACCACAGGCCATGCAGTTGGATATGCTGGCAGCACTCTCAGCCTGGGATCTGGAGCTCCCCAGAGAGGCTGAAAGTCATTTTGGTCTCCAAATGCCAGGCATTGTCATGCAGGGTACATTCTCAGACTGAGTTTTCTAGCCTCCCTCCAATGCTTTTCCTGAGATAGACTGTAGTGGTTTGAATGAGAATGGTCCCCATAGGCTCATATATATGAATGTTTGGTCATCAGGAAGTGGCACTACTTACAAGAATTGGGAGATGTGGCCTTGTTGGAGGAAGTATGTCACTGAGGGTGGGCTTTGAAGTTTCAAAAGCTCAATCCAGACCCAGTCTGTCTCTCCTCTGCTGCCTATGGATCTAGAGGTAGAACTCTCAGCTCTTTCTCAGCACCATGTCTACCTGGGTGCCACCATGCTCCCTACCATGATGACAATGGAAGAAAAACCTCTGAAATAGACCCAATTAAATGCTTTCCTTATAAGAGTTGTTATGGTCATGGCAGCTCTTCACAGAAATAGGACACTGAGTAAGACGTAGAGCCTGGACAGGTGCTCAGCAAAGTTACATCTCATCTCAGAGCATGAGGGTAGAGGCTAGACCACAATCCTCAACCTTCCCTGAGAATGTGAGAATGTGGGCAGAAAGACTGATTGTATGTAGTGATTCTAAGAGTCTAAGCTGGCTCATGCCATGAGAGAGAGAGAGAAAGAGAAAGAGAGAGAGAGAGAGAGAGAACATCTATATATAGAGTGAGAAATAGAAATTTATATATATAGAGAAAGAGAACATTTATATGTATACATATATAGAGAGGTGTGTGTGTGTGTGTGTGTGTGTGTGTGTGTGTGTAAGAGGTGGGGAAGGAGAGAACATAAGGGTAAACACATAAAATCAAGGCTGGGGAAGACCAGGATGAAGACAAGAAAAGCAAATCTAGTCCTGAATAGAAGGAATCTCAGTATGCATGTATGCTCTAAACAGACTCCTCCTACTGGCTTCGCCCCCATCTCTCCCATGCCAGTGCCTCACACTGCGCATACAGCAGCCATGCTTTTCTTATTCCTACAGCCAGAAGTAAAGCGAAGCTCCAGCACTTTCCAAGAACCAAAGGTGAAACTAGGATGGGGGAGATAAAAGCACCATCAAAGGGCCGAGCCCGGGGATAGCAAATGTGGAAGTGAAGATGATAAATGATGCTCGCGCAAGACTCTACTAAGGACCCCAACAGGCAATGTGACCTGCTCCCACTCGTTTGTTGGGGGGCTTGCTGAGAGTGGGGGTGGGAGAAAATCCACAGGTTGTCCTGGGCACATTCCCTATAGGGCAGTCACTCCACCAACTGGGCCTTCTTTTCAACCATCAGCCAAGTGCAGGGCTCAGGGTGGCGCCTGGGCAACATCATAAGAGAACAGAGCTTCTATGAAGGCTGTGGAGATGTGAACCTTAATTTTCCTTTGAATGTCTGTAAATAAACTGCTTCAATTTCAGAGAACATATGTCTGGAGCACTGTCCTGCTGCCAAACATAAAGAACCTCATCACACTACGACAGTGGCACCTGATAGCTTATCTGGTGTTCACATGAAATGTTCCCTAGGGGGTGTCTGGTGTCTTCCACCATGATACGAAGTATGTCAGTGTGCGTAGGCATCCAGGTTCTTGGGTTGGAACTGGGCAGGTACAGTAACAAGCATCTGGTACTTACTCTTAAAAGTGCTTAATCATAATGCTTTTGGACTGGACCGAATAACAACAAAATACAGACTAAACAAGATGGACCACTACGCATACGGACTCCTAGAATATAAGCAACAAAATGGACCTCTGAATGATTTTATCCTAATTCCACACTGCAGCTAACTAGACTCAGAGAAGTAAACTGCCCACTGTGCGTATTTTAAAATAAAGTTAAAGGGCTCATAAGAAAATCGAAACATCTCAGCACAGAATAGCAAGTATTTCCACAAGTCTTGGTGTCCCAAAGATGTCTACTTTATAACCCTGTTTATGCTTCTGTCACCATTAATATTGCTTCTGTTTCAAAACTAAAAAAGACAAGATCTGAAGGGGGAAGTTGGAGCTGCGTGGGAGAGAAGTTTGTTTTTCTCTTTTCAACCTTCTTAGATTCTGTCGGTGACACAGTCTGGACTTTGAGGTGTCCTCTTACATACACGGGGATCTCTTGTGAAGAGATCTCAAGGATATTTCCAGCTTCCCAGGCCCCCTAATGCTTTTTCTTGTAATCTTTGAAGACTGACCTTGGAGTCTGACTATTATCCATGTTCAGGGACAGCCCTGAGAAACCTTTGTCCCCTCTCACACACTAGCAGATGGGAAGTATGCTGGGAGAATTCAAAACTATTCAGACAGCCAAGTTGTGGTGGAGAGGCTGGAGGGGAGGAGGTGGAGTCTTGCCAGCTGGGAGAGGAAGGGAATTCTGTCCACTACCCAACCCAATCCTTTCTCCCCTACATCAACCAGCCTAACAGATGGAGCAGCCAAGGATGCTCTACTGGCTTCCTATATTCCTAAAGAAATAGCCATAGTGTGCCATCATGGTCATTTGAAAACTAGTGTCTCCCCATGGAGGTAGAAAAAAAGAAATGGTTAGGAGGCTATTCACCAACCTGAGTAAATGCACTTGGACTATGCCCCCAGGAAAGCCGGAAGGTAGGGAAGGGGCAGGGCTACTGTGTTCCCACCTGAATAAAGCGACTCTGGACAGAGGAAGATGGAGTTATGGCTGGGTGAAGACAGAGGAAGAAGGCAGTAAACCCTAGTACTGAGATTTCAGTGCTCAAATTTACAAGCCATGGACCCAACATGTGACTGACACATTAAATTGACATGTATGTGCCACCACGCTTCAGGACTGCTGCACAGATGTGTCTCTCTGGCTTGGCAGGGCTCTGCTCTGAGCAGTGTGCAAGGCCACGTGGGGTCCAGCACACTGGAGACTACTGATGCTTTCATCCACACACTTGACACGCTGAGATGCTCTTTGCCCAGCACAACACAGGTCAAGAGATGCAGGCTAAGTGGATGTCACTTCAACACTCACCTTGGGGTAAGTTTGAATCTTTCAGGAAGTTTTGTAGAAAGTTTCCAGTTTAGCTCTAAATGCTTGACCATAACTACACTGGAGTCTTTGCTTTACAACTAAAGAAGCTGAAGCAGTAGTTTGTCCAACCCCATAGTCAAACTGGAGCTTAACCAGGCTTCTATTATTAACAGAAATCTGCAAGTGCGCTACTTCATGGCCCTGTAGAAAGTCTTTCAGAACTATCCTTGGGAAGACCCATCTTGGAAAACCAGCTTCTGCTTCCAGATTGTCTGCTCCTTAGATTCTCCTGGACTCTTAATGACCCCTGCTGCAGATGTCTGCCTGTGAAAGAAGGGGCTCCAGTGATGAGAAGAAGAAAACATGACCCTGAACTCAGGTCCATGCCTCCATGTCAGCCATTGCACTCCAGAATCTACTTTATTCACTCTCAGCCCATAATGCAGCTTACAAGGAAAAGGGAAGAGTGGACATGGAGCCCACCTGTGTTCTCCCATCCTGGCTAGCTATGGTCCTTGGAAGACAGCAGAAGAGATAATATGGCAGAGGAAGGCCAGGATTCCACACATAAAGACCATATATGCCCCTGTAGGAGCATGACGTTGGCCTGGTTTTGTTTAATATCAAACTGCCCTTCAGAGTGTTGAAACATTAAAACAGCCCACCTTTTCACTCCCAAAGGTGTTACACATTGTTGTGTTCCTATTAAACTGTAAGTGCTATGTAAGTATTTCACAAGTTGTCTGTATTAATTCACATTGAGATTGTTTTCAAAGCTCTCCGCAGAACTGAGATTCGGTACAAAGACCAGAAATGGAAGAAGGGTGGTGTGGTTATCATCAGTCATGGATACTCACTCACTTAACTATCCTTGTAGTTAAGTTATACATGTGAGTTGGCAAGATGGCTGAGCAGGCAAAAGGGCTTGTTACCAAACCTGAGGATCTGAGTTCTAGCCTCAGAAATCACATGATGGCAGGGAGAGACAACACAATTCCTGTGTGTTGTCCTCTAACCTCCACACGCATGACAAAGCACACATGAGCACATGCATACACACACAATAAATAAATACAAATTATATAGGTAACTTCAGATAGGGTAGATCAGCAGAGTCAGAGCAAGTTCACTGGCATGTTTAACCTGAAGCCTAAAGAAACCTGTGCACAGCGCAATGACATTACATAGCCAACAGTGACTCAGTTTGCTGCAGTTCACCAGCACCCACACCTCCTTGTTCTCCACAGACCATCAGTTACCTTTTCTGGGGAATCTACTCCAGTGGGTGTGGCCTGTGAAGCCCCTCCCACTTGGTGTGTAACTGAGTTCCAACCAGTGGAGTATGACAGGAAGTAAGGGGCACTGAGTGGCCGACCAGCCTGTTCTGAACTCCAGAGAGGTCTTACGTCCAGCTCTTCTGGCCTCCTATGGTAGGATGGTGACACTTAGATCCAGGGAGAGGCAGGAGGCCTGCATGGCAGGGAAGCAGATTCCCATTATCTGTGTGTGGACAAGATATAGAACCCTTTGATATCACACCCTTTAAAAAAAAAAAAAACAGGGAACACACCCCAACTCAGCAAACAAAATGTGCTGCAGACAAGCAGCAAGGACACTGTGCTGCAGAAACCCATCAGAGATTTAGAAATAGGCTTGGTGCACAGGCAGGTTTGAGCGGATGAAAGCCCTGAGTTTGGGCGCACAGGATAAGGCTGGTTCGGGAATAAACCATAGGAGTAGGGAGAGCAGGGCTAGAACCTAGATTCAACCAGCAGAAGTAGCTGGCGTGAGAAAAAGGGACTCTGAGGGGTGTTATCCCTGAAAGGAGGCTTCTGCCCTAAGAGCCCCAGCCTGAGCCAGGGCAGGTGGTGCAGTCACTGGGAGACCTTCAGGGTGACCTCAGCCCAAGCCAGTCTCCAACACCATTCGGTCCTTTTGTGGAGCCTGCTAAAAGAGGGAGGAGCCCCAGTGAGACACTGACCTCTCAGCATGTGCTTTCAAAAGAATCAGAGGGGTTTTTTTGATCTGGAAATATGAGGTGGCAAAAAGAGTAAATGGCAATTTCTTGTCATATTTTAAGACGGACTGTCTGTGTTTTGTTAGGACTTAAGTTCAATAGCTATGGCTCTCTCTCAGGACTAGATAGAAAAAAGACAAGAGAGTTATTGTTGTTGTTGTAACTCAATAAAACAGAGATTCAGGGTCACTTTCTTTGGGACATGGAATGTCCATTTGATGTTCCATGCTTTACCTCACTTTTTCAAGATTGTTATTTGTCCATTCTCTCAAGTACTGAGCAGGCTTCTGTACATTAAGTGGAGCCTGAAGGGAGAACAAAGTATGTGGTCCCACCACAATGGACCTCACTCCACATCGTCATTAAATGTCTACTGAGCCATCCCCTATGTCAGTATTTGTGCTCAGGAAGGCCATGCTAAAGGGAGTTCATGGTCTGGCCACTGCACAACAGGACAAACTTCAAAGTGCCCGCATAACAGGCAACCACACTGAATAGCCTTGTCACATGTCATTTGGATGGTGACAGACATCAATCTGCCCAGCTGCAGAAGCTCTTATGGATATTAATAGAAGCAGAATGAAGGGAGTGACTGAAATGATCTATTCCATGTGGAATAACTGTGCTCTCACACTTAGTTTGAAATAACACTAGTGTGAGCCACACAATATGTGTAACTCGGGTTGTTCAGCATCGCAAACTTCACTGAAATTTTCTCCATTGAAAGGAGAGCTAGTGGCAGCTTTCTGAAGGTCACGTGATCCTTCGGTTGGTGGGGCCTGGAGCAGGCTGTGTGTACCACCTCATCTTCCAGCCACTGAGGACTTCCGAGTGTGTCAGTTCTGCTGGTCATGCCCCACCTAGCTGCTGAAGCCTTAGCCAGGAAGCCTTGTTTCTCTGGAGCCCCTGCTCCAAGGTCCCTGCCCAGGCTGCCTGGTCACCCTCACCCTCTGAAGGGAGGAGTTCCCCCTCAACTCCTCCACTCTCCTTCAGCTCTTTCTGGTTAGACGGGCTGAGCTTACAGAGATGCATTCCACTCCCCTCCATTTCATCTATCCCCCTGGCTTTCTGTTTTGAAACTCAAGGGTAGAAACAGCTCAGGTTTACTTTCACCAGTTTTTGTCATTTGTAGACCCACTTGTCTAATTTGTCCCATGGCCTACCTCCTCCCCAGTAGATTGGCCAGATTAGTGGCTACCTTGCGTGAGAGTGGTTTTATTAACTTTGCAGATTTCTCTCTCTGCAGTCATAAAGTTCCTACATTAACTTCCAGGTTTCTTTAGCACTTGCCATTCCCATTCCTAATTATAACTGCACAGATGGAACTAAGTACAGAAACTTGAGGTTAGGATCTTGTCTACAACAGACTCTGAAAACCAGATTATGACCTTACACATCTGCAGTCTTTAGGGGAGGAAGAGCAGAAGGATCATATCAAGTTCAAAGGCCAGCCTGGCCTCCTTAACACATTCCAGGCCACCTAGGACTATATAGCAAGAGCTTACCTAAGAAAAGTGATTGACTGATTGATTGAAAATGAACTCTGAAATGACTGCTACCTGTAGTCTTCTTTCGGCACTACTGTAAATGAAATTAGCATATTTAGGGACAGTAGTTGAACAATACTCAGAAGCTTTTATCCTCAGAAGCAATGCAAAAAAGCCTCCTCCTCCTTGCTGGAATTGGGGTCTTTTACTACATGATAGCTGTCTGTCCTGTGTTGTCTTCATTCTCCCAAAGGCAACAATGGTGTTGCAGATGGCCAACTCCTGTGTGCTGAAACATTGCTCTTCCATTCTTTGATCATTCTCATGTGTGTGTACAAATTATCCAACCTTGCAGAGCACTAGAGTGGGAAGGAGATTTTTTTTTCTGAAGGAGAAAGATTGATGGGGGACAATGAAGGCTCTACACACAAGGTGACATTTGGATTAGGTCTGAAGAATAAATCAAACTTCACCAAATGAGGAAGATGCCTATCCTGAGGTTGACGCATTGTAGGAAGCACTTGGTGGGAAAGTGTGATAAACAGAGAGCAGAATGAGTGACAGCATAGGACGAAAGCATGTGGCATGAAAAGGACAGAGAAGTGGCATCTGGCAGCTGCAGTAGGTGGCACTCATGTCCAAGAGGAGTTTTCATGAACTGACTGAGTATAAAAAGAAATTAAAAACCTTCAAACACACAGGGAAAACTTGAAAGTGAATGTAGAAACCAGGAAAACACTCCTCCTCCTGCTTGAAAGTCTCCTTCCTTTCACAGGGCTTTGATAAAAAGATCATACACTCTGAGGACTGTGCAACCCTTCTCATTAAGTGTAATTTTAAGGTACTAATTGTAACCCACTCCTCTTACACTGCCCTTTGATGAAGAAAGAGCATTAAGCATGAAGAACATGTCCACTATCAGAAGGATATGAAAACCATGGAGAAGGGCCATTCTTGCAGGGTACACACACAGTTCTTCCCCTGCAGACAAAACACTTCAGCAATGGGCAATAAAGCAGCAGAGCTGGAAAAACACCCAGAGCTTTAAGTGTCTGATTTGAGCAAACACTCCACTTTGCTGTGTGTACCCTCAATTCCTTGAATTATGGAGAACGGGCTAGTGGTCCCTGAGGACAGAGCTATAGCAATGGTGTTGATACCTCTGTATTTCCTACCTCCTGAGATTCTCCTAATAGCCCTGTGGATAATTGTACAGCATGCAGCCTACGGCCCTGCAATTCCCTACCTGTGTGAGGTTAGCAGGGAAAAGGCCCAGAAAATGACCACTAGCAAGCTAAGCAATGGGGGTGACTCTCAATTTAAAACAAATGTTTGGGGAGGGCATTTCAACTTACAAGAAATAAGGATTCTGTATTAGTAAGGGTTCTCTAGAGAAACAGAACTGATAGAATGCAGATAGATAGATAGATAGATAGATAGATAGATAGATAGATAGATAG
>CAJQZJ010032201.1:8574993-8616242 GCA_907164525.1 Lophiomys imhausi | reverse complement strand
CCTACCTCCACCTGGAACCACTTTCAACCCAGTACCTCAGTGGCTAAAGGACTCAGGTGGATGATTGGCATTATCCTCCATTTCCTCCATTATGTTCTCTCTCTTCTCACACTCAGCTCTGTAATAACCTACTTACAAGTGCCCCTCCTCCCACATGAACTCCATTCATTGGAGAATCCAACTCATGGTTCAGGCCTAGGGTCCCTATTCTTTTCATCCCTGTTTCTCCATATAACTTTTTGCCTTATTACAACCTACTTGTAGGTTCCATCTTCCCACTACTCTTCCAACTCCACAGTGGCCCCCACCTCTTCGTGTGAACAGGATGCCCTAATTCTATCCTGAAGCCACTATCAGCCTTTCTCCTAGCCCACCTCCATTCCTCTCCGCCACCTACCAGCCTGCAGAAGCACTCCCTACCAGGCAGCCCATAGCCACCATATTTTCCTAAGATCCAGACTGGCCAACAGAAACCAAGTAACAGAGCACACACTAAACAAAGACCAAACCAGATAGCAACATCTAGAATTACCTGAATCATCTCAAAGCCAAATGCCTAGACACCAGTACAAAAACACAAATACAGCTGGGGTAATATGTTTCCACCAGAAGTCAGTATTCCTACTACTGAAGGCCATGAAAAATACAATACAGCTGAAGCTGTTCAGAACTTTAGACACATCAAGATATTTTTTCTTCTTTAAGATTGCCTGATATAAATAGGCTAAACATTATGTGTGTACCTTTTATATATGGTTTTCTTGATTGTTTCATATTTGTTCTTATTGTTTTTACTATATGAGTTAAATTTAGCCTTTTTATTAGACAAAAGGAGGGAAATGATGGGGTGGGGTTAAGCATTCTAAATGTTGATTGGTCCTGTTTGCTGTCTGTTACTTAATTGTCTCTGATTGGTTAAATAAATGATGAGGCCTGGAGATTGGGCAAAGACAGAGATAGGTGGGACTAAGATTCTTGGGCTTTTTGAGAGAGAGCATCTTAGGAAGAAGAAGCCTTGGGGAGAAGCCAGGAGCAAACAAGGACGACACGCCGGACATGCCATGGGGTAGATTAAAGAAGATCCTTCCACATGGCCTGGAACATAGACTTAGCATAGAGAATAATAGTCCAAAGGGATGTGTGTATATATGGGGTCATACTTGGGTAATAGAATTATAAGCTAGCATAGATGGGCTAGGATTGTACAACTTAGGCCTAGGCTTCTTAAAATCCATGGTGTCTATATGTATTCATTTATAATGGTGGGTTAACACCACTGACCAATTAAATATAATATAAATACTGAGTAAATAGTTTAATTAGCTATTTTTTTCAACAGGCACCTAATTCCATAAAAGAAATACTACTACAGCTATAACTATACTGACCCTCACACAGTGACAGTGGGTGAATTCAATACCCAGCTCTCACCAATAGACAGGCCATTCAGGCACTATACAGAGAAATGCTTGACTTAAATAATGTCATAAGCCAAATGGACCTAACAGATGTTTACAGAACATTTCACTCAATATACGAAAGAATATACCTTCTTTTCAACACCTCATGCAACTTTCTCCAGAATTGATGACATACTTGGACACAAAGCAAGTCTCAAGAAATAAAAATTTAAAAAATTTTAAATAACACCCTGCACCACATCTGACCATCATGGATTAAAGCTGGATATCAACAACAGCAGAAACAACAGAAAGCCTACACACTCATGGAAACAATTGAATAACCCACCAATGAATGGAAACTGAACAGCTCACCAATGAATGAAAACTAGGTCAAGGCAGAAATTAAGGAGGAATTTAAAACTTTTTAGATTGAGTGAAAATGAAAAAAGCAACAATCCCAAACCTATAGAACAAAATAAAGGCACATCTAATAGGCAAGTCCAAAGCACTAACTGCCTACATAATAAAATTAAAATCGGAGAGATCTCATTTAGCAACTTAACAGCACACCTGAAAGCTCTAAAACAAAAAGAGGAAATCACACCCAAAAGGAGTAGATGACAAGAAATAATCAAACTCGGGACTGAAATCAATAAAATGGAAACAAACAGAAAACAATACACATAACTAATGAAGTGAAGGATTGTTCTTTGAGAAAATCAGTAAGATGGATAAACCCCCAGCCAAATTAGAAGATAGAGAGAAGTTTTAAATTAATAAAATTATAAGCAAAAAGGGGACATAACAAGAGACACCAAAGAAATACAGAGAATCATAGGGACATACTTTTAAAATCTGTATTCCACCAAATTGGAAAACCTAAAAAAAAAAAAATGAGTAAATTCCTTGATACATATAACATATCAAAGTCAAATCAAAATTGGATAAGTAATTTAAACAGACCCATAACACCTAGTTAAACAGAAGCAGTAATTAAGTTTTCCAACAAAAAACAACAAAGGCCAAATGAAATCAATACAGAATTCTACCAGATCTTCAAAGAAGACATCTTAGCCAGTGTTCTATTGCTGTGAAGAGACACTATGACCACGGCAACTCTTATAAAGGAAAGCAGTAGGGTTTACTTACAATTTTAAAGGTTTAGTCCATTATTCTTATGGCAGGAAACATGGCAGCATGCAGGCAGACATGGCAGCTTAGAGTTCTACATCTGGATCTGAAGGCAGCAAGAAGACAAAGAGAGATCCACTGGACCTGGCTTGGGCTTCTGAAATCCCAAAGCCCACCCACAATGACACACTTCTTGCAACATGTCCAGGCCTCCTAGTCCCTGTCAAGTAACACCACTCCCTAATGACCCAGCATTCAAATATATGAGCCTATGGGGGCAATTCCTATTCAAACCACCACAGAAGAACTAGCACCAATATTCCTCAACGTATTCTACAAATAGAAACAGAAGGAATATCACCTAATTCTTTATATGAGGCCACAATAACCCTGATATCTAAATCACACAACAATGCAACAAAGAAATTAAAGACCAATTTCCTTTATGAATATAGATGCAAAAATTCTCAGCAGAATACTTTTAAACTGAGCACATACGCATATAAAAAAGATTTTCAAAAAAAAAAGATTTTCTACCATGACCAAGTAGGCTTCATCCCTACGTTGCAGGGATGTTTCAACATACATAAAATCAAAAAATGTAATTTACCACATAGACTAAAAAAAAAAAAAAAACAAAATCACATGATCATTTAATTGAGTGAGGAAAGCTCTTTGACAAAATCCAAAACCCCTTCATGATAAAAGTTCTGGAAAAACTAGGGATACAAGGAACATACCTAGACATAATAAAGGCAATTTATAGCAAGTTCACAGGTAACATCATCTTGAATGGAGAGAAAACCAATTCACTTCTACTAAAATCAGGAATAAGACAAGAATGTCCACTCTCTCCATATCTCTTCAATATAGTACTTGAAGTTCCAGCTAGAGCAATAAGACAACTGAAGGAGATCAAGGGGATACAAATAGGAAAGGAAGAAGTTAAAGTATCTTTATTTGCAGATGACATGAATTTATATATGAATGATCCTAAAAATTCCATCAGTAACTTCTACTGGTAGGAAACACTTTCAGCAAAAAGAGCAGGCCACAAAATTAACACACAAAAATCAGTATCCTTCCTATGTACAAATGGCAAACAACCTGAGAAAGAAATCAAGGAAGTAATAACTTTCACCATAGCCTAACAAAACATCTTGAGTTAACTCTATCCAAGCAAATGAAAGACTTGTATAATAAAAACTTTAAGCTATTGAAGAATGAAATTGAGGAAAATACTGGAAGATGAAAAGATCTCCCATGCTTATGGATCGGTAAGAGTAATATAGTGAAAATGGTCATCCTTACAAAAACAATCTACAGATTAAACTCATTCCTCATCAAAATTCCAACACAATTCTTCACAGAAATTGAATGAAAAATCTTCAGCTTCAGTTGGAAACACACACACACACACACACACACACACACACACACACACACACACACCTAGATCACCTAAAACAAACCTGAACAATAAAAGAACTGTCCCCCAATGTCAGATTGCACTATAGAGTTATAGTAATAAAAACAGCATGTATAAAACAGACATATTAAATGGAATCAAATTGAGGTTCCAAACATAAGTCCACACACCTATGGACACAAAGCAGCCAGAAATACACACTGAAGAAAAGACAGCATCTTCAATAAATGGAGTTAATCAAACTGGATGGCTGTATACAGAGGAATTTAAATAGATTTATCTTAATCACCCTGTGTAAAACTCAACTACAAATTGATTAAGGACCTCAAACCTGAATCTAATAGAACAGAACATGGGGAATATAGTCTTGGACTCATTGGCCCAGGAAAATACTTTCTAAACAGGACAATAATGGCACAGGCATTAAGATCAACAATAATTAATGATAAATGAGACCTCATGAAACTGAAAAGCTTCTGTATGGAAAAAGGTGCCAGCATCTGGTCAAAGCAGCAGCCTACAGAAAAGGAAAAGAACTTAACCAATTACATGCCTGATAGAGGTTTAACCTCTAAAATATATAAAGGACTTAAAAACTGGACATGAGCAAAACAAATCACCCAATTAAATGTGGTACAGAACTAAGTAGAGAGTTCTCAAAAGATGAAACACAAATGACTGAGAAATGTTTAAGAAAGGTTCAAGGCCGAAGAGATGGCTCAGTGGTTAAGAGCACTGGCTGCTCTCCCAGAGGTCCTGAGTTCAATTCCCAGCAACCACATGGTGGCTCACAGCCATCTATATTGAGATTTGATGCCTCTTCTGGCCTGTAGTCATACATGCAGGCAAAACACTGTATATATAATAAATAAATAAAATATTTTTTAAGAGAGATCTTTCTATCTTCTGATGTCCTCTTCAATTTCTTTCTTCAAGGACTTGAAGTTCTTGTCATACAGGTCTTTCACTTGCTTGGTTAGAGTTACCCCAGATATTTTACATTGTTTGTCGCTATTGTGAAAGGTGTTGTTTCCATAATTTCTTTCTCAGCCCATTAATTTTTTGTATAAAGAAGGGCTTCTGATTTTTTAAAATTAATTTTGTATTCAGCCACCTTGCTGAAGGTATTTATCAGCTGTAAGAACTCTGGTGGAATTTTTGGGGTCGCTTATGTATACTATCATCATAGGCAAATAGGGATAATTTGACTTCTTTATTTCCAATTTGTATCCCCTTGATCTCCTTTAGTTGTCTTATTGCTCTAGCAAGAACTTCAAGTACTATGGTGAAAGTGGGCATCCTTGTCTTGTCCCTGAGTTTAGAGGAAATGCTTTAAGTTTCTCTCCATTTAATTTGATGCTGGTTACTGGCTTGCTGTATATTGCCTTTATTATTTCTAGGTATGGTCCTTGTATGCCCATTCTCTCAGGACTTTTAGCATGAAGGAGTGTTGGATTTTGTCAAATGCTTTTTCAGCATCTAGCGAGATGTTCATGTGTTTTTTTTTTCTTTCAGCTTATTTATGTGGTGGATTACATTGATGGATTTTCATATGTTGAACCATCCCTGCATTCCTGGGATGAAGCCTACTTGATCATGGTGTATAATACTTTTGATGTGTTCTTGGATTCTGTTTGCCAGTATTTTATTAAGTATTTTTGCATCTATGTTCATCAGGGAAATTGGTATGAAGTTCTATTTCTTTGTTGGGTCTTTGTGTGGTTTAGGAATCCGGGTGACTGTGGCTTCATACAAGACACTGCCATTTGAACAAAACAGCAACCAACAGATTGGAAAAAGATCTTCACCAACCCCACATCTGATAGAGGGCTAATATCCAAAATTTACAAAGAACTCAAGAAATTAAATGCCAAGAAACCAAATAATCCAATCAAAAAATGGGGAACAGAGCTAAACCAAGAATTCACAAAGGAGGAATCCCTATTGGCTGAGAGACACTTGAAGAAATGCTCAGCATCCTTAATCATCAGAGAAATGCAACTCAAGACAACTCTGAGATTCCATCTCACACCTGTCAGAACGGCTAAGATCAAAAACTCAAATGACAGCACATGCTGGCGAGGGTGTGGAGAAAGGGGAACACTCCTCCACTGCTGGTGGAGGTACAAGCTGGTACAACCACTGTGGAAATCAGTCTGGCGATGTCTTAGAAAACTTGGAATAGCTCTGCCTTGGGACCCAGCCATACCACTTCTGGGTGTCCAAATGAGTCCTCACCAAACCACAAAGAGGTTTCCTCATCTATGTTCATAGCAGCCTTATTTGTAATAGCTAGAAACTGGAAACAACCCAGATGTCCCTCAACCAAGGAATGGATTAAAAAACTGTAGTACATCTACACAATGGAATACTACTCAGCCATTCAGAAACAACGAAATCATGAGATTTGCAGCCAAATGGATGGACTAGAGAAGCTCATCCTGAGTGAGCTAACCCAGACTCAGAAGGATGCACATGGCATCTATTCACTTATAATCACATTTTAGCTATATAGTACAGGATAACTATACTACAACCAACGCACCAAAGGGAACATGAACATAGACTTTGTTCCCTGTCGATGAGACACTTTGCCATAGTGGTGCTGCCTTGTAGGCCCCCAGTGTATGAGGAGGCTCTTGGCCCTCATATGACTGCTGAACTGGGGCAGGGGACTGTTATGTAGGGACACTCCACTCCAGAGGAGTGGGATGGAAGGGATGGGGGGTAGAGGGTGAGAGGGCAGGTCTGGGAGGGGTGGAAAGAGGGCACTGTGATGAAGATGTTACCTGAAGTAATAAATAAACATTTTTTAAAATGTTCAACATCCTTAGTCATCATGGAATTACAAATTAAAGCTACCTTGAGATTTCATCTTACATCAGTCAGAATGGGCAAGATCAGTAATACAAATGACAGCTCATGTTGGGGAGGATGTGGGAAAACGGTAACTCACCCATCGCTGGTGGGAGTGCAAACTTGTACAGCCCCTATAGAAATCAGTTCCTCAGGAAGATGGGAATATTTATACCTCAAAATCCAGCTATATCACTTATCTTAGTGCTGTGATGAAACATCGTGAAACACCATGGCCAAAGCAACTTGGAGAGGAAAGGGTTTATTTGGCTTATACTTCCATATCACTGTGAATCACTGAAGAAAGTCAGGACAGGAACCCGAACAGGGCAGAAACCTGGAACCACAAGCTGATGGATGGGTGCTGCTTACTGGCTTGCTCCCCATGACTTGCTCAGCCTGATTTCTTGTAGAACCGAGGACCACCAGCCCATGAGTACCACCACTCAGTGCCCCCCCCATCAATCACTTATTAAGAAAATGCCCCACAGCTGGATCTTGTGGAAGCATTTTCTCAATTGTAGTTCCCTCCTTTGAGATAATTCTAGCTTGTGTCATGTTGACATAAAACTATCCAGCACAATTGACCCATGTCAATCTGAAACACAAACACATCATTGTTAAACCACAAGCTTTCTTTTCTTGGTCATTCCTAAGATCACACATTAACAAAGACACCACAAAACAAAATTTTTAAACTTAAAATGTCCCACATACATACAAATTTAAACACTTTAAAAGTTCTCTTTAAAAATATATAGTCTCTTAAAATCTAACGTCTCTGCAAAACTGTAAAATCTTTTTTTTTAGTTTAAAGTCTCTCAACAGTAGATTGTAACCGATCTTTTAAATTATTTTTAACACTTATTTATTTATTACTAAATTCACTTATAACAAACACCAACAATTTCTTAACTATTAATCCTATAAATTCCTACAAACCCTTTAACCTACCCACTAAACCTATTGATAATTATAACAACTATTTTCATAACCTTTTAGAATGATACAGTCTCTGGGGCAGGTCCTCAGTTGTCAGGAACACAGTCTTTGTTGTAGATTCTTTAACGCACTTAGCAGTCCTTTTTCTGGATCTCTCAGATGCAGGTTCGTCAGGGTCAGTTGGTTATTGCAGTCTCACCTTAAATAAGGCTTCATGCTTTCTTCTCTGTGGGAGACCCCAGCCGTCTGCAGGCCAACTTACTTCTTTTGAATCAGGAACTCAGCTGCCCTGCCTCAGTCCTTAAAGCCAGGCACAATTTCTTTTAGGCCTCTGTTCGGACAGATCAAACCCCTCTAGGCAAAAGCTGAGCCACAGGGTTTAGTCCTTGGCCTTTTGGTGTCTTGCTCAAGCTTTCTTTGCTCACCGGCTTCTTTCTGCTTCAGGGAGAGAGCTGGCCATCAATGGCCAGCCCTTTTTTCAGCAGGACTCTTGGAGCTCTCTAGCATCAGGGGCCTCTCCCTTTTCTGGGCTCCATGTACTGTCCTTAAATAGGAGGAACTCTGTTTCAGCTTAATTTGGTCTCCGCCCACTTGGCAGCTGAAAACAATGTCAGGCCAGATACTTTGTTTCTTCAAGTCCATTAAGTCTTTCCTGTTTTCCTGACTTCAAACTTGCTTTTTAGTCTATTGAGTCTTTCCTGTTTTTCCTGACTTCAACCTTGTTTTTCAGTCTATTAAGTCTTTCCTGTTTTTCCTGACTTCATGTTGATAATGCTCTTCAGGCCCCGAATTAAGAGACAGTATCAGAAACTCCTATATATTTTCTAAATCTAATTTATCTAACCCCTACAGTAGATTTCTATAAAATCAAAAATAAATACTTTCTTACTTCAAGAAGGAAGAACCAGGGGACAGTCAAAATCTGAACAGAGCAAAAAAAAAAAAAAAAAAAAAAAAAAAACTCCAACAGATTAAATAATTCAATGCCCAATGGCTAGGATCCACTCACATTATTTTGGGCCCCTCCAAAGGGCTTGGGTCACTTCTCAAGCTCCACTCTCTGCAACACACATAACTTGTCTTCTAGGTTCTATCTGGCTCCACTCCACCACTCCTTTTCCTGATGGCCATCCCATGGTGCTAGCATCTCCAAGTGCTGGGGTCTCTTGCTGCAACTGGGCTGTATTTTCACCAACAGCCTCTCCTCGATTCTCTTCATGGTGCCAAGCCTCAACTTCTCTTGAGACCTTGACTCCTGGGGCTGCCACTGATACTGAGACTACTTCTTCATCAATGGCCTATCCTGGCCTCTCACAGTGCCAAGCCTCAGATGCTTTCCATGATCACTTCAGGCTTTCAAATCAAGTACCACTTGGGAGACTCTTAAAAAGTACCAAGTTTGACTGCTAGCACAAGCTACAACCTAGGCCACCTCCAGAACACAGCTTCTGTGTGCTAACTCTCAGGAAACACTTTTCTTGAAGACTTCAACTCAATGGTGCTGATCTCTTCTTAATCACAGTTGAGTCTTCAGTCCCCGCGGACAAACATACATTGGCCCAGCAAAACAAAGGTTTTGCTTTAGTTTTCTGGTCTCTTGTTAATCACAGCCAATTCTTCAGCTCTAGCTGACCAGACACCACAGATTCTTTACACTAAGACCCCGATAGAGTCTTTGCTTCCCTCTCAAACTTCACAAGCCAGGCCTCCATCATTAACACTACTTTCAACATTATCTTCCATTCTCCTACAGAACAGCCCAATAAGTTCTCAACAGTCAATGATTTTTCTATCCCAAAGGTTCCAAAGTCCTTCCACAACCTCTCTAAAATAGCATGGCATGTCTATTACAGCAACACTCCACAATCCTGGTACCAATTTGTCTTAGTTAGGATCACTATTGCTGCAATGAAACACCATGGCCAAAGCAACTTGGGGAGGAAATGGTTTATTTGGTTTACACTTCCACATCACTGTTCACCACCCAGGGAAGTCAGGACAGGAAGTCAAACAGGGCAGAAACCTGGAGGCAGGAGCTGATCCAGAGACCATGGAGGGGTGTTACTTACTGGCTCACTCCTCACAGCTCGCTTAACCTGCTCTGTTATAGAACTCAAGACCACCAGCCCTGGAGTAGCACCACCCACAATGGGCTGAGCCTTTCCCCATCAATCACTAATAAAGAAAATACTTTTCAGGCTTGCCTACAGCTGTATCTTACAGAAGCATTTTCTCAATTGAGCTTCCTTCCTTTCAGGTAATGATAGCTTATGTTGAGCTGACATAAAACTAGCCAGCACACACTCCTGGGCATATACACAAAGGACTCTACATCCTACTGCACTCATCTATGTTCATTCCTTCTCTATTTTTAATAGCCAGAAACTGGAAACAGCCTGGATGTCTATATACAGATGAGTGGTCATTGAAAATGGGGTATGGTTATGCAATGGAATATTATTCAGCTATTTTTTAAACAGCCACATAATGGAATTTACAGGTAGATTAGTGGAGCTATACAAAATCATCCTGAGTGAGGTCACCCAGACCCCAAAAGAAAAATATGATATGTATTCTCTTATATGTGGATATTAGCTTTTAAGCCTTCAATAGGCATGCTACACGCCCTATAACCTCAGAGGATAATTACCTACTAAGGGACTATTCAGGAGGGGAAGATTTCCTAAGGAAGGGGAAATAGAATATATAGTTAGGGAGAGACTAGAATGGGAGGATTAAACAGAACAATGGAGGGAAGAAGAATATAAAGAAGGTAATACATGGAAGGACAGCTAACACTAATGGCCCTTTAAGGGGGCATCATATGGAAACTTACTCTAGTAAAAGCATCTTAAAAGATATGCATATATGAAAGTAATCTAAATGGAGTCACCAACTAGACATTTTGTATCACCAAGTGAAAGATACTAGGAATGGGTAACATCTAATTGAGTTGTTGGCCAAAGGGGCTCCATGGAAACTCCTATACAGTTCAAGCTATTGTCAAAGCTATTGGTTGCTCTTCAAACTGATGGTAAAGCCCTATTGCTGAAGACAACACTCATGTATCTCATTAAACTTGGAGAAGCGTAGCTGGTGCCTAACTAGAGCCTTCACCCCTACTGACTAATGTTCATGGTACTGGAAGGTGCTCTGACGATAGATGACTAGAGAAGAAAGGTAAACGTCAACCCAGCTGCAAACCCTGTGATCTACAATGATGACCTATCTGCATGATATTTTGGTGCAATAGTAGCACAAAAGATGTGGGAGTAACTCACCACGACCTGATTAGGTTTAAGGCCCTCCCCCATGAGATGTAACCCATGTCTGCTACTGCTTGGGTAACCAAGAACCTGAGACTAGATAGGTCAGGAACCTTAAGGAGAAAATCAAATCATACTGTTCCACTCAAGGAAGGCAGCAATAAAATGACTCCTAACAACGTTCTGCTATACCTATAGATCAGTGTCTTGCTCAACCATTATCATAGAAGCTTCCTCCTGAGGTAGATGAGAACAAATACAGAGACACACAACTGGACAGATGTGCAGACAGTGAGAGACCTTGGAATATTCAGTCCTAAATAGCATGTCTTATGAAATCTTTCCCTCAGGCCTTGGAAAAATGTGGAAGAGGAAGGGAAAAGATTTTAAGAACCAGAGGGAATGTCTGACTCCCAAGAAAACAGTGTCTTCCAGACACATAGGACTGATGCACATATGAACTCACAGTGACAGTGGTAGCATGCGTGGGACCTGCACAGGTCCAAGTCAGATAGGGTCCCAGCACTAGCAGAGGAAAGTGAACAGGAGATCACATCTCTGATCAAGAAGCTATCTTCAATTGATATCTTCAACCTCTTGCAAAGAAAAAAAAATCTGCTTTCTGCAATGGAGTCTCACTGATAGAAACCGTACTTAATGGCAGGCCCCATGCCCAACAGTGGATAGCCACACAAAACAAACTCACTGTTATTTATAGAGATTGTGTGTGTGTGTGTGTGTGTGTGTGTGTGTCTCATATGGTTTTGTTTGGGCACTTTCTTTTATCTTATTGGTCTCTCGCTTGTATATTATGGTTTATGGTTTTATGTTTTATCTGGCAGGAAATAAGGAAGGGGAAACTGATGAGCATATATTTATAGTCATCATTGAACAATAGGAGGCATGCGTAAGATAATTGTTACCAAAAAAATAAAATAATATTAAAACCATCTTCTTGTTCCCAACCCAGAAGTTAAACTATGCAAGGAGAATTGCTGGAGTGCTCACTCCCTCCTTCTTTTCCCAGCATGGTCCTATTTCAATTGGAATATTTAGAAACAGTAAGAGAAGCTAGATGGTTCCACATTGAGACTTTAATTGTATGTACTTGTATTTACATATTATATATGCTTGGTACCCCATAGTCCATTGTTATTTAAATATAGAGAGCATTATATGACAGTACAAGGGTTAGAAGCAGCTCTTCCTGCCCAATGGTACATTACTAATGACAGGGCTGGACGCACAATGACTGACACCTGTACTTCTATGACTAAAGATCACTGTCATTGCCTGCAATGTCATTGCCTACAATGAAGTGCCCAGCAAACATACTGTGTCAGTTGCTAAATGTCCCATTTACTTAAAATTACATGAAGAACTATGGTCTTTCTACTATACATATCCCTATTAAGACTGATAGCCAGCAATAATACAAATATAGATTCAAATATCATTCATTCAAAGCCAATGCTTAAGATGGTTAATATATATATATATATATATATATATATATATAATCCAATTATCTCAGAAAATCAGCAATAAGTCAACATACTTAAAAAGTGTACACTACAACTTTAAAAATATGTGCACTACATGCTATCACGCTGAAGGCTACAGGTGCTCTTGGTCAGACATACACATGAACTATCAAGTCCTTTTTGAAACATAAACATCCGTCGTTGATTGTTTAGAAAGTGAGGAATTATGTTTTCTATGCTGGGCCAGCTGTAGTCTGGCTGTCTCTCATGCTCATACATCTGGGAGATTCTGTAAGATCTGTCTCAAGGAAGCGCAGGCAACCACATGGGCATCTGATGGGAGATTAGCAAGTGACTGGATCAACTTCTTCACTATTGTCTTCAGACACTGGTGAGCAGCGCTCAAGTCTCTGTCAAACTGCTGGCCTTCGATTTGCAGAGCCAAGTGACTGCAGATGTTTCTAAATTCCACGCTATCCTGAAATGAACAGCAAGCAAGCAGGAAATTAGACCAATGATATGAGAATTTGTTGTGCTTCCATTGCCTAATTTCCAGCTTTTTCTCAGAGAACTACCCTTTCCATCCTTAGCCATAAGAAGGTAGTTTGAACAAAACTTACCCAATCCCACCCCCAGATCCATGAGAGGATATCACATCCAGTCAAATGAACTGATCAGAGATGGCAGAATGACCACACCCAGTCAAGTGAATTGGTCTAACAGGTGACTGACAAATGTCACTGGTCCCACTGCTGCTGGACAGGAAGAGGGAAGCTCTTTTTGACCTAGATTACTCAGAATCATTTTGTAACCTATAGGATAAAGTAGAAATGACAATGTCTCCAAAACAAAATGGTAGGTGAAAGAGATTAAAAATGGCTGACTCTAATGACCTTTCCTGACTATATGAATTCAGATACATTCGAACAGGGAACTCCAGGATTTTGCATCTAGCTGAGTTAATGAATAGCCTTTTTACTGAAACCAGCTAAGGCTGTGTTTCTGTTACTTCTGAAAGAGCTGTGACAAATATACAAATAGTCTGTGTTCTTACTGTTTGGTATCTACCCTGTTCAAGATTCCACTGTAGAATTTACTGTGCAATGGGCATGGCCTCCAGAAATGGCCAGCCTAGGTTACACAGTGAGACCCCTATCTCAAATGACTTTAAAAACCCACACTGATAGATCATGCAACAAAATAAATCATGCAGCATATACTACACAGATTGGAAAAGACAAGTTTAAAGCAATGTAAATAATCAAACAGACACTGTTCTCAAACACATGAGGAATATTTGTGGAATCTGATGCCACATGTCATAACAGCGCATATCTTAAAAGATCAGGAAATCTGTGTCATGCAAAGATCACAGTACAAGCAGGGAAAAACAGTTAGGCAGTTTATCTTCCCAAACACACATGACTTTAAAATGCACTTCTAAATGATTCATCAGTCTATGAAAAAAAAAATGAACCTTGAAAATACTCTATACAGAACACACACAGACATACTATATCAAGATTTGTGGAAAGTAGAAAGATATGCAGACTTAAATACCTATATGCATAAGGAAAAATGACAGAAAGTTCCTAAGCAAAGAATTCAATTCAATAGCTTTGGAAAAGAAAAAGTATAAAATGCCATCACCCCCATTTCCTGACAATAGAAAGAAGAGCTTAGAGTTAATGGGAAGTTGGGGAGTGGGTGGTTTGAACGAGAACAGCCCCATAGACTCATATATTTGAATGTCCGGTCTGGTCCCTAGTTGGTAGAACTGTTTGGGAAGAATGAGGAGGTGTGGCCTTGTTGGAGGTGGGTCACTGGGGATAAGCTTTGAGGTGTCAAAAGCTCACACCATTCCTAGTTAACTCATGTTCTCTGTCTGTCTCATCATTGTTGTCTCAACATGTAAGCTCTCAGCTACTGCCTGCCTGCCTACTGTCACGCCCTCTACCATGATGGTCATGGACTCACCTTCTGAAATAGTAAGTCCCTGGTAAACTCTTTCTTCTATAAGTTTTCTTGTCACCATGACCCTAAGTCACTAAGACAGTGAGGGATCAATATTTCTTCCTAATTCTGCATAGAAGAGGAAACTATTTTCTCCCCCAAAAGAAAATGCTATCTCTTGAGTAAGAAGGACTTGGGTTTCCACTTTTTTTTCCCCAGCATTTTCTAGGACACATTTCGGGGAGCTGAGGCAGGAGGATTGTCCAGGACTGTTATCCCTGGATGCTAGTATGCCCAGACACAGAATTTGGTTTAACCGTCTCTGCACAGCATTCTTGCCTTCCTACCTTCATGCGTTTCTCTTCTCTGTTCAAAGTGTCAGAGTCTCCCAGGGTCATCCTCCCTCAGTTGATGGGGCAACCTGTACTACAGACGCATATTGCTTGGAGTGAGACAGTCACTGTGGGCTGTCTTCCCAGCCATGTCAAGGGAAGCTGTCCACTTGCTCTACAGAAAGAATTCAATCTAAGTACAAAGTGGAAGGATCAAAGAAGAGTTGCCATGGGAACAGCGAGACCTGTGCTGATATGTGCCTGTTCATCTCCAACCAGCATTAAAATGCCTTGAAAAATAAACCCATGGGTCTGACATCTGAAGTTAATTTCACATTTACTTATGTAAACAATTAAATAGGGCATCTTTGGGGAAATTTTTAGAAGTTTACAGCTGGTTCCTGATGACCTGAGCAAACTGCACACTTCTCGTGAACTTTGGAAGGTCTCCTTATTTTATTATCCCAGTATAATTTTTCCTTTTAACCCTTTCTAAAATACAGGAACAGTCAAGAAAAACAAATCATTAGAAATTGGCTTTCCATGTAACTCTTACTCCAGGGGAGGGAGAAATAAAGCAGGTGGTTTCTTTTCTCCCTTTCTAGAAGGGCTCAACGCCAACTCTAAATACACCAATCATTCTCTCCAATCAACTTAGTGCTGCTCCTGTTGGGGAAGACTGGAATCCCAAGACCTGAGGTCAAGGCTCATTAAATGCTTTGTGGCTTTCCAGTAGGAACACACATGATCTGTATTGGCCATGATCTCATGCTCAGCTCCTTCCATTCAATGACAAACCATATTCTCCTGTGGCTGTTATATAGGAAGTCCCAGATTCTCCCAGAAATGACGCAATGTGCTACAGGGGTTTGAGCACTCCGCCAGAGTTAGAACTACATAGCTGAGCAACTGAAAGCAGTTTGGGGAGCCTCTAAAGCATTTTGTAATTTCAGACTCTGCCTACGAAATGTATTGATGGCTACAGTGGTCCAGAGTGAAGACAGTACTGACCTTTTCAAGTGCACTGAGATTCCCCTTCCATGTCTTAACTAATCTACTGGGATACCAGTGTAAGCCTATTTAACTCAGCTAATAAAGTAGCAAATTTATTCTAAATGTGCATATAGCTATGTGACTTTACTACACTAAAGTCCCTGTCTCTAAAGAGCTGATAACCCAGCAAGGAGAATGAGCACAAGAACATCTGTTCAAACATGCATGAACACTGATGAGCTTAGTATGGAGAGGAGGAAGTCCTGAATGATTATGTATTTTGACATGGGCATGGGCTGTTGAAGACTCCCAATGCCTTGGGGCCCTGAGACAACTGGCGAAGTCATTACCCACAAAAGCCAATCTCAAGACGGCTAACAAAGCTCTCCTCGAGCGTCTGTATACATGAGTGTTCATGGACCATTAGTCAGTGTATGTGAAGACTATATCAACTGTGACCTCCTCCTCCAGATGTTTATAGCCTGTGACTGTCTGCTTACAGAGATGGGACTAGCTAACTCCTCCCCCTGTGCTGAGGGTCCAGATAGAGGCAGTACTGTTAGAAACCCACCTGACCACAGCTTCACGCCACATGTGTCTGTGTAACTTTTCTCCATTCCCCCACTGCTTCTAACCAGGGTTCCTGGACCCGAGCCACATGGGACATGGCAGAGGTCCATGGGAAAATCACAAAGATTGAATTCTCTTGAAGAGCAGACTTTTACACACTTAGAATCAATGCCCAGTCCAGGGTTCTTACAAAGCTGAGTGGATCCTTTCTACCATATGCCTCAGGTTTTACTGTCAAAAATCCATGCAGATATACCTGAGAAACCAATAGTCTTACAATGAAATTACTTGAAGGAGATTACAGTTTCATATCTTTACCATTATTGTAAGTGTATGTATGATGTGTGTGGGCTTGTGTATGCATACTAATGCTTACTCACATCTGTACATACTGTTGTGCACATTCCACAGACTACAAGTGGAGGATGGTGGCCGGGCAACTTTTGGTGGTCCATTCTCTTCTTCCATCCTGGGTCTTGGGGATTAAACTCAAGTCAGTGCTTGCATGCTAAAGGTTTTTACCCTCTAAACCATCTCTCCAATCTGACAGTATTTTTAAAATACAATTTTTTTCTATTTTTAGCAGAACTCTGTCCTATAATAGGTAAAACAGTAGCCTCCCTCAAAGGTAATAACATCCTAATTGCCAGCACCTGTGAATATGTCACTCAGCAGTGGCCTTTGTAGCTATCAGGATGGGCCTCCCTCTGAGCAGGCAGAGCCCATTCTCTCAAGAGCAACAAAATCACCATCAACACCCTGGTTCTGCTCTTTGATCACCCCCGGACAGTCCATTTTATCTATGTAAAACACATTTTTCTAATCTATAAAATATAATTAATAATAGCTGGCACAGAGAACTGTCTATACTCTACACTGCATAAAGCCAGCCCTGCCGATCAGTAGCCTGTCCAGGGGCGTTCTGCCTTCCTGACCAGCTCTGCTCTCTCATTCAGTATGAAGGCAGTCTCTTAGGAACACTGCTGCCCTGGGACTTTCTTGTATCATATACTGGGCTTATTAAAAATGCATATGTCTGGAATGTTTGAACAGTATTTTTAAAAACATTAAAAGGAGTATGACTTCAACTTCTTTGTACCTGCCCATAAAATGGGCATAAAATGCCCATAAAAGGGAAAAGTTTAGCCCTTTTTAGAATCTTACTGAAAATAAACACTCCCTTCAGAACTGAAGACAGGTGGCATCTGTCAGCAGGAGACAGATTCCAGGCTTGTTTTCTGAAAGCAGCATTGATGGGTAGTAAATCCAGAAATACAGTGTGATGTCACAGGGTCTTAAATGCAGATGATGCTTAAATAACTTACAAGTGGGTGTGGGTACATGTTCATGTGTGTGGAGGGGAGAGAATTGATGTCCAGTGTATTTCTCAATCACTGGGTGTGTGTGTGTATACATATGTGTGTGTGTGTGCACATGTGTGTGGAGATGTGTGTGTACATGTGTGTGCACCTGTGTATGTCTCTGTGGGTCTTGTGTGTGCACATGTGTATGCACATGTGTGTGTGTGTACTGTGTGACTGTGTGTGTTGTATGTGTTATGTGTATGGTGTATATTTGTTAGTGTGCATGTGTGCATATGTGCATGTGGGTCTGCATTCATTCACACATGGAGGCCAGAGGTTGGCATCAGATGTCGTCCTTCAATTGCTCTCCACCTTTATTTGGGGGGACGAAGTCTCTCAGTGAACTTGAAGCCCATCAATCTGGCTAGACTAGCAGGCCAAATGACTTCAGGCAACCAGAAACCTGTCTCTACTCAGCCAAACAAACACTGGTCTTACAGGCACATGCCATCTTGCCTGGCTTTTTCTTGGGTTCTGGAGATCTGAGCTCATGTCTTCCTGGTGCCTGTGGGACACTTTCCTGACTGAGCCCTCTCCCTAGCCCTCTAGCTTAAAAAATTTTATGTGTATTTTGTCTGCATTTATGTCTGTGTACCATGTGTATGAAGCCAGAAGAGGTTGTCAGATACCCTGGGACTGGTGGTTGTGCTGCCCTGTAGGTGATGAGATCAAACTCAAGTCTTCTGGAAGAATAGCCAATGCTCATAATCCCTGGGCCATCTCTCCACCACTGCCACCCCCATTCTTTTTTGAGACAAGTCCTCTCACTGATCCTGGAGTTCATTGATTCAGCTGGACTAGCTGGCTGGCAAGCTTCATGGGTGTTCCTGCTTCTGCCTCCCAGTATGGAACTGCAGACACACAGTACTGTTGTTTACATGAAAGTCAGATCCTCATATGAACAGCATAACCACTTTACTACTGAGCTGTCATCTCAAGCCCCAAATGTGATGTTTCTTACTTGTCATGCCACCTCCAAAGTCACTTATAGGTCTGCATGACTTTGGGTGGCAGCTTACTGATGTAAGAGTTAAGTTCATTCTTCAAAATGGTCCCATCCCAAGCTATAGCTCCAACAGCCTCACTAGTGCCTTTCCGCCTGTTTTCCCCTAACATTATCTACAGAGAGCAGGAAGGACAGGAACAGAGGCAGGGAGAGTGGCAAGGAAACTTGGTGAGGGGCTGTGACGCAGAGATATAGATCTATGCAGAGTCAGAGAAAGAAGAAAAATAAGCCTTTCCTGGGTTTCTTGGGGAACACCTTGCCCTTAAACAGCTCACCTGCTCCTCCTCTAAAGCCCAGGGAAGGGCTAACAAGAAGCATGAGCCCTGACCAATTAGGATTCTCCATAGTACATATATCAAGGTAATGAGAATGGTGTTTTCGGTCATGGAGGAAGACTCCATGTGGACAACTGCAAGTTGCCCCAATCTCACCTGGCTCATCATCAATCTCACCTGGCTCATCATCAATCTCACCTGGCTCATCAATCTCACCTGGCTCATCAATCTCACCTGGCTCATCAATCTCACCTGGCTCATCATCAATCTCACCTGGCTCATCAATCTCACCTGGCTCATCAATCTCACCTGGCTCATCAGCAGCTGACTTGTAACTAACTATGAATTCGTAGGCCCTGACCCCCAAGGCCACTCTCAAATATGTTAAGTAACTGTATGTCAGTGAGAAACCTAGTGGAGAACCAGAGTATGTATCAATCACCAAAAAAAAGTCCATCATCAACGAAAGATAATTAAGCAATTTTACCTGTGATGAGTCATAATGAAGCCTTACTCATGCTTTGGCTTTGGGTACAGCACAGTTTTTAGTAGGAAAGCCCAGTGGAAAGCACTTTTGTGATAAGCACAAACAAGACTCCGGTGCGCTCATGGCAATCAAGTTCCTGTCCAGTAACCAAGCAGAGTTGTCTTAAAGCCTTTCTGGTCTCCTTCATTTCAGAAGGCTTTCACGCCCAGACTTTCATGTTATTTCCACAATAAACTATTATAAAACTGTAAATAAACCAGACACTGGGCCACAGAAACACAATTTTATCTCAAATAGCAAGGAGTCCCCTGACTGTGGGTACTGACAACTATGAACTTTTATTTCTTCAGCAGTAATATTCATAATGTGTGTGTGTGAGCAAACACACAGGTGTGCATGTATGTGTGTGTGTTAGCATACTGTGGCCAGAGATCAATGCCAGGTGTCTTTGTTGCAGGCTGGACCAACCCAAGGTTTTCCTGAGGCCCTGATGTGTAGAGAAAGAACATATTTACTTCTCTAAAACCAGGAATATACTTGGCAGAGCCAATAATGACCTGGGGTCAGGGCCTTGGGAAAGCTGTGGCTTTGGATTCTGAGAACCCAACTCTTGCCATACTAAGGGACTTTGACTACCGGTCCCAAGGGTACCACGTGCTTGGTCTGTGGTGTCCCTGTGATACCCTTGATTGTTTAGCTTTTCACTGATTTTGTCCCATTTTTTTCTCGCTGCAAACAGTATATAACATACTGTACTTTTTAATAAATTTGATTGGCATAAGGCATAGTTTGTGCAAGACCTCCGGACCCCAGCTTTCTTATCTTCTTTATCTTCCCATCTCCTGGCCCCAGCTTTAAGACCTCCTACTGAAGAAAGACAAGCTCGTCCAGGTCAGACTTACTCAACCACTCTCCACATTTTTCCCCTGGTAGAGTCTCCCACTGAACCTGGAGCTCACCAACTTGTCTAGACTAGCTGAACAGCAAGCTCCAGGGACCCTCATGTCTCCATCTCCCCAGTGCTGGGAATAGTCATGAGCACCACTTCCCTTGACATTTTATGTGGGTCCTAGGGGAACAAACTTGATCACTGATGCTTGCAGAGCAGATATCTTACCAGGTGAGCCATCTTCCCATACCTAGTTTCATAATTTTTGAATATTTATTGATTTTTAGTTTAAATATATGAGTGTTTGCCTATGTGTACCATGTATGTGCCTGGTGCCAGAAGAGAGTGTCAGATCCCCCTTGAACTGAACTAACAGATGGCTGTGAGCCACCTGATGTAGGTGCTAGAAGTCAAATCCAGTACTCTGCAAGAGCAACAAGTGCTATTAACCACCATCTTGTCAGGACCACAGACCTCAGCACAGCTGATGCCACAATGAAGTACCATTCAGGCTTTGGAACCCATCATGTAGGCAGTAACACCTGCCAAACCAGGATAAAGGCCTTCTCTATCAAAGGCCATAGTTCTGGGAAACTCCCTAAATGTACTAACCTTGTTTTTTTGGCTTTTGTAGTTCTTCTTCTCACTGTTGTTGCAAACTGAGATATGCTCTTTGTGCCTAAAAACTCACCCTGAGAAAGTTTCGGGACTGCACTCAGATCCTGAACACCCCTTGTAGTCACTGGGTGGCTAACGAAGACTTTTTGTTAGCTTGAACCCAAGTCCAAGTGGTCTTCTCTAGCAAATACCCCACATAAATCTCTCTAGTGTCCAAGGTCTATGATTTTTGAAGGCACTGTTCCCAAACCTGTAGAAGCTGGTTTCACTAATTACCATGAATGGGTAGTGTCTTCTTTGAACAGTTGGCAGTCACACTTATTGTGTGCAAAGAACATGTGTGTAGGAGTGAGGCCAAAGTCAGCAGTGTAGGGGCTATTGGTCTCACTCTAGAACATGACACTCAGCAAGAGCTATTGAGTGTGATGAGTAATTGTTACCATAATGAGCTTATTGAAGTGAATGAGTTCACAGGCAAGTTTAGTCAGCCACAGTGGGAAGTTCTGTCTCTGAAAGCTGGCATCAGCTAGTCTCTATGCAACTTTCTTCAGAGGTAGCTCTTGGAAACTACTTTTAATTCTTGAAGACTGCTGGGCATGGTGGCACATGCCTTTAATCACAGTACTCTGGAGGCAGAGGCAGGCAGAGCTCTGTGAGTTCAAGGCTATCCTGGTCTAAAGAGTGAGTCCAGGATAGCCAGGGATACACAGAGAAACCCTATCTCAAAAAAAAAAACAAAAACAAAAACAAAAAACAAATTCTTGAAGACTAACTTTAGTCAGGGTCACTTCAAACCTAGCTTGCTCATCTTTTCAGAACTTCAGATTGGTTTCCTTTTGGTGTCCTGGACCATCTGTGATCCCTTTGGGAACAAATGACTATCACATTCTTGCTGATATTATTAGCTGGATAATGATTTCCTGGGTTTAGCCAATGCTCAGTGCTTTTGGTCACCAGATAAGGTGGTCTTCAGGGAAGGACACATGGGCCACCCAGCATGGCAGACTAAATACTTTGAAACTTCCTATGTTGAAGCTCCATCCACAGTGGAGCTTGTAATTCAGGACCTATAGGAAGGTAATTAAGGTGAAAAAAGATCACAAGAGTGAGATACCACCCTTACACACACACACATACACATAGTGAGGGATGGTGCTCAGTGCTCATGAAGTCTCAAATTCACTATGCAACCAAGGATGACCTTGATTTTCTATTGATCCTGCCTCTATCTCTCAAACACACTACCATGTGTTTTGTTTTACATGGGGCTAAGTATTGAACCTCGGGCTTCATATTTTCTAGCAGATACCCTATCTACTGAAATGCAACCCCAGCCCTCTCATCTAAGAAGGTGCCCTGGAAATACTCTCTCTCTCTCCCTCTCTCCCTCCTTCCTTCCTTTAACCCCTCCCGTCCTCCCAGGGGGATACACAAAGACAATGTGAGGACCCTAAGAGGTTCCTTTGGAAGCCAGACAGGATGCCCTCATAAAAACTGAATTCATCAGTGCCTTGATTTTTGGACTTCCAGTCTTTGAAGAAGGAGAAAATGAATGGTGTTGAAGCCATTTTGTTACAACAGCTGAGCTGACCAACACACCCAATCTACAACATGACTGCAACAGCCTGAACCAAATACAATGCATGATATGCACAACTGCAGCCCTATCTACCACATATTCTCGAGGTGGACATTTATTTTAGTTCATAATGCCCACATGACCTGGCCTGTGATAAAATCACGACAAACCACATTAACTCCAAATATATCTTAGCTTTCAAGTCTTCGTCAAAGTCCTGCAGTTGCCTGAGTCTATTTCCTCCTGTAATAAATATTTTCCAAGTTAATTACCTGTATCAACTTTAACAAGACTCGGGACTGTTGAACACCATTCATCCACCGCAAAGAAACTCACTTCATGGGCTTTTTTTAATATGTTGGAAATTTTCTAAATGTTCAAAGAGAATGCTAAATGTAAGTTTATTTAATTAGAGAGAAAATATATTTAATAGAGAGGAAAATGTCTGTTGCTGCTGAGGTGAGGATGTTTCTTCCTTCACACCTCATACCATCTGTCTTCCTAAACCTTCGGATGGGTTGATCCATAACACACTCAACAATGACACATGTCAGGGGTCCTAAGAAATCCAAGGCATAATGCCAAGTTGACTTCTACTCAGAGGAAACCTCTTAGAAACCCACATAATTATCTGTAACTGTGTGCTTATCAACAGCCCTGGAAATGGAAACAGTTCATGAGTCAGTCATCCATAAATCTAAAAAAAAAAAAACCAATAGCAGTGATTCATGAGCTATCAGTTGGTTAACAGCAACAATGGCAACTTTCTAAGGGAAGTTACCAACTAAGACTGTGTTGAATCAATCACCCTTTAGGTCAGACAGCATTAGCTTCCTTATAGAAGAGGCTGGGGCATAGGAAGGCAAAGGAATTCACCTAAGGGCCTAGAGCAGGAAGGGGTAGAGCCGTTTGTAAGGCCTCTTGGGACTAGGTGGTTGTGCTGGGTTATCACCACAGCACTGTCCCTAATACTGCCAACTAGACCTTGCTTTAGCTTAAATCAGTCTCCTTCCTACCATCTGTGTCAAGTAACACCATCAAAGAGACCTGGCATTGAGGAACTTCTCACACACGTCTCATTTCCACAAGCACTACCTTCCTGAAATCATACTGCATAGCAAACAAACCTGTTGATGTATATATAAGGAATCTCCTTCCAAATTGTTCAACTTAACAGCACTAAAGAAGCCCAGTCAGCATAGCCAGCTGCAGGGGAATGTAGCCCTCTCTAATAGAGCTGTGTGATCAGTATTCTAGACGCCAAACAGAGATAACCCTTTCTCCCCCGAATGACAAGCCAACAACATCTCTAGATTGTGACTGTCCCTGCTCCTCTCACTTCCAATAGCACAGCCGGTCCTCAGATACCTTAGACTCGTACTCCCGCACAGGTGAGCCACAGACTAGCAGCGAGAAGAAAGCTAAGACCCCTCTTCTGATGACCCCTCTGCATACTTGTAGAAAGTAACAGCAATGCCGGGTGTGGTGGCGAACACCTTTAATCCCAGCACTTGGGAGGCAGAGGCAGGCGGATCTCTGTGAGTTCAAGGACAGCCTGGTCTACAAAGTGAGTCCAGGACAGTCAAGGATACACAGAGAAACCCTGTCTCAAAAAACCTAAAAAAAAAAAAAAAGAAAGAAAGAAAGAAAGAAAGAAAGAAAGAAAGAAAGAAAGAAAGAAAGAAAGAAAGAAAAGAAAGAAAGAAAGAAAGAAAAAGAAAAAAGAAAGTAACAGCAATACATCAGATAACTGCAAATTTGCTGGAGAAGTGGAAGAAAAGGAATATGACTCAAAAGGGACAGGAAGGTGACAAAGCACTGAGCAGTTCTACAGATGGAGGGATTGTGGCAGAGAGGAGGCAGAAAACACAGTAGGCCCCCTACTCAAGGCGCATGCGCTCCAGGTTTAGTTACTTCCTGTCAACTACAGGCTAACATTATTGTAAACAATTTCCAAAATTAAACAATGTATAAATTTTAAATTGGGTCCAGTTCTGAGCAGTGTGATATACTCTTATAATGTCTCTTTGCACCTTATCCAGGATATTAATCACCTCTTTGCCCAGGTTCCAAGTTGGATATTCTTCTTACTTCTAGTTACTTTTTAGCCAACGCTGTTACCATGTTGACAAAGCTTGTGTTCAAGAGACCCTTATATAGGTGCCTAATGCTAATTCATGAGGCCTCTGTCATTCACACCCAGGCTGTGCATTGTCCCAGGTCATCACAGGGGTGAATGGGGTGCAATGAGATTGGGGTGTGTGTGTTTACGTGACTTATCACTGTATATTGTTATTAACTGTTCTGGTTTAAATTTGGTTATTATAGATAATCTCTTACTTACCTAACTTATAAATGAAATTAAAATATATACATAGAAAAATGCAGAGTGCATACAGCAGGGCTGAGTACTCTTCTCTGTTGAAAGCATAACCAGGGAAAAGTAAAGGATTTGTTTAAGTGGTACAAGAAAGAATCCGTGGGAGGGACACATTTATTTGTTTGGGATGGTAAGAAAAATTGATTGGAATTGCTGAGGAGATGATCCAATCAGCACAGTGCTGTCTGGACAAGCATGAGACCCTGAGCTCAGATCCTCAGCATCCATGTTAAAAACAAAACCAGGTGAGTAGTCACACACCTCTAATGCTGGTGCTGAGGGCGCAGGGGCAAGAAGATCCCTGGGGCTTACTAGTCAGCCATTCTGGCCAAACTAGTGAGCTTCAGATTCAGTGACAGAGACTGTCTCGAAAAATACAATGGAGAGCAACTGAGGAAGACACCTGACATCGATCTATGGTCTCCACGTGTGCTTGCACATGTCTCATACCCTTTGGTTACAGCAGGACATGCAGGTCTTTCTCCTGCCCACCCCCAAGTGTCTAGAATCACTTTTGCTCTTCCTCCAAATTGAACTCATTGCAGCTGCCAGCCAACCACCAATGCTTGTGGTTTGAATCACACACACAAGCCAGGTCCTTATGTGGAAAGCAACAGTCAAAGAGAGAGAGAGAGACAGAGAGACAGAGAGACAGAGAGACAGAGAGAGAGAGAGAGTTGCTTCCCCAAGCAGCCTTCAAAGATTACCTTAGGCAAAACAGATCATTCCGAATCTCTAGCTGCCAGCCTGTCTGTGTCCTGCATATCTGACATCACACTGTTAAGGGCTTGAATCTGATAAATACCCACTGGCTGGCTTCTGTTTTGAATGATCTCCACTGAATGGCTCTATTTGGGTTGGGGGATGTACAGCTTTTAGAGGGTGGGGCCTATATGGTGGAGTTAGGCTTTGGAAGATTAAAGACTAGTCCTAGCCCTCACCTACCCATCACTTTCCCTGTTTCCTAGTCCCCATGATGTTTGGCCACCAAGGAGCTGTTCCACCATGCCTTCCCCCCAGAGGATGAACTAAAATCTCTTTGCAACTGTGAGTCAAAAATGAATCTGTCACTGGGGAAATAACTCAGTGGGTGAGTGCTTGCCTGGAATGACTGGGGCCCTAGGTTCACTCCCCAGTGCGAACCCATAAAAGAGTAAAAGAGGTGAAACCTAGACCAAAATAAACTTCTCCTTTTTTAAGTTCTTCCTGCCAGGCTGGCTTACAGTCATAGGGACCCCAGAGCAACTAATACATACATGTATTTTTAACATGTTTTTAATACTACACGGCACTTGAAGTGTTATCAGTTCTAAGATACACATTCTTTCATATCTTCAAATCAACAAAATGAATATATAGAACTCACTACCAATGTGATATGTCATACATTGGCAGAAGTTAAATTTTTGGGGGGCGGGGAAGGAGAGAAAGAGACAACCCTGTCTTAGACATTGCTTATTGATGTTTGATTTGAACTTTTTACAGCATATGACGCAACTTAATATATTGCATATTTTCCAAACTTTGGCTGTGGAGTAAGAACAGCATCAATCCCTAAGGGATGCATGAAACTTTCTTCAACACTCTACGTTCTCTAGACTCCCAAGTGGATGGACAAGATAGTGTTCCTGGCCACAATTTGAGAGCCAGCAGGTCTCAAAAAGTCATGTGTGGCCTTAAGACTATATCTAGTTAGCTCTCTATTGCTGTGACAATGACCAAAAGGAACTTGAGGAGGAAAGGGTTTATTTCACTTCACAGTTTGTAGCCCTTCATGAAGGAGTCAGGGCAGGAACGTGAGGCAGGAACCAACGCAGAGGGCATGTAGGAACCATGGTTGGTAGCTTGCTCCCTATGGCTTGTTCATCTAGCTTTATTATGCAACCTAGAACCAGCTGCTCAGTGGGCTGTGGATTCTCCCTTTCCCCCTCCTCTCACAGCAATCATTAATGGAGAAAATGCCCCCAACAGACTGCCTGTGGAACATTTTCTCAATTGAAGCTCCCTCTTCTCTGATGACCCTACTTGTGTCAGGTTAAGAAAATCTAACAGCATAGTCAATTAGGTTAGCTAATGGTAAGATCAGTACTGGACCCCAAAACCCTAGACCCCAGCCTCCCCTCAGGTCTCTTCCCAGCTCTGCCCCATACATATGAGCTGGCTGACTCGGCAGGAGTCCTTGTTACCATTAGCAGCCCAGTCAACATCTGAGACCACCTGCCCTCTGTCCATCTTATGAGGATTTAAGGTTGTCCTGTCTGGTCTCTGTGCTCTGTGGGGAACTGGATTTACGCAAAATAATTGTGACTCACGAGTGTGAAAGAACGTTAAGTAAACATAGGGGATGTTGTCATAATATACGCAGCTGGGATCTTAAAGTGTACTTAAAGCCTTGAAGGAGGATTGTAAGCTTGGAGAAGGAGGCAGGGGCAGCTGACCTCCACAAATAGAAATATGATTCATGTGACAGGTAGGTCTTGACAAGGCTTCCTCCTCCTCATGCCGCACCCCCCCCACACACACACACACCTGTCCTTAAGTTGCAAGTTGAAGAAGAAAACACACACACACACACACACACACACACACACAAACTGCCTGGTCCAGGTCTAGTTCCACAGTCTGGCAAACCCCAAGTAATTGTTGGTTCTTAGGCTCTCTATCCCACATGCTCAATCCTCAGTATGTCTCCTTTGCCCCCTTCCCCACCACAGCAGGTTGACCACACCCTGCTTAGGCTCCTCGATCCCCATTCAGTTCATCCCGCAGGCCAAGAGGAAGGCAGGGCAGACTCACCTTTAGGTGGATAGGGAAGGGCCGCTCATGCTGGAGAGGCCCAAGCAGAGTCTGCTCTACGCTGACCAGCTCCGAGGTCGAGTCCACCACGCGGGCCAGCGTGCTGCGCATCGCCATCCGTGCCAGGGTACAGGGCCCGCGGTCCCGGGGGAAAGGCAGCAGCTCCGCACCCCCCTCTGCGCCCCGCAACCCGCCTGCCTCGGGGGAGCCCCGCACTCCCGTGCTCCCACACCCCAGCCCCCGCCGGGTCCGCAACTGGCCTGAGCGACGAGCCGGCGCGATGGACACGTGGTCCGAGGAGCGCGGGCTCCCGGGGGCACTAGGACCGTCGCCCCAACCCCATTCCTGCTGTAGCAGCTGCAGGGTCTGCAGAGCCACCATTTGGTGACTGATGGAAGCCACTAAGGGCGCAGGGCTGGCCATAGTCGGCTGGCAGCTGGGCGCTGAGGAGCAAGTGGAGTGCAGGCAAGGGAGCCTGGCAGCGTTCGGGGTCGCGGGGTCACATTTTTTCTAACTGAGGGCTCTCCCTCGGCCTCCAAATCCCTCCACATGTGTGGGCCGCCCCGCCCCCGCAGGTGGTGACCTGCGCTGGCCCCTGTGTTCACTTCCAGGCAGGATGGGCTCAAAATGACCCAAAGCTTCCTGAAGCCTGCTCGGTGAGCGCTTGAACATCAACCAGATGCTGAGTTCTGGTTCTTCCGCCTCTCAGGGGTTTGGTGGGGAAACGCTGCTTTGTGCGGATGTATCTATCCCCAGATACCCCGCCCCCTTCTTCCCTGAAGGACGCACGCGAAGGACCACTTAAGGCAGTGAAGGCCCTGGTTCTAGGCTATCAAAACATCAGCGTGTCCAGAGCTTCACCCAAACTCACAAAGGACACTGGAGGATTCTTCTCATTTCCCTGGGGGCGTTTTCAGAAACTCCTTGAAATAGTCTTCAAGGCCTTGCAAAGGCCACAGACTATGTGGACAACTAATTCCAAAGTTCAGCCAGTTTTGCTCCTTTCCCCGCAGGTGCTGATAACGCAGATGCAGAAAGAGGCATAGTTGGCACCGGCTGGTTTTTTTGTTTTGTTTTTGTTGTTGTTGTTGTTTTGTTGAGGTTTGTTGCTTGTTTTTAAAGACATGGGGGGGGGGGTAGAGAAGAGCACTGAACTGTCCCAGAGAGAGAGCATCTTTTCTGCCTTCTTCTTGCAAGGAAAACTGTTAGAGAATCCAATGATCCAGCACAGCAGAGGCAAGGGCACAGACGGGGAATGAGGACTCAAGGGCAAACTAGAGGTCCAGGCAGACCGGGGATGTGTCCTGTGGCATTGGTTCTCTGAATAGAAAAGTCATTGCGATGGAGCGGTCAGTACAGAAGGGTGAACATTGAGCGATATGTGGCCTATAAGGTTTTGATGACTCTGGAATAGTTTGATCCTGTGTAATTCTCTCCACCCTCCAGCAAAGGTTCTTGGAATTCTCGATGTTGCCTTCCCCTCTGAAAACCAATCTGAATGAATACAGAAGTTTTCTTAAGCAAAAGCAAGCACATTCACGCTAATTATATCTAGGTAAAAATGCTAGTCTATGCAACCACAGGGGAAATGGCTTTGGAGAGAAGCTGTTTAATATGGATTAGTTTATCTTGCCATAAAGTTACTTAAGTGCATATGTAGAAATAGAGAAATTCTTCCAAATTGTGTATTTATTTTTTAAATCTTCAGATGTCGAGACACATTCACCTCAGAAAAGAAGCAAGAATGGCACAAACCACCCTTTGTTTGCACAGAGCATGCCAGGTCTCCTGGGCAACATGAACTAACCTCTCTGCTTTCAAAAGGCTGACTGCAAAACTCTCCTGACAAATGGGATTCCAGTGAACAGGATAGGAATCACTAGGCAGAGCAGGACCTGAGCCCCCCTCTCCCACATACCACCCTGATTCTGAGAGCCACAAGACCACTGAACTTCAGGAAGTATGTGAGATGAGGGCCAGAAAACCACACAACATGAGGGTATGGAACGATGACCTTGGATTCTTCCAGCAAAGCAATGCTTCTTCTACCCAGTCATGGGTCACATTTGTGTTTGGTGTGATCTCAAAATGACCTATGGCCCAAAGCTGGAGATCAAAGACAATAAGCAAAAGGCATCATGGGATATTGACAAGAATTAATAGTATCGGTAGGTCTGTCTTTGTCCTAAAGCATCTGCTAAGAGGCCTTTGCTGGATCTTCAGACCAAGCGCCTACCCACACCCATTGTATAGCCAGTCTGAAACACTGGAAGAAGGGCTTATTCAAAAGCACAAAATATTGCATATCTAGTAATTTTTTTGATTGCTTCATTATGTTTCAGTATTTTATGGAACCTGTGTTCTCATTGCTTTGTGGATGCTCTTCATCTTCCATGTTCACCCCATGGTAAGGTAAGGTAAGCAGATGCTTCAGGACTGAATTTTAGTTCATTCTTATCTTGGTCCTTTTCCTGTCAAATACGATTGCCTTGACACAAATATGTTCTACAGTTTAGGCCAGATAAGGTAAACCAACCTAAGTATTAGAAGAAAGAGATTTGGGTCATCCAGGCTGCAGCCAATCAGACATCATCCATGGTGAGTGGCCAGGAACCATTTAGAATGTTTTCAGTTGAATGCACTGTAAAAGACAAAACAATGGAGCTTCACAGTATAGGCCAGGAGATCACTCAGCAGCAAAGAACACTTTTTCTTTTAGTAAGAAAGTATAACAACAAGAATTTATTGTCCTGCATTATAAGAAGACTGAAGGTGGCTCCCATATTGCTTAAGTCTGGGGTTCTGAGGTGTCACCAAAGACCTTGGCTCCTACCATCCTTCTGTGAGGTTGTCCTCACCATGCCAACTTTGTCTTTTGTACTTGGTCCTTGGGCTACTTCCCTTCTAGCCACTAAATAGTGACAATGGCTGTTGGCCTTGCCTCTGAACAACAATGTCTAAGCCAAGAGATCATCTCTTTTTCATGTCCCTCCCTACTCAAGTGCAGGGAGATGCTTCATAAAAAGCTTCTGTTGACTTTCCTCTAAATCTTGACCTAAATTGTAGAACATATTTGTGTCAAGGCAATCATATTTGAGAGGAAAGGGGCCAAGATAAGAATGAACCACCAGGTGCCGGGCGTGGTGGCACATGCCTTTAATCCCAACACTGGGGAGGCAGAGGCAGGCGGATCACTGTGAGTTCAAGGCCAGCCTGGTCTACAAAGCAAGTCCAAGACAGCCAGAGCTGTTACACAGAGAAACCCTGTCTCGAAAAACCAAAAAAAAAAAAAAAAAAAAAGAATGAACCAAAATTCAGTCCTGATGCATATGCTTATAAGGAGAATGGAGAATACTCAATAGGAATCAAGGTTCTGTTACCAAGCAACAGTAGTGGTAACCAAACACCAGGTAGCTTTTGCAGTAGCCCTGGGGAAAGAGCACAACTGATCTCTAGGATCTTTCTTATTTCCAGATACATAGGAAACCCATGAGGCTAACCCTTCAACTACAAATGGTTGAATGTGATGTCCCTTGTACAAAATAAATCAAAGAGATGTGTTGTAGAGCCTTGCATCCATCTTCTGAGTTTGAGGGGAAAGCTTGCCTATGAATAACACAACACCAAAGAGAGAAAAGACAACACATATTCTCACATTCTGCTAATCTCTGACCCCTGGCTCTGTCTTCACCCCCTATTCTCTGCTTTGTAGCTACTATGGGGCAAGCAGCTTTGTTGTACCACTTGCTTTGTGATGTTTGGCCTCACCAAAGGCCCCAAATATGGCTGTGTATTTTGTTATAACAAAAGTGACTGACACAAGAAGTAAAGGAAACCTTGGAAATGATGAATGACATTCAGGCCTCCTGACACAACGGGACACAGTTTGCCCTGCTATGCTGTGCTATGCTATGCCTTTTCAACACAAGATGCAATTCTTTCCAGGTATAGAAATTATTTTACTTGGTTCACTTTATTTAATTAATCAAATTCTAGAAGAAAAAAAGGTATTTCCATATAGCCCAGGATGGCCTTGACCTCACCATGCTTTTGCCTCAGCCTCTGGGTGCTTTTCAGTGTGGGGACTGCAGGTGAACACCACCACATTCACTGGGTTTTAGCAGTTTATTTCTAGGAAGAATTGTTTTTTTTTGTTTTTGTTTTTTGTTTTTCGAGACAGGGTTTCTCTGAATATCTCTGGCTGTCCTGGACTTGATTTGTAGACCAGGCTGGCCTCGAACTCACAGAGATCCGCCTGCCTCTGCCTCCCAAGTGCTGGGATTAAAGGCGTGCGCCACCACGCCCGGCGCTTAGGAAGAATTTTTTATATTGAAAAAAAAAAACAAAAATCAAATCTTAAGAATACATGTCAACTTTTTGTATTGTTGCAACTTTGTAGGTGAGGTAGTTTTGAAGAATGAGAGAATTGCATGCCACCCCCAGGTTACTTCAGCAGAGCTGGATGGTCAACATCACTGCAAAGAATCTTTTTCCTTTGAGGGAAAATTAAAGGGCTACTGTATCCTAAATTATTTTGATTATCTCTATAAATATGGTTTATGTGTTTAAATGGAGAAATTAATGATAAAAATGGGCAAAGGAAGGGTCTGTCATGATAGCACATGCTACAACCCCAGAACCCTAAGGTAGAGAGATTGAGAGTTTGTGGCCAGTCTAGTCTGGGCTATCTATTTGTAACATACCTCAAAAAGAAATGTTTGGGGTGATAAGTTTGTCAACTGGATTCTAGGGTCTCTACCCTTAAGGAAAATACAATATTAGGACCTTGTCAGTTTAGTATCACCATATATTTCATATTCTAGTAGGTCTCATTTGAGCTCAATGGAAAGAACTAGACTAGGCATACTGGCTCATCCCTTTAATTCCAGCACTCAGGAGCAAGAGAGTAGTGGATCTAGTCAATTAGGTTAGCTAATGTCAAGACTAGGACTGACAGAAGGACCGTGAGGAGGAGATTGGAGAAGAAGGAGAGGAGATGGGAGATCTGCAGGTCACCATGTGGTAGAATGAACTAAAAGCATATGGCCAAAAGCAGCTTGCTCTGAGGACCAGCCCAAAAGGAACAGATGCAAGTATTATGTGGGTTTGGGGGGGAAAGAGAAAGACAGCTAAGAGGGTTGACTATCTTCCCAGTTGCAGTGTTTTAGACTTATATTAAATCTAACAGGTTTCTGTGTCTTTTATTCAGAAAACAGCTGGTTTAAAGAATAACTGCCGCTATATTAATCTCCAACATTAGTTATTACATATAGAATAACTAATTCCATTTTCAGATCTCTGAGTTTGAGTCCAGCCTGGTCTACATAAAAAGTTCCAAACCAGTCAGGACTATATAAGGAGACCCTATTTATAAAGAGGGGGGGGGAGCAGAGGAGGAATGAAAGAAATAGAAATGCTTGACTTGTGTTGACACACACATATTATATATACACACACACATACACACACACATATTATATACACACACATACATACATACACACACACACACACACACATACACACACACACACACACACACACACACACACACACATATATATATTTAAACCTTCCAAATACTTTTCCTTAGGTGTATCTCTATTTCCTAACATACTTTCCTCCTAAGGAATTTTCTGCTCTTGGTCCCTGATAACTTTTCTTCAGATTTCATGGTTGAACAGATACCAGGGTTAGTTTTATTGACTCCATGTACTCCCCCTCTGTGTCTCTAAGGCTCCTATTCCTGTTATTATAATGAATAAGAAGGGATGGTTTGGGACACATGGCTCTTTAGCTTGGCTTGTGCTATATGCTCTGTAGACAGAAATACATGAAGTCATAAGTTCATAGTGGAAGATTACACAGACTCTCCCACCTGCAGGGCATGAGAATGGGGTCAGCCCCAAGGACTGGCAGAGTTTTCCTATAACCCTCTCTACCAGAGAAACAAGGGAAGCTATCAGATGTACTTATGTTGTTTGTTTGGGCATTTTATTCACAATACTTGTTACAAGGTATTATTGAGAATGATCTGAGTAGTTGAAACAAGGTAAAACATATTAAAAATAGAAATTTGTTGAATATCACTATAAAACATTACCCTTTTTCCCCCTTGACAGAAAAAAAAAACCAAAAACCAATATTCTTAAACTTATGTTGCTACAGGTCTTAGCATAAAGAACATGTCTTTTTAAAAATCTCTTGTTTCCATATTGTTCACCATTTGGAAATGGAGTCTTAGAAATGCTAATTTGGCTACAAAGTTTAAACTGTCCATGGAAATATCAAATACAGTTAGGATGAGCAGGAGGAATGACTGTACTATCAGCAAAGGTGTTGTTTATGAGGGGTTTTCCATGGATAAATAACTGAGGGAGGAAGACTTCCCCCCCGCCCCCAGGATGTTGGCTGGAGACCCAGGTAGAATAAAAGAGTGGGAAAAAATGCAGCTGTTCATTGGCTACCCCAAACCCCCAACTTGTGGTTGCTGTGGGGAGCTGCTCTGCTGTGCCACCTTCTCCCACCAAGAGGGACAGAAACCTCTGAGATCACAAATGGACCTTTCAGTAGTTTTGCCCAAGTGTTTTGTAACAGCAAGGAAAAATTTACACATATAGTACACACTCAGATATTTAAGTATATGGTTTACACTTACAGTGATTTTTAAACATATGAAATGGTATATAATGAACAAATAGTTTGATAGAGATGCATATGTGTGTGATATTATTTCAACTACTGAAAAATGATCATGATGTGTTTATTATTACCTTTGTCAATCTTATTCCTCACAGTTCTGAAGAAAAGGAGCCCAACACTAAGGTGTGATATGATGAATGATGAGGACTACTCTTTCCGTTCCCAAGATGGTCTCTTATTGCAACATCTTTCAGGAGGATCAGTGTTGGTCCCTTCATGTGGTAGAAGGGGAGAGAGCAGAAAGGGATGAACTCTCCATTAAACTTTAAAAATAGTTTTAGATTTATTTCTATGTATGAGTGATTTGCCTGTGTGTATGTATGTGTGTCACATGTGTAACAGATACCTTCAGAGATCAGGAGAAGATTTTGGGTCCCCTGGAGCTGAAGCTAACCATGGCCATTAGCCACCAAGTAGGCGCTGGGAATCTTGACCCTGGATCCTCTGCAAGAGCAACAAGTGCTCTTAACCATGGAACCATCTCTCCAACTTCATTGATGTTTTCAGATGCGCACGTCTCACAGGCCCTTTGACTCACAGCCCCAAGGCCACACCTCCTAATAATACTCGATAGTTTAGTTTCAACATGAATTTTGGAGAAAGAAAAACCATTCAAAACTCAGCAGCTATCCCTGGGATTAAAAATGGAACTAGAGAAGTGTTCTCACTTCCCATGTGAGAATAAATAACAGATGGATTAGGAGCTAAATGTAAACTGTCAAGACTGTGGAAACAGCAGTGAGTATATTTGTAGGCATCGAGTAGTGAAGCATTTCTGAAGATAGGACACTACACCCACCAAGGGAACTGGGTGGATTTCATTACACACAATATTGAAGCCTGTGACAGCTTACGTTAAGTTACATTCAAAAAACATGAGATGAGACCCAGAGAGATGGGTCAGCAGTTAGGAGCACTTGGTGCTCTTGCAGAGAACCCCAGTTCAGTTCCTGGCACCCAGGTCCAGTAGCTCAGAAACCCCTAACAGTCCATATTAGGGATCCAATACCCTCTTCGGGCCTCCGTGGCTACTCTCACACATGTGACATGAGGTACAGAATCTCTCTCTGTCTCCCTCTCTCTTGTCTCTTCTCTCTAACACACACATAGACACATCAGTAAAAAATAAAAATAAAGCTGGGCAGTGGTGGCTCACGCCTTTAATCCCAGCACTTGGGAGGCAGAGGCAGGCGGATCTTTGTGAGTTCGAGGCCAGCCTGGTCTACAAAGTGAGTCCAGGACAGCTAGGGCTACACAGAGAAACCCTGTCTCGAAAAACCAAAATAAATAAATAAATAAATAAATAAATAAATAAATAAATAAAAATAAATCTTCACAAAAGTGACAGCCTGAAAAAAAAAGGACACTTATAAAAACTATGTATATAAGAAAATCAACCATGGCTTTTTAATGACAAGGATTTTGATTGAACATAGCAAACAAACAAACAAATCTAGGAAAAAATCAAATGTTCAACAAACACATGAAAAGATACTTAACTTCAGTGTTTAAAAGGAAAAAGACAACACACAGTCAGTCTGCATGTAATACGATTCCTCTTACTATTCAATCCTCACTGGTTAATGGGACATTAGTGTGACACAATACAGGACAATGGCACGAGTCATGGGGGAAAAGACACAGAAATAGTCTCTTAGAGGATGAATTTTGCCTACAGACATTTTGACATGTAGCACAGTTGTACTTACAGTATGGGATTTTCTTCTATAAAGGAATGGAGGTAGAATGTAAACAATTAAAACCCTTATCTGTAAAGAATGGGTCCCATGGGGCACCCAGAAACATGTCCTTTTCACAATGAAGGTCTGGTTTTTTGTTTGGTTGGTTTTTTGGTTTTGCTTTGGATTGGGGGTGGGGGTGTTTGTTTATTTGTTGTTTTACCAAGAATGCGTAGTGTGCCATCGGCTGCTGTTTTGGAAGGAGGCACGTCTGAACACAACTGGCCTGCATACTGACTGGACATTCTCCCTGCCTAGCTGTCTCCGAAGCAGCGAGGCAGGGTGAATTCTTCTTTCATGAAGTTCAGTTGTAGCATCGGTTCAACGCAAACAAATAAAAGGTACGGAAGCCGGGCGGTGGTGGCGCACGCCTTTAATCCCAGCACTTGGGAGGCAGAGGCAGGCGAATCTTTGTGAGTTCGAGGCCAGCCCGGTCTACAAAGTCAGTCCAGGACAGCCAAGGATACACAGAGAAACCCTGTCTCGAAAAAAAACAAACAAACAAACAAACAAACAAAAAGGTACGGAACTCGGACATCAATAACAGTAAATGCTGGAAGAAGAGTACAGCCTGGAGAGGCTTTGTATATTTATTATCTTCGGTTGTAAGACAAAGTCAACCACATAGAGGCTTCAAGATTTCTTGTGTGGCGTACAAATCCTAGCAAAGAGAGGAGTAGTGGTGGATCAGCAAGGACATGAAGTTTCTTCCAACTTCTGCTCTGTCTTCCTCTCAATACAAGGCTTTACTCTTGTAAGGAGCCTGTAAAACAGTCACCTAAAATGGCTGTTAGGACTAGCATTAGAGTTAGTTTGAAGTGTGTGAGTTGAAGTAACATAATGCTTTTAAGATAAGTAGAAGGTGACTTAGCATAGCTGATAGCTGCTTATCAAAACTTGGCTGGAGTGCAAAGGAGGTTGAACCACCCAGGGGGCAACCCTGGTTGCCAGGTTACAGGGAGTAACCCTGGTTGCTGGATTACCAGGGTGTAACCCTGGTGGTAGACCTATAAATATTGGTAGTTTGAAACAGGAAGGCACACATCATGGCTTCTACAGTTTGCTGTGGATTGACGCTGGTCACCACTTTGACAGACAATTCCCAAAAGCCCTCAACACCTCAGCAGTGACTGCACTACTGCCACCAGAGACTGGCACTTGGGAGAGACTGAGACGGGAGAGAGACCAGACCAGAGATAATGCAGCCAAGCCCATTTACGTGCTGCGGACTCTAAGCCTAAGGATCAGATTCAGTATGTGGCTATGTTAGGATTAATTTTAGGACTTACTGGAACTGGGATTGCTGTGTTCATTTGCAGTTATTGTAGTTTATGCTTAATTGGAGTAAATACTAAATACTAAAACCTCACCAACTCTGCCTCTCATATGATTCCCTTAGCCTTCTCTCCCTGAAATCATAGGGGAAGTTCTGTGTGCTCATGACAACCCTCTTGATTACTTTACAGCTACTCTGCACCCCCTGCAGCTAGTAAGCTTTGCATACATGAAGGCAGAGCAGAGTTCTTTACATGCAATATGACTATACTTTAAAAGAAAATAGCGTAGGGGTTCCTTCTGGGAGATGACTCAGAAGGCCATCTGCCATCACGGCAACCTGACCTCCTAAGTGCCCCTTCGTGATATCTGAGACTCATCATACATGTGATGTCACTGCCACAAATGACAGAATTTTAACCATGAAGGAGATTTTATCTGAACTCATATGATAGGAAAATTAACCAACACAATACAAATAGACAGACCATTTTGCTTTGCCAAATCTGATGACCTGAGTTTCATCCCCGGTTCCCTCAAGTTATCCTCTGACTTCCACACATGCACTGTGGCATGGGTGTCCCACACACATACACACAATAAATACATAAGTGTGATTTTAAAAGGAGGAAATTGCATGTTTACTTTTTGTTTTACTAGGCTAGGTATTAACTCATGGGTCAAGGGCTTGTGCTCTATGAAGGAGGCTCTGGGCTCAATGGCCAGATCCTGAAAAACATAAAGGTATTGAAACTGGAAGTAGACAAAAACTCGGTCACAAGGGGAGGGTGTATCCATCAGCACAGACTCTCTGGTGCCATTCCTTTACATAGTTTAGTCAGCCAATGACCCTTGAGAAGAGCCACAAAGGATTCTGGGAAGCAGCCAAGTAGAATTTGAAGCAGTGTCTGTGAGGGCAGACAGGAGTGTGCTGGGAGGGGCGAGGTCACTACAGGACAAGAGAAATTGCGTACAGGGATTGAGGACAATGGGTGTTATTCTTAACTTCTGAGATTGAAGGACAAAGCAAAACAGGCAGTTGAAAATATTGCAAAGAACTCCCATGTGCTCCTCCTTCTAGAACCTCATTCCATGATTAGTATATGCCAGGTCTGCTTCCATTCTCCCTAGGACTCTCCTTTACCTCATTTACATTTAAAAAACACTATTTGAAAGACAATGTATCCTGACCTTTAACTCCTAAGGACTTTTATGTCTTCTAAGTACAGCTTTCCCAAAGGCTCCTGAGTCAAGCCTTTGTTCCCAGCAATGAGGAGAGACAGTGGAATCTTAGAAACAGCTCAGTGGAAGGAAGTGGGATCACATGAAATGTGTTCCCTCCCCCATCTTCCCCTCTTCCTCTCTTCTTCACAACAGCAAGCCTGAGGTGTACAGCTTGATTCTATTATACATCCCCAATGTGATGTCCCTAACAGCAAGCCTGAGGTGTACAGCTTTATTCTATTATACATCCCCAATGTGATGTCCCTCACCACAGACCCTCAAACCACAAAGACAATCAAACATGAACTAAAATTATGAAACCACAAGTCAACTCTACTCTCTATTTTATTTGGATATTTTGTCACAGCTGCAACAATCTCTAGCACTAATGTACTATTACATAACCATGCTATAATTATCTAATAGTGACAAAACACTGCCCAAAATATTCAGTTTTACCAGTTGCCCCAGTAATGTTCTTCAGAGGTCCCACTTCAGTATCCTTCTGATCAGGAGCTAAGTCTCCATAGCACACTGTACTTGACTGTCACATGCCTCCAGGGGACCTCAGGCTGAAGTTGCTCCTTGGTCTTTCTTTGCTTTTCCTGGTATTCATAGTTTCTAGGAGTACAGATAAGCTTCAACTCTAAGATTTCTATCATTTGTGTTGTGTCAGTTGAGTTTCCCATCATACAAGCTCAAATAAAATCTCCCTCATGATTGAAATCTTGTCATTTGTGGCAGTGACATTATGTGTGTGATGAGTCTTGGGTATCTGATAGGTATTCTCTGCTGATGAAATGAGCCAATTCAAGATAAAGTATAAAGGCAGGTTTTTTGGGAGCAGCTCTTAGGCAGGTTCACTGGTTCCAAGTAATGGGGCCAGGAAAGTTGCCATGCAGAGGGAGAGAGAAGAGAAGTGGAAGAGAAAGAACACTGCAGAGAGAGAGAGAGAGAGAGAGAGAGTCAAAATGTCTGGATTATATAGTGAGGAATCTCTAGGGGAGAGGAAGTCCAGCTCCTGGGCTGGAAAGTTCAGGTAGGGACTGAGGGGTTCTGGGAAAACCTAGAGGCCAGGTGTGCTTTGGGGTGGTAAATAGGTAAACAGGCTAAACTGCCTGTCCTGGGTCTGAAACCCAACATCCCAGCCTTTTGTTGATAATAAATGAAGAAGGGTGACATCATCTCCTATGACTACTTCCTACTGATATTGGGGCATCATTATTGGGGGTCAAAAAGCTAGAATGTTGGCCAGGTCTGGGAAGAGGAGGCTGCTGTCCAAGCTCTGCAGGACTATCTGGGGCTAGGGACGTAAAGGCCCAGTCAAAGAAGTTTGTGAAGAGGTTGGACTGGAGCACCTGTGGGGTAGCCACTTCAGAGCTGTACACACACACACACACACACACACACACACACACACACACTCATTTCTCTTCACTTATGCTGGTTTCCTGGGAATATGCACCTTTTTTCAATTATAAATAATAAATCACTTGTAGGTACTATTTTGAGACTGTTTGGTTATTTATAAACTATGGCCCAATAGTTTCCATCATTTTGGATTTTCAATGGGAGGAAGCCTCCAGGAGGTTATAATATGATTCTAGTATGTTAAAAAATATGCACTCTGTGGGGGGGGCAAGATGGCGGCGACCTACACTGACGTATTTTGAACGTGGGGGGGAAAAAGAGCCATAAAAAACACAGAGTTATTGGGCACTGTGCAAAAACCGGAGGGGCTAGACCCCCCCGCCCGGGAACACTCACAGCTCCCAAGGGACTGTTAAAAGTCCCAGGGTAAGGCTCTCCCACCATCTCTCACAGACACAGAAGCCACTAAACCCAGGATTTGGGAACTCCCATTTGGAGAGGCACCTGGTAAGATCGACCCCAACTCACAGCAGGCAGAATCAGAGGCCACTTGGCGAGCGATCACTAGCCTACTGAGCTCCCCACACCTCAGGAAGAACTTATACCCACTTAAGAAACTTTGCGAGATAGTGGAAGTCTTAGCAAGGAACAAACAGGGAGCTCAGCGGGTGGTCCGCAGCCGCTCGAGACACGGAGGGTGGAGGTTCCGAGACAGAGCGGGAAGACACGGCAGACAGGAGGGGCCAAATCCCCACGCATTCACGGCAGCGCAGCTGGGGAGGGAGCCCGGCGCCAGCAGGGCCAAATCCCCATGAACCCACGGCAGGACAACTGGGGAGGGAGCCAGGCGTGGGCGGGGCCAGGGATCTGCGCACCCATGGCTGAGCTGCTGGGGCGAGAGGCCCACTCAGGCGGCCGGAGGATCCAGGGCTCGGTGCACCCACAGCCGAGCAGCCAGGGAGGGAGACCCGCGGCTGCGCAGACAGGGAGGGAATCAGGCACAGAGGTCAGGCCAGTGGCAAGAAGCCTAGTGAGAAACCAGAAATCAGGGGACCATAGCTGTATTCTGGAAAATCCAGACATATTAGGCATGGAGCCAGACCCTGTCAGCCTCGGTGATGACAAACAAAGCCCACAGAATCTGTGCCTGGGCAAACAGGTCCATACCATCAGAACCATTACAGG
>CAJQZJ010032201.1:8555111-8569993 GCA_907164525.1 Lophiomys imhausi | reverse complement strand
TATACAATGGAATATTACTCAGCTATCAGAAACAATGAAATCATGCAATTTGCAACCAAATGGATGGATCTAGAGAAGCTCATCCTGAGTGAGCTAACCCAGTCTCAGAAGGATGCACATGGCATCTATTCACTTATAGTAGGATTTTAGCTATATCATACAGGATATCTGTACTACAACCAACACACCAAAAGGAACATGGACATAAATTTTTTTTTATCTTTTTCTTTTTCGTTCTCCTTTTTTTCTTTTTTCTTTTTCCTTTTCCCTTCTCTTTTTCCTCTCTTTTTTTGTTGATATTCTTTGTTTTTTGTGGGTTTGTGTGTTTGTTGGTCTTTTTTTTAGTATTCCCTCAGTAGCAAGGAGACACCTTTCACTGGCAGTACTGCCTCGTAGGTGAATGAAGAGGCTCTTGGCCCTCATATGACTCCTGATCTGTGGTGAGAGACTGTTAGGCAGGGACACTCCACCCTAGAGGAACAAGACGGAAGGGTCAGGGGGTAGAGCATGGGAGGGTGGGGCTGGGAAGCGGGAAAAGAGGACAATATGATAAGGATGTAACCTGAAGCAACAAACAAATAAATTTATTAACTAAAAAAAAAAAAAAAAGGCAGGGGGCAGGGCTGAAACACTGTGAATGGAATAGAGGATACAGCCATTCAGCCTGGTTTTGCAGACCTCCAGGTGTAGAGAAGACGTGGAGCTAAGGTAAAATACAAGAGAGTTGTGGTATTGGCCCATGCCTTTGACTTCAGCGGAGACGGGGGGTGGGGGGTAGCACCGTAGAGTTGGTGGTCTTATGTATTCTGGAGTCATACGGAGCGGGGTGGTGAGGGTGCATACTCTTGGTCCCACCATTCAAGAAGAGTACACCCTTGGTCCCAGCTCCCAGCACACTGGAGACAGAAACGGGCAGATCCCTGAGCTCAGGGTCAGCCTGATGCAAGGCAAACTCTAAATAGAGAAAGACTTAGATCCAGGAGTGGTGGAACACATCTTTGATCCCTTCAGATGGGAAACACAGGTCCCTAATCCCAATAATTAGAGTTCAGAGGCACACACAGGGGATTTGGAGGGACCTAGGTTTGGAGGCTACTTACAAAAGGCCTTCTCGATGCAGGCAGATTGTCCTTTGGGATCTCAAAATATATACACTAGAGCTGGTTTAGCTCCAAGGTGACAGAATGATTTCTCCTTTAACCCGGATTGAAAGATAATGCTTTGTATGTTGTCAGAAGGCCAAATTTGCTTCAGGAGAAGTACTACCTAGCCCCCCCACCAAAAAAAAAAGAGGGTAATTGTCCCAGGGTTGGGATTGGGGCAGGGCTCTGTTCTTATCTTTCCAGGAGAATCGAAGCGTCTATTAGTGGAGCCCGGGGACGGCTGGACAGCGGAAACCTCAGCAGAGAGCAGAATGAGGCACCAAGGAGGACGAGTGACCCAGTTGATTCTGCCTGGAAGACTTCCTCAATAGCTGTCTCCTTCGGGGTCCTGCAGCCATGGCAATCCAATGTCGCTGGGACCGTCCAGCTCTACACAATGCCCCGGCTGGAACCTCAGTGAAGCCTGCAAGATCAGCCTCTGCCTACAAACTCCTTAGGTCATCTAAACAGCTGAGAACAGAAGGACTGAACATAAAAGGAGTGTACTAACATTTTAAACCATTTTTCCCATTTGGGTTGGGGCCCCAAACAGGTCTACTACGACCCAAATCAGCAGGAAGTCACTTTAAGAGAGCGACGTCCCATGCCCAGAGGGTTGGGAAGGTGTTTCTCCGCCATTCTTTTTGGTTATTTGAAGGATAACTGAAAACTCTGATATTTAGTTGAAGAGATTACAAGCTGATAAATGGTCCTGTTTAATGGGTTTTGGAGGTTAGCCCCAGGGACTTCCTACTTTTCCTTTTCTGTATCCTTCTTCCTCTCCTATGTAGGAGTGCATAGGCTTGAGAAAAATGAGATATAGACATAGCACAGGAAGGTCCAAGAAGAAGGGGCAGATTATTGAATATGCCCTTATACCTTTGTATATTGATACAAAATTAGTAGTTTATTTGGCTAAAGTGATATTGACCATTGTTTATTGTGCAAAAATAAGATTGTATTGGATTACATCAGTATTGATCTTTGTATATTGATACAAAATTAAGATTATAGTTGGCCACAATGGTATTGACCCTTGTATATGGACGTAATATTAAGATTGTATTGGGCTACATAGGCATTGATCTTTGTATATTGATACATAATTAAGAGTATATTTAACCACAATTGAATATATCTTTGTATATTGTTACAAAATTAAAGGTAACACTTCCTAATGGTATCATACCTAGAGATACTTAAAATTAAAATGTGAAGCTCTGGCCTCTTGATACCAACCGTCTAAAACGGTCTAGGATAGTTAAATAAAACAAACTCCTAGTCATGCAAACATGTCACTTTGTTAGCTACTATGACAGACTATCACAGATATTCTCTAAACTACCCAGTAATCAAGTTGCTAAGAGACAAGCAACATTTGCTTATCTAAATACAAGAGATGGATAGGGCATCTTCAAAAACACCTAGAGATCTGCAGAATATGGCATTCAAAGATGTTATCTTAAATTAAGATTTTCTTTTTTTTTTTGATATCGAGACATATCAGCTCCTGACCGCACCCCCTATTCTACTCCAAGTAGAAGATAAGCATCGAAGAATCTCCACTGTAAGATGGTTGAATTAGTGGCAAGCCTATCTCTTGGCATGAAAAAACCCCTTGCACCAACTGCAGACAGACTGCTGTCCAAAAAGGACAAAATTTGGTAGCAGGGAAGTCGACAGCCTAACTCTGCCAAGACAGGGTAGGTAAGTCCTTCATAATCCCTGCTCTACAACAAATGTCTGTCAGAGAAACAGGACCCAAAGGCTGAAGACTGATGCAGGAATGTATGGAGAGAAAATGGGAACTGTCCAGGCAGTCATTGGTATGTCCTTTCTTAGTTTTGGAAGCTGCAGGCCCTGCACTTCCTATATAAGCAGATATATTTATCCCTCTCAGGTCTCTGAGGTGGTTGAAGAATAGACAGCTAGAGTCTCATAGTTAAATTTTGAGTTGTTTAGGAATCAAGAGGGTGTTATAGATCTAAGAAGATACTCTTAAAAGTGTGTTGCAAGTTAGTATGAACGTTGAGTCAGATATAGACCTTTAAACTCATGGAGATGGTTAGATAGTAGAATGCTAAAGTCAGGGGCCAAATATGTATAAACTGGACATTGGGAAGGTATACTGGGCCATTTAACTCTCATAAATGTGGCATATTTATATCTGTTGTTTTTTATAATATTTACTGTTGTGGGAGAAGGAGCCATTTGTTGCACTGAAAGGGGAAACTTCTGGGGGGAAGAGGGTGGAAGGGCGGGATAGGAAGGGGGAATAGGGAGGGGTTTGTGACTGAGATGTAACTTGAAGAAAAAAAATAAAGTATTTAAAAAAAATATGCACTCTATGCCTGGGAGCCTTGAAAGCAATGACTTACCTGTATTTCTACATCTCTTAGGGACTTTACAAGAAAAGTGTGTCCCTGAATTTCCCCCTGTACTTTCTAAATGCTATTTTTAAAACACACAAGTACAGACTGATTTAAACAGTCCCATGGCCTCCCATTCTCAACATATGAAAACCAAGCACCTTGCTCAGTGTGAGATTAGCCCTCCTTTTCATACAGGGAACCAGTATGAACTTAGGAAACACGAAAGAGACTACACCTGAGGCACACAGAACAGTTGCTGATCTGTTCTCATTGTTTTCTTCTCTCTTCTCTTAACATTTCCAAATGTACTCTTTATACTGGCTGCTTTTCATCAAATGTGCTTGCTATTTTTCACAGCTTAAAAATTTCACTTTCCCCAAATCCAGCTCGCTTCTGTCCTCCATAGCTGAAACAGTCGAAGATCTCCCTGATTTCTCATCTCACTCTCACTCTTCATTCATTTTTACTGAAGCAGCCAGGTCTATTCCAAGGTTCATGCACACACTTCTGAAGTCAGTGGTAATCTGTCTGTGACATGTACTCCAAGCCTGAAGGATTCTTCAATGTTTGTCTGCAGCTTTCTCCCATCTTTCTGCCAAGTCTTCCCTTATGGATGTAGAAGGCAAGTGTGTTCACAGTTAAGCACTAGAGAAACCAAGAATGTCAACCACATAGGGTCATCTCCTCAGTGGAGGAAATGAATACCTGTTTCCACCCAGAAGGCTGAGAGTGAATGTTGATAACCTGGGGACCTTTATTAGCTGTAGAGCCAAGCCTCACCCAAATCTCCCAGAATGTTTATCATTCTGGTCAGTACCTCAGACACGCCTTAAATTTTATTATGCACGTGGGATTGGGATAATTGTTACCAGGAAACTTTCTTTTCCAAAATTATTCTATACTTAAATATGCCTAAATAAGCTGGCCTGGTGTCAGACTTCAGAAGTTTGATCCAGCCTGCCTTAGTAAATTGAGTTGAACTAAGTTTTCCTTCTTGCCTCTCCACAAATTGTTTTATTGCCAGCCAGTCATGACGCTTGGAGGAACTCTACATATGGAATCCTTTCTCATTCTAGCCCACCAGTGTCAGTCTTCCTCAGGTTCCAAGGATAACATGAAACAGAGATTATATTTAGAATCTCTATGGTGTTTTAGAAAAACTGAAGTTAAGAAATAAAAAGTAGGGCTGGAGAGATGGCTCAGCGGTTAAGAGCACTGCCTATTGCTCTTCCAAAGGTCCTGAGTTCAATTCCCAGCAACCACATGGTGGCTCACAACCATCCACAATGTGATCTGGTGCCCTCTTCTGGAATACAGGTGTACATGCAGATAGAGCACACATATGCATAAAATAAATAAAGTAAATCTTTAAAAAAAAAAAGAAATAAAAAGTAGCTCTTTCAGCTCATCGCTTTTCTTTTGTGATACCTGGCAACCCACAGAATCATTATCTACCAGGGACCAGTGACCACAGTGGCTGGAACTCACATAGGCAACCTTTATTGTCCTTCCTGTCCTTCATTCTGGTCTCTCCACACTCCTAGTCCTGCTGCACAGGAGACCCTCCTCCCAGCTCACCTCCATCCCCTGGGGATTCAAGCCCCATATAGACCCAGGGTCCTCCTACATCTTCACTGCCACCCTTTCACTCTTTCATTCTAGTCCATCTCCATTCCTTTAGGATAAACACAACCCCCAACCAGCAGAAACACCTTCTACCAAGTACTTCCCTTCACTAGGAATGAGAGGCGCCAAAAACAACCAAAGACTAGAACACACTCGTTGAACAAACATGAGACCAGATATCAATACAAAGAAACATTATAAATGTTATAACTACAGTTATCCAGATCCCAGCACAAAAACACAAACATGAACAACCAAGACAGCATGTCTCTTCTAGATGCCAGCAACAGTACTGGCCCTGAAAACCTGTAATAGGCCCTGAGAAAAGCAAGTTAGCTGAGGTATAAGAGAAGGTTTTCAAAATAACAATATGAATATGTTCAAGAACCTATAAAGTAATATGACTAAATGCCTTAAAGAAGGCTGTGAAAATACAAAATAGTTGAATTAAATATGAAAACAATTTAGGACAGGAAAGTGGATATCAAAGAATCACTAAAGAAATTCCAAACAGAAACAAAACTGGAAATGAAAAATTTAGGAAGGCAAATAAAAACCATAGAGGTAAGCCTCACCAAGAGAGTATGTGCAAGACAGAATTTCAGATCTGGAAGACAAAGTAGAAGAAATGAATAACTCAGTCAAAGAAAATATTAAATCGACAAAGTTTCAGCCACAAAACATCTAGTAAATCTGGGAAACTATGAAAAGATCAAACCTAGAAATAATAGGTACAGAGAAGAAGAAGAAAGCCAGGTCAAAGGCACAGCAAATATTTTTTTAAAGAATGAGTTGTTTATTTATTTATTTATCTATTTATTTATTTTGGTTTTTCGAGACAGGGTTTCTCTGTGTATCTCTGACTTTCTTGGACTCCCTTTGTAGACCGGGCTGGCCTTGAACTCACAGAGATCTGCCTGCTTCTGCCTCCTGAGTGCTGGGATTAAAGGTGTGTGCCACCATGCCCGGCCACAGTAAATATTTTTAACAAACAATAAAAGAAAAATTCCCTAATCTAAAGAAAGAGGTAACTATCCAGGTACAAAAAGTATACAGAACACAAAATTGACAGATCCAGAAAAGAAATTCTCCACAACATATAATAATTGACACACAAAATGTACAGAATAAATAAGTACTATTAAAAGCTACAAAGGAAGAACATCAAGTCACATATAAAGGCAGACCCATTAGAAAAACCCCTGATCTTTCAGTGGAGATCCAGAAACCGTAAGGATGTTCTACAGACTCTGAGGCCACAGATGCCAGCCCAGACCACTATAACCAGCAAAACCACTGAAGACTGTTGATGGAGAAAGAAAAACATTCCACAACAAAAGCCAATTTTAAGCCGTGTCTGTCCAGTACATGTCTGTCCAGCTGTCAAGCTCTACAGAAGGCACTAGAAGGAAGAAATCAGTCTGAAGAGAAGGTCAACACACCCAGGAGGACACAAGGAATAAGTAATCCTAGAGTAGTAAATAAGAGGGGGCTACACTACAACAAAATAACAGGAGTCAATAAACATTGCTCATTGGTGACTCTCAATATTGATGGTCTTGATTCATCAGTAAGAAAATTCAGACAAATAGATTGCCTTAGAAGACAAGATCCATCTTTCTGTGACATCTAAGAAACATACCTTACCATCAAGGAGAGACACATCACCTTAAGGTAAAAGGATGAAAGAAAGATATTGCAAGCAAATGAATCCAAGAAGCAAGAAAAAGTTTCCTCGAGATTGAAACATTCCATCACCCAGGGAAGTTCCCTAAGCCACCAGGTAAAAAACTGAAAAATAGCTTCAGGAAGTCCCTGAAACTGATCAGATTCACTAGGCCCCTTCCTCCCACAGTAAGTAATAAAATGAAAAAGAAATTTTTAATGAATGATGTTGGAGGAGTTGCAGCTAAGCTCTTTCAGAATGTGTCCATCAAAAATTATAAGTCATGATGGAAAAATCTGATCTGCTTATTGAAGATGAACTTTAACCTCCATAGAAACCTAGAGAAAAATTAATTTGAGATGCACCATATCTTCAAAGGCAAGTAATAGAGACTCTACACAAATGGGTAAAATTATTTTAGACTCCAACAACACTAAGTATAGTAAACAAGAAAAATTTGTATACTTCAAGAAAAGCTTATAAGCCACTCAAGAGAAACTGAAAAATCACAGGCTGGAGAAAATATTTTCAATATGTATTTGACCAAGAATTTGTATCCTAATATACAAAAATTAATAATTAGAGGCAGGTAGATCTCTGTGAGTTCAAGGCCAGCCTGGTCTACAAAGTGAGTCCAGAACAGCCAAGGATACACAGAGATACCCTGTCTCAAAAAAAACAAAAACAAAAAAATTAATAGTTAAAAATGTTAAGTTTTCCAATGAACAACAACATCAACAATTCTTGGAAAATTCACACAAGAAGATACATGAACAGCCAACAGGAAAATTAGTTGAATGTTATTAGTCATGTGGGAAATGAGAATTAAAATCACAATATGATCTAACTTCACATTCTCCAGAATGATGAGGAGGAAGAAGAAGAAAAATAGAGAGAGGAGGAGGAAGTACCAAGACAACTCATGACAAGTGTGGAGAACATCTCCTATACTTTGTTAAATGGGCAATGTACAAGCTGTTTGGAGTAATGTCTGGAAACTTCTTGTACAATTAAGCATTCATGTACCCTCTGACTGAGCAGTTACATTCCTAATTCTTTACCAGGAGAAATGTAAACACATGATCAAAAGTCATATATATATATATATATATATATGATTCTCATTTACAATGGCCAAAAGGTAGGAAAGCATGTCAGTCCAATAGGAAAGTGCATAAACAAACTATGATATGTTCATGGAGTGGGATACTTCTCCAGAAAAAAAAAGTTAAAACTCTGAATAATTGCAAACATATACTTGAACCTTTCAGACATGAATCTGGTTGTAGCAAACAAACAAGAAACATAACTCATTTTAGGTTGCAAAACTGGCTCTGTGACAACAATTGCTGTGTTGTAACACCTGCAAACATGCTGAAGGGATTTTGCAATCATCCTTAAGGTTGGTCATAAATTAATAATTTTAGATTAACTTATAGATCTCATTAATCATAGGAGCTCTTAAAATCAGAGGATACAGGGGAAGTCTCAGGGATTCCAGGCTTAGGACAAACTCAGACTAGCCTGAGGTGGGAGGAATCCAAGTGGAAAACATAGGATAGAAAGGGAATCTGTCAACAATTAGGCTTGGAAGAAAGTCCTGACCCCATTGGGGCCTTCAGTGGGGCTAGTACCTTGATTTTAGCAGAAATTTAGCTATTCTCTTCCAGGCTTCTATTTTACAAAAACAAAAACATAACCAGTGGCTGTTGTTTTGAGTTAGGTGGGCCTTCTACACCCATAAGGAAAGTCTAGGCAGAAAACCGGGAGACAATTGCAGACAAACATGGAGAGGAGGATTCTAAGTGACCACTAACCAGACATTGTGATTAAACCTGGCTATGTAGAGATGACTAACAAACTCTTTGACTCCATTTATTGATTTTCTTGAGAAATGGGCAAAAATCTCATGATCAGCTAAGTCAGAAAGTGGTTACATGTCTAAGGAGAGAACTATCTCAAAGGCATGGAGTGGAGTAGGGGGCATTTCTGAGCTAACAGAAGGTTTGGTCTACCTGGTGATGGTTGGTTTATAAGATCACCAAAAGTCTTCAAAAGCTGCATTTCTAGTCAAGAGCACACAACACTCAAACAAGAAAGCACTGCTCTATGTCCACTAATGGAGCTCAAACTTTACAACAGAAGTTCTGAATTGCTGGTAAGAACATAAAATGCTATAATCAGCTTGATAAAGAGTCATTTATTTTCTACGACAGATACATATTCCTCCCATAATGCCACAGTTCCACTCATAGAGATTGATATAAGAGAAGCAAACATTTATGTCCACAAACAGACGTGGGTAGTAGCTCTGTTCATAGTCCCCTTATTCATAATAGCCTCAAGCTGAAAATACCCTCCAATTTATCAGCAGGAAATACATAAAAATAAATTGCAGAATATCCACACAACAAAACCCCATTCAGTAACAAAGGGAATGACAACACCCAATAACATAAACAAATTTAAAATATTTTATGCTATGTAAAATAATATCTGCTCAAAAATGCACACTATTGATTCAATTAAGATGAAGTCATCAAATAGTAAAAGCCATCTATGATGACAAAAGTCAGGCGTTGGTGGCCTCTGGGTTTCAAGGCAGGATAGGTAATTGGAGGAAGACACAATGGAACTTTCTAGACTGATGAAAATATTCGCCGGTTGTGGTGGCGCACGCCGGTAGGATTTGCTGAAGGAAGCAGAGGCAGGAGGATCACGAGTTCGAGGCCAGCCTGGGCTACACATTATGCCGGGCGGTGGTGGCGCTCGCCTTTAATCCCAGCACTTGGGAGGCAGAGGCAGGTGGATCTTTGTGAGTTCGAGGCCAGCCTGGTCTACAAAGTGAGTCCACGACAGCCAGGGCTACGCAGAGAAACCTTGTCTCGAAAAACCAAAAAAAAAAAAAAATTCTATATTTTTAGGTTTAGTAGTAATTATGCAAAATATGAAGAAATAATTAGCAAAACTTCAGACTGAATTTCTGGGCTCTATATATTATACTAGCTGGTAATCATATCTAGATCTAAGGAATGAAAACAGATACTCAAAGAAAACAGGAGGATTGCTGATTTAATTGCCATTTTCAGTATTTGATACATTTAATTACTATGTATCCAGCCCTTGCTATGATCTTAAAGTACCACATGATCTGATGGTGTCTGCATGGTTATCTTAACAAATGTGCTTCAAGCTAATCGTATTAGACCTCCTTCTCTGTGTGTGTGTGTGTGTGTGTGTGTGTGTGTGTGTGTGTGTGTGTGTATAAATATGGAAGCCAGAAATCAGTACTGAATGTTTTTCTCAGTCTCTCTTCACCTTAGTTTTTGAGATAGAGCATTTCAGGGAGCTCACCAATGTGCCTAGACTGATTAGCCAGCAAGCCCTAGAGATCCTCCTTTCTCTGTTTCTTCAGTGATAAAATTACTATTTCACTCAGTTGTGGGCTTTTGTTTGTTTGTTTGAAATGAGTGCTGGAACATGAACTCAAATCCCCATTCATGTGCGGCAGGCACTTTACTAAGTTATCCTCCCAGCCCTAGTTCCTTCCTTAATGAGAAATTTCATCATTTCAGATAGATCTTGATTGTGAAAATAGTGAGATATTCCATTTTATAAATATTCTATTAACCTGAAACATTTGCATTTCAAACAGCTATAGCAGGAAATAATAGCTTATTTTCATAGAATATGAAAAAATTGTATAAAAAATAGTTTGAGTTAGAATTCTTTGTCCATTCAAATTTCATGGGTTACTTTTCCCCATTTATTTTATTTTATTATTTATTTATTTATTTTTAACTTTACGTTTTTGAGACAGTGCTGCCCTCTGTAACTCAGGATGGCCTGGAACTCACTAGGCCAGTCTATGCTGTCCTCAAATTCATGGGCTTTGTCCAGCCTCTGCCTCCTGAGTGCCAGATAAAGGCATGACCCCCACATTCCATTCATTCATTTCTGTGGAACATTTACTCACTGCCTCTATCCTTGTTACAGTCCAAGATTTACATTATATTGTGGCAACTCTAAAGATCTGAAAGTTTTATATCAAGCAAAGGGATTATTATAGAGGCATACAGCTTCGTATACAAGTCCTCTTTGCCTTCTTAAAGCATTTTGATTCAAAATTTAAAGCAGTTTATAGTTCATAAAGGGAGAAATATCTATGACCTGCAAGCATGTAACAGAACTTAAGTCATTCTAATAATAAAAGAAAAATCAATTAAGAATTAAATACTAGGTTTTTGCCCATTAAACCAATGTTTAAACTGACATTTTTCATGTTTGGCTAATCACCAGAATCAGCAGGTCATATTTATTTTATTTTATCTTCAGTGACAGGGTCTTAAGTGGAATGGATGACCAGGTGATAAGAAAATAAAGAAGATAAAAGATAGAGAAGAAAGTTTGGGACCAGTAGGTCTCACACAGCTGGTGGTTCATGCAAGCAAGTGTATTAAGCCCAGCACCTCTTAGGGGAGAAATGGGATGAAATCAATAGAAAGTTAATCAAGAAATGTTGCAGGAAGGGAGCACAGAGGATCTCAAACTCGTCAGAGACCAAGCACGCAGTGGCCTTGGGGCTGATAACTCCACTCTCTCCTGGGGGAAAGCCACATTGCCAGCCAAAACCTTAACTCCTTCAAGGCCCTGGCCCAGACAAGACCTTGCCAAGACTGCCCCAGGCAAGAACACGGAACTGGGTTCCCTTTATCCTTTCATCAGTGCTCTGAGAAAGCCTTGGATGACCTGGCTCTCAACAGGCTTCCATATAGCACAGTTGCTAAGGGAAATGTGAATAAACACAGTTTAAAAACCAAAACTTTAACTGCAGGCCTGTAGCCCTTCCTTAACACCACACTGTGTCTAACAGAAATGCAGTCATATTAGAATGTGGTGGGGGGGAAGGCACTTATATCTCTTTAAAGCTAGCAATGCCATATGTATTTAATTGACGTTTAGATACAAGACGCAAAAAGGTTGACGTGTAAGTATATTTATTGGTGAATTATTTTTTATTTTAAAATGGTAAATAAATCCTATGTCTAACCATAAGGAATTGGTTGTAAATTATGTCTCCATGTCCTGAAACATTTTGATCCCATAAAAATCATGTTTCCAAAACAATAAATTAAGATAGTTGGAAATGCTGGTACTGTGACAGTTAACAAAAAGCAGGATGCAATCCTCGAAACAGAATGAGCTCAGTTGTGTGTGCATGTGAACCATCACATTGCCAAGTACATACACATGTGGTTCTGGGTTGGGTTTATCAAAATGTTAAGAAAACTTCTGGTAAGGTATCAGACTATGAAAACATTTGTCATTTTGCTGAAAGCTTTCCTTATTTCATTCCATTAAGGGCTCAAAAAAATAAAGTGTGGAAGTCACCAAAAATATCCTGACATTCGCATGTGCATGAGCAAGCATTCCACACACATGTCCATATAACCCCACACACACATGTGAAAGAAATATATTAGTATGCTTTTAGAGCATACTTAGAAAATCTGAAACTAGGGATGGAGAGATGGCCCAGTGTTTAAAAGTGATTACTGTTCTTCCAGAGGATCCAAGCTCAGTTGCTAGCACCCAGGTCAGGAAGTTCACAATCTCCTTGACTCTAGCTCCAGAGAAATCGGACAACCTCCTCTGGCCTCCCCACATGCACATAACAGTCCACATACATACACAAATACATGCACATATAAAATATGTTTAAATTCTGAAACTATGTACAATAAAATCCCTAGTCCACTTCCCTGTAGAACACCAAATGTCTGCTTTCTCTGTGTATTTACATATGCACTAGCATATGTATAGAGACATACCTATTTTCTCATTGAAGCTTGAATGACAAAGACTATGACAGTCTGCATTTATTTAAACTGTGCATCATAGTTTGATAGATCACAACCTATTAAAGCTCCAAGGTGATCCCAGCACTGAGCCATATCTCCCCTAGAAGGCTGTTTATGTCCTGCGCATTCCCGATGTTCCCAGTGTTCCCACTCCTAGCCAGAGTTTTGTTACTACAGATTAATTTGCTTTTCCTAGAATGTCACACAAACGGAATTATACAGCATACAGACCTTTATATGCAGCTTCTTTCATTCCATGAGTATTTTGAGAATCATTTTGGTTGTGTGTATAAATAATTCCCTTTTATCCTCTTAACAGTAATTAATTATATGGATACACCTGTTGGGGTAGTGTTAAGCATTCTAAATGTTAATTCATTGGTTCTGCTTGCTGTCTGTTACTTATATTGACTCTGATTGGTTAAATAAAATGCCGAGGCCTGAGATTGGGCAAAGATGGAGAAAGGTGGGACTTCCTGGGATTAGAGCAGGAAGCCTGTGCTTTAGACAGAGGATTCAAGCATTCCAGCCAGGAGCAGCAGGAAGGAGGCACACACCATGGGTTAGAAAAAGGAACCTCATTCCACATGGCCAGGGACATCGGCATATCATGGAGAATGGCAGTCCAAGGGGACGTATGTATATATGGGGTCATATTTTGGTAATAGAATTAAGAGCTAGCTTAGATGGGCTAGGATTGCACAATTCAGGCCAAGGCTTGGTAAAATCCATGTGGTCTCTGTGTGCTCATTTATAATGGATGGTTAAGGATTAGCCACCAAACCAATTAACAACAATATAAATACTGGATACATAGTTTAATTAGCCATATAATTTTTTAACATACACCACCTTCTGCTTGTCCTGCCGACACCCTTGAATCATTTCTAGTTCTTTATTGTTAGGAGTAGACCTGCTATAAACATCTGTGTAAAAGCAGACATGTGTTTTCATTTGTCGTGGGTAAACACATAGGAGTGTGTAATAGTCCATATTCTCAGAACAGAGCCATTAGGATGGAAGGAGACTATGTATGTGTAGTCACATGAATTTTGCTAGAAGTAATTGGCCTATGTAATGATGGAGCCTGAGAAGTCCAAGATCTGCAGCTGACAAGCTGGGAACCCAGGAGAAACAACAATGTGAGCTATAGTCAAGTTCGAAACCCAAAGCAGGGAAAAACTGGTGCCTGGCTTAAAGACTGGCAGAGAAAGAGTTGGCTTTTGTTCTGGTCAGACTTCTAAGGGATGAACTGTCCACACTGGAGAAAGTCACATGCTTTACTCAAGTTAACTTCCTCAGACACACCAAAATAAGAGGCAGTTTATGACCAGGCTCTGTGACACCTTCCCAGGGGGAGGTGATTCCACCAACCCCACTGTGCAAGTAGTCATGCAGGGGGCTGGTGGAATGGCATACAGCAGCCTGGAGTTTATGCAGATGCAGACTCAGCCCTCTGAACACTCAGTCCAGCTACAGGATCATCCTGGCTCTAGACAATGGCAGAGACCTGAGCAAAGGAATGATTCACTCCTGGACTGGACTTCCTCAAAGGACCACTGTGGTCTAGGATGCCACTGGGGGCCAGATGTGGCCAGTGATCATGATGTGCCTGGGGAACAGGTTAAGGCTGAGGTCCATGTTACCATCTAACACCATGTGGATGTCTGTGTTCTATGATGTGGCCTGGGGCCATGTTGATGTCCATAGGCCATGCTCCCACCAGGGGACATGTTAATGTGGGTACACTGTGCTGCCACCTGAGGCCATGGTGATGTCTGGGTCCTTGCTGCCGCCAGGGCCAAGCGGGATCCAAGGTTCCGCTGCTGCCAAAGTCTGTGGCCTGGGTGGCCACTGAAGTTCATGAAGATGTCTGTGGTGAGTGCTGTCTCCTGAAACCATACTGTTCATAGGTGGTGAGGCCCCCTGGGGCCATATTGATCTGAGTGGCCTGCAGTGCCATATTGATGTCTGCTGTTCAGGCTGCCTACAAGGGCCTTGTCTGGGTCTGTGGTCCTACTGCAGCCAGGGATCATGTTTGTGGTTTATGCTATTAGGGTGGGGAATGTCCTGAAGAAGACACCCAAACTCAGATAGCATGCAAAAACCATGAACATTTATTTTTTGTCATAGCTCCAGCATGCTGGGATCACCAATTAGGCAAATTGGTGACCCCAAGATGAGCTCACAGGCTCTTTTTAAAGGCTTTCAGGGG
>CAJQZJ010032201.1:8537929-8550111 GCA_907164525.1 Lophiomys imhausi | reverse complement strand
TAAAGGCTTTCAGGGGAATTCCAGGATTGATTAGGTAATCTTCAACATGATTGGAGCATTCAAACTGAAACACACAGGCAACCTTTGGAAAAAGCTCCAGCGACTTCAGCCTAGTTAGTCAACAGTCATGAGTTGATCATAAAACAGGGAGGGCTTTCATTTAGTTTTCATTTAGGTTTTCATTTCAAAAGTCTGCATTTAGCAGTTAGTAACACTAAACAATCTTATCTCTCAAGGCTAAACTGTCTCTGATTGTTCTGCTGTTTTGCTAGTAACTACTGAGCCCATTCCTGGGAATGGGAACCTCAGGCCTGGCCCATAGGTTAAGCCTCTTTGGGGCCTCAGGGTCCCTCTGGGACCCTTCACAGGAAATGTATTTTTCTACAATATTGCCAGCTACAGAGTTCCCAGTGTGCCAGGGAGAGGTAACCAACTGGGTGCTGCAATCATGAACTATTCTGTTGCCATGGTTCCCTCAGCTTGGTCTGATCCGAAGCAATGAAAAGAGGCATTTTCAGGGACACAGTATTTAAAGTTCCACTTCTTTCATGGATGATATCCTACATTTATTCAAAATTCTTAGTTTTTACTTGATGTCCTTTCTGTATTTTAATGTTCCATCCAGGGTGCCATAATATATTTTGTCACCACATCCTTGTGGATCCTACTGTCTATGATACTTCTTAGAAGTCCCTTACTTAAGATGGCCTTTGCAGATTTGACAAGTACCTCTCTCGCACTGTCTGCTTTGCTCACTGAATTCTTGTATTATTTTATAATAATTAAAAACTTTCTTGCCTACAAATTTAACATCTGGCTATCAGTGGATCTGCTTCTGTTGACATTCTTTTCCCTTGATTGTGATCCACATTGTTTTACTGTCTCTCTTAGTAAATGTCCTCTTGCAGTGAAAGGACACAATGACAATGGCAACTCTTATAAAAAGAAAGCATTTAATTGAAGTTTGATTACAGTTTCAGAGGTTTAGTCCATTATCATGGCAGGAAGCATGGTAGGATGCAGGCAGACAGGCTGCTAGAGAAGTAGCCAAGAGTTCTTCATCTAGATCCAAAGGCAACAGAAAGAGAGAGACTCTGGGCCTGGCTTGGGCTTTTGAAACCTCAAACCCCAGTAACACCCTTCCTCCAACAAAGCCACACCTCCTAATCCTTCTCAAGTGGTCCCACTCCCTGATGACTAAGCATTCAAATATATGAGCCTGTGGGGACCATTCTTACTCAAACCACCATACCTATTATTCTTAATAATTTACCATTTTCCTGCTATGTAGTGGCTATTCATTGTAAAATAATTATCAAAGCTAGGGCAAATAATATTTATACTCATAAACTAACAGTTCTCTGTGCCTGAGGAACAGAGTCCATCTAAACTGAAGTTTAGAGGTCTGAGTTTTGCTGAAACTTGTTAGAATTTAGTCATGTCAGATTTCTATATTTTAAGAGTGGGATCGGGAATTTTCTTCCAGTATGTCTTAGAACCCTAGAGCCAGCAAACTCTGGAAAATTCTCTGAGCATCTCATACTAAAAACACACTTTCCAAGGCAAGGGGCCTCCTTAGACTTTATACTCCAGCTGTTCTCAGCTTTAACTAAGGCATTAGTGGTTGTTGTACCTTTTCTACTGCCTCCATATTTCAAAGCTCTTTGCATGTTGATGCTTCTTTCCCAGAATTCATTGCAGGGCTGCTACCTGTAAAGGCCTGTGCTTCATACCTGATTGCTCCAAATTGAAACACTCACTCCTTAACTCATTGAAAGCAAGCAAAACTGCAAGACTCAGGAAGGTCCTGAAATGTACAAGATTCTCAAAGTGGGGGTTCCACTTCTTTACTGCCTTACTTCTACCTTGCAAAGGCCCACTTTACTCTGAGGAGATATAGTGCATATCTAGAGAGCATCTTTTGGTCCTTCCGCCGTGCACCAACGGCCAATATGTACTCCTCTGTACACCCTCAGGCTACACTGATGTATACAGCCTGGCTCTGCCATTATAGTCATTGTGACTCTATAATGGCAGCCCACAGATAGTCATTCAAAATGACTAAAGGTCGGTTGCTTCTGACTTCCCTTCAGTGGTGCTTCCATCATGTCAATGGAGTTGAAAACCATTGTAGATGTTGCTTCTCCAAGGAGGGCTAGATCTGTTTTGAAATGCAACGTACTGCTTCTCTCCCCAGTATTTGTTTCCTGGGTTTGGTGGACATAAAGCAAACTGTGACTTTATAGTTTGTGGCCTGTTCCCTTTGTTAGAGAGAGTGACAGGTTCTTGCCACTTTCTGTTTCTTGTGCAGAAGTGAAGTCCATCCCTTCAGGTTTTGTACACTGTCTTCAGACCATACACTATATACCTGTCACTAAGTTATCTCAAATATATGTTCACAAACACATGCGTTTTAAAAATGGCCAAGTAGTACTTTGAAGACTCCTTTATCATTCATGGCACTTAAGCTTTCTTTGGCTTTCAGAATTCTGCCTGCACAAGCCTCCATACCCATGAAGGAATTCACATAAACTTACTGTGTTAATGTCCTGTTGCTGTGAAGAGACACCATGACCATGACAACTCTTATAAAGGAAAGCATTTCATTGTGGCTGGCTTACAGGTTCGGGGATTATTTAGTTCATTACCAGGATCGTGGAAAGCATGGCGGCAGACATGACAGACATGGTTGGAGAGAAGGAGCTTAGAGTTCTACATCTAAGTCCACAGGCAGCAGGAAGGGAGAGGGCCATCTGGGCCTGACTTAAGCTTTAGAAGCCTCAAAGCCAATCTCCAGTGACATACTTTCTTCAGCAAAGCCACATCTACTCCAACAAGGCCATACTTCTTAATCCCTGTAAAGTACTGCCACTCCTTAATGACCAAACATTCAAATGGCCTATGGAGGCCATTCTTATTTAAACCATCACACTTACCCTGCGAACATTCCAAGCCCACTTCATTCTGGGGTCTATTTTGGGATCTAGAGACATATGGAGAAGCCTGCACTCTAGTAGTCTCAGAGCTTCTAGGCCTTGTTCAGCAAAGTCAGATATATATATATATATATATATATATATATATATATATATATATATGGAGAACCATGGATTGAGCTCCCCATGCATGTGTAGATCCACTCTGGAACCCCCACTTAGTAAGGAGATTACACTCTCTTCTCTCTGTATACTTTTCCTATTGGCCACAGATTTAATGTAGTTATTAACTTGGTGGGATGATATTATGCATTCTAAATGTGAATTAATTGGTCCTAGCAGCCTGCTTGCTGTCTGATACTTGCTAACCATTGTCTCTGATTGGTTGAAAAAATGCTGAGGCCTGAGATTGGACAAAGACAGAGGTAGGAGGGACTAAGGTGCATGGGCTTCTGAAGCAGAGAGTATCTGCAGTAGAAGAAGAAAAGAAGAAGTAGAAGAAGAAACCTTCAATAGTAGTAGTAATAGAAGAAGGAGAAGGAAAAGGAGAAGGAGAAAGAGAAGAAGCCCCCAGAAAGAAGAAGAGGGAAGAAGCCAGGAGCAGGAAGGAGGACACATGATGGGATAGATGAATGATCATTCCAATTGGTCAGGAGCTTCGGCATAGTGTGGAGAATATACATATAGCCCAAGGGGATATTTGTATATTATATGGGGATTTATTTGGGGATAGAATTATGAGCTAGCTTAGATGAGTCAAGATTGGTCAGTTCAGGCCAATCTAGGCTTGTTAGAATCCATCAGGTCTCCGTGTCTGCTCATTTATAATGCCAGGTTAAAGATTAACACCACTGACCCAATTAGCAATAATATAAATACTGGTAAACAATTTAATTAATTATTTCTACATTAACTCTCACTTAATAAGCAATATAATAGAATGTAACAGAAATGAGTCTTCATCTATAATTTTAAGAGGGTCATGTATGTGACAGGGGCAAACAGATCCAGGAGCTAACCTGAAAGGAGTACATACTGAGCAATTATAACATTTACTTCTCTCACTTAACCAACTGAAGATAGGCAAGGCAAAAAAATACACTTCAGGGTTAAAATATATACATATAATAAATTAATAGTTTAAACCAAAGGACTATGCTATTTATCTGACATAAGACATGAAATCATTTTTCTTTATGTAATTTTAGCTTACCAACTGTGGAAGAAATTAGCAAACTCGATGAGGGTTTAGATTATGGTATAGGTTTTGCTCACTGCACAATCTTTAGTGTGACAATTATTCAACTCTACCATAGCAGAATGAAAGCAGCCATAGAAGAAGGTAAACACACTGACCAGCTGTGTTCCGGAAGGTTCAGTTACAAAACAGCAGCTGGCCTCATGTAACCTGAGGGGAGCTTCGAGTTATACTTAGACTCTCCAGAAGACTTTACAGGTGTCATGACCACAAATGGTTTGACCTACAGCTAGCTGCAGGTGGAACTGTTTGCTATCTGCTTGTTACATGCAAAATATGACCCTACATACAAGCATTTCTAGACATAGATTAATGAAGTTATGAGTGGGTGTCATATCAACTAATCAAAACCTTGTATCTGACTGTGGTTAGGAGAAAAATTACCAACATAATGTTATAGTAGGTAGGTCTTCTCTGGGTGGAAGGATTAGACAAAAATAACTTTAAATATATAGTTGCTTTTAACAACATTTATTCAATCAGCACTGATGTTGGTCATCTCATGCTTGGAGCAGGGAATAAGCAGGTGAAGAAAAAAAGTGTGTCTATTCCCACTAACAGACAACAAAGTCCATCTGCCCGCACTCCACTTGCTAAGGGATCTGTATGAAGACCAAGTTGCCTATCATCTATATATGTATAAAGGGATCTAGATCTAGCCTAAGTATGCTCTTCTTCTTCTTCTCCTCCTCCTCCTCCTCCTCCTCCTCGTCCTCGTCCTCCTCCTCGTCCTCCTCCTCCTCCTCCTCCTCCTCCTTCTTTTTGTTAGTGTTTCAGTCTCTGTAAGCCTCTAGGGGCCTAGGTCGGTTTCGTCTGTTGATTTTCATGTGTTGTTCTTGTCCCCTCTGGATCTCTCTATTCCTTCTCCCTCTCTTATATAGGACTCCCAGACCTCCACCTAATGTTTGGCTGTGTGTCTCAGCATCTGTTTAGTACCATTGCTGGGTGGGGTTTCTCGTAAAATAGTTATGCTAGATTTCTGTCTCTTTGGGTCTGTGGGTTGTAGGATGGTTTTCCTGTACTATACAGCTAATGTCCAGTTATAAGTGAGTACATAACATGTGTATTTTTCTGGGTCTGGGTTAGCTCACTTGAGTTTTTCTAGTTCCATTCATTTGGTGGTAAATTGCATGATTTCCTTGTTTCTGATAGCTGAGTAGTATTCCATTGTGAAAATGTAACACAATTTTTTTTATCAATTCTTTGGTTGAAGGACATCTGGATTGTTTCCAGTTTCTGGCTATTATGAATAAAGCTGCTATGAACATAGTTGAGCCAATATTCATGTGATTTAGTGGAGAATCTTTTGGATATATGCTCAGTAGTGTTATTACTAGGTCTTAAGGTAAAACTATTCCCAATTTTCTGAGATATGTACTTCCACCCAGAGAAGACCTACCTACTACAACAATATGTTGGTACTTTTTCTCCTAACCACAAGCAGACACAAGGTTTTGACTAGCTGATATGACACCCGCTCATAAAACAGATTGATTTCCAAGGTGGTTGTACAAGTTTGCATTCCCACCAGCAATGGAGGAGTGTTCCCTTATCTCCACATCCTCACCAGCATATGTTGTCACTTGAGTTTTTGATCTTAGTCATTCTGACAGGTGTGAGATGGAATCTCAGAGTCATTTTGAGTTGCATTTCCCTGATGACTAAGAATGTTAACCATTTCTTCAAGTGCTCAACTATTAGAGATTCCTCTTTTGTGAATTCTCAATTTAGCTCTCTACCCGGTTTTTGTTGTTGTTGTTGTTTTGGGTTTTTTTTTGATTATTTGGTTTCTTGGTGTTTAATTTCTTGAGTTCTTTATATATTTTGGATATTAGCCCTCTGTCGGATGTGGGGTGAGTAAAGATCCTCTCCCAATATGTAGGCTGCAGTTTTGTTGTAATGACAATGACCTTTGCCTTATAGAAACTTTTCAGTTTCATAAGGTCCCATTTATTGATTGTTGGTCTTAGTGCCTGAGCTTGGTGTTCTGTTCAGGAAGTTGTCTCCTGTGATAATGAGTTTGAGGCTTTTCCCCATCTACTATTAGATTTGGTTTTATGTTGAGGTCTTTGATCCACTTGGACTTGGGTTTTGTGCAGAGTAATAAATATGGGTCTATTTGCATTCTTCTATATGTTGACATTCAGTTAGACCAGCATCATTTTTGAAGATGCTTTCTTTTTTCCATTGTATGATTTTGGCTTCCCAAAAATCAAGTGACCATAGGTATATGGGTTTATTTCTGGGTCTTTGATTAGATTCTACTGATCAACTGGCCTGTTTCTATGCCAGTACCATGCTGCTTTTATTACTATTGCTCTGTAGTATAGTTTGAAATTAAGAATGATGATACCTCCACATGTTCTTTTATTGTACAGGATTGATTTAGCTATTCTGGATTTTTGTTTGTTTTTCCATATGAAGTTGAGAATTGTTTTTTCAAGGTCTGTAAAGAATCGTGTTGGTATTTTGATGGGAATTGCATTGAGTCTGTATGTTGCTTTTAGTAGGATGGCCATTTTTATTATGTTGATCCTACCTATCCATGAGCAAGGGAGATTTTTCTGTCTTCTGATATCTTCTTCAATTTCTTTCTTCATATACTTGAAGTTCTTGTCCTACAAGTCTTTCACTTGCTTGGTTAGAGTATACTCAAGTATTTTATATTATTTGTGCCTATTATGAAGGGTGTTGTTTCCTGTTTTTCCACTTTCTTGAGTTGCATAATTAAATCATTTATTTGTGCTCTTTCTTTTTTTTTTTAATATAAGCACTTAGAGCTATAAATTTCCTTCATGGGGCTACTTTCAATGTTTCCCAGAGTTTTAGTTGCATTGTGTTTTCATTTTCATTTATTTCTAGGAAGATTTTTATTTCTTTCTTGATTTCTTCTTTGACACATTCATCACACAATAATGCGTTGCTAATCTCCATGGGTTTTAGCATTTACTTGTGGGTTTTTTTTTCTGTCAATTTATGTTTTATTGCATTGTGGTAAGACAGGAGACAAGGAGTGATTGCAATCTTTTTGAATTTGTAAAAATTTATTTTCTGTCCCAGAATGTGGTTTATTTTAGAATAATTTCTATGTACAAGGTTATGTGTTCTTTGGTGTTTGGATAGTACATTCTGTAGATATCTGTTAAGTCCATTTGATATGTAATGTTAATTAATTCTGATGTTTCCTTGTTTATTGTTTTCATCGAGATGACCTATATATTGGGAAAAGTGCAGCACTGAAATCACCTACCATTAATTGATTAATTTTAATCTATCTTCATTATTATTCTATTGATGTGAGGAGACATCATGACCACAGATACTTATAAAATAAAGCATTTGATAGGTGGTTTGCTCACAATTTCAGAGGGTTAATCCATGATCATCGTGGTGGAAACATGGCAGCCAGCAGGCAGGCATTTCACTGGGTGTGCCTTTTCTTAGTTTGGTTAGTTTTCTTTTATAATCTTGTTGAAAATCTTCATCTATGCTATTGACTAAGGATTCCTCTTCCTAATCTATGCCTAGTATAGATACTACAACGATAGGTGTAACTCTAGTAAAAAGAGATAGAGGGAGAACTAAAAAATGGAGAGACACCCCATGATCATAGATAGATTAGTAGAATTAACATTGTGAAAATGACCATTATACCAAAAGCTACTTACAGATTCAATGCAATCCCAATCAATAACCCCATCTCACTCTTCACAGAAACAAAAAAAACCTACCCTAAAATTCATATGGAACCATAACTTTGAATTGTAGATTATTATCTATATAATTCAAAGGTTTGATTTTTTTTTCATGGTGTCCCTTTATCTCCTGTATGTTCCCTTCAAGTGTGTGTGTGTGTTTAATCTTTCATATTCCTTGCTTATTTGGTGTAGAACCTTTGTTTTATCTTTGAGACCTGATGTTCTATCTTCTGTTTGATTCATTTATAAGTTAGACTTTCCTTTGAGTTTTCTAGTTGGATTTTGGGTTTGTCAATTACATCTTCATTTCAGCTTGAGTTCTCTTCAATGTGTCTATCTCCTCATTGAATTCCATTCTCAAGTCTTGGATTGCCTTCACCATTTGCATCAGTCTTCTGTTTGTATTTTCTTGGGCATCACTCAGGCATTTATTCTCTTTAAGCTCTTTTTCTCCAATTTCATTGAGATGTTTCTTTGTGGCTTCTTTAAACTCTTTTGACTTCTTTGATGAAGTTTATGATTATTCTTTTAAATTTTATGTTCTGGGTTTATCTAAGTAATTCTCATTGGCAAGCATTTCTACAGCAATGATAGGATTTGGAGAGAAGATACTGGCTTGTTCTTTCATATTGGTATTCTTGCTTTGAGATTTGGGCATGTGGACTTATTTTGCTAGTTGGAGTTTTTTATGGACAGAGAAAGTTGAGGAAGAAGAGGAGATATGGGGCTGGTTGCAGTTTTGAGGTGTGGAATGGCTTAGGTGGAATGAAGTCAGGTAGTTAGATAGGACTGGGTTAGCATATAGGATGTGCTTAGTATTCCAAGCCTGGAGTGTGGATGTAGATCTGTCTGGGTGGAAAGATATATCTGTCTTGGATATGACATGGGAGTCATTAGGGCATAGGGATTGAAGATCCTGACCCAAGCCTAGAACTACTTTGCAGTGAAGGCAGGGAGGTCAGCCTAGGCTGATGCACTAGTTGTGGGACCCAGGCTAAATCTGGTGAGGTTCAGAAAAGGCTTCACAATTACTCACCAGGCTAGACTCCGGAGGAGGATCTGGGTAATAAGTGGGGTGGTGGAGGCAGTTCAGCAGGGACCTATGGGTGGATGCTAGGAGGGTGCTAAAACTGTTCCTGTGGACAGCCAGGCAGAAGTCTGGGTGGAGGCAACAGAGTGTGAGCTGATGGTAATAACCTGAGTAGAGCATAGCACAGCTGGCTTCGTAGACTCTTCTTCGTGAATTGTCCAAAGTAACTCCATTTTGTCCTAGTTTTAGCTAATTCAACTGTGTGCCAGCCCTGCTGACCACATCCTGCTGAGAGAACATCTTCATGCAGCTGTACCTGCAGCTTAGGGAAGCCTGTTGTTTTACAACATAACACAAATTGTTTTAGTCAGCTGAAGTGGAACTTTCGAAACTTCTGTCCATGCTGTCCCTCCCAGCCTGGTGTGATATGTTTTTAGGTTTTTGGCTTTATATACCCTACTCTGTCAAGATGCAAGGTCAAAAGTTATTTCTGGCATGAGTTTGCTCTTGACCTCAGGCAAATAATGTACTTTTATTCTGATCTTCATTGAGCGGCATTCTCCTGTGTCTTGCGTGGTTATGTCACTTTGGGTCTCTGTGTTCTTAGATGGGGATGTTCCTTTATTTATCCTTGTCGATACTGAAGGAGTATCTGAGAACAGTCTCGGAACTTTAGAAGGTGAGAATTCTTCCATTAGTGCTTTATAGGAAAAGACTGGGAGATTTCTGTGTTCTCAAATGCAAAGGGGCCCTATTCTGGGTCACTGTTTCCTGAATCTGACAGGCCTCAGGGCAAGACACTCAAGCTGGTGGCAGGAAAGGGAGGAGGCAAAAAAAAAAATCAGTGGAGTTCATGAAGGGTTTTGTCTTCCCTTAAGTTAACTTCCCTTACTTATAAAGTAAAGAAAATAAAAGTGACACTTATTCTAGTCTGCTTTCCCCCAAGATTATAGACAGGATCAAAAGAAGCCTTGTGGAAATACAGAATATTCTGTGATGGCACTGCATCCTCACTAGGCAGCCTCTGCAATTGAGAATCTGTTCTGTCTTTTCCAATAATATAACATGGCTACATAGAGTTCCATGGCCTTCTTGCCTGGCATGCCTTCTCCTCTGCCCTTTGCATACAAAAGCTTCAGCACCCTTCATATTTCTCCTCTGGCTGGATGAATTTCCTACAGCCTTGCTGAGATCACTTAGTGGAGTTCAGGGATCACTAGTGCTCACTGCTTTGGGCATCTTTCTGTCTTATGCCAGAAGCACGGCACTTCCTTTGGCACCCAACAAAAACATGGGTTTGCAGTATGTAAATGCTTGTGAATGTGGGGTTTGAGCCTGGCTGGGATCTGCTCCCTAGAAGCAGCCCTGATCAACAGGACTCAACACTGTCAGGTGATGCCGATAGAGCTGTACTGACAGCACAGAAATTAGCAAAGGTGACAACTGTGCAACAGCACCCGCTTTCTCCCCAGCCAGCTATTGGCATGTCAGGTATGTGATGCCCTCAGCAAATAAACAACACAGTTCCTAGCACAGGGGCCTCAGCTGGTATACATCCATGTGTGGAGGATGCATGGAACCTTACAAAGAAAGTCCATATCAGACTTGATCTTCACAGTCTGAATAAATATGAGAAAGGAGCCAGACCTTTTTATCTTAGTCATTGTGACATTGTGACTCTCCAGCAACAGAGAATTAAAATCATAATAGAGGAGCTAGGGAGCCAGCTCTGTGGGCAAAGCCCTTAATGAGCAAGCAAGAGGACCTCAATTGGAATCCCTAGCACCTACATAAAAAAGCAGATCAGGTTGCACATGCCTGTAACCCTCAGCCCTGGGAGCAGGCATGTGGATCCCAAGGAGCTCAATGAGCCAGTTCAGCTGCAAAGGTTGAGCTTCAGGTTCAGTGAGAGACTCTGTTTTCGAGAAGAAAGATGGAAAGCAACTGAAAAAGATACCTGTCCTCTGCTTCACTTTCTATGATGTAATAAACATGACCCAAAAAGCTGCGTGGGGAGGACCAGGCTTATGTCCCACTGACTGCTTTCAGTCCACCACCCATGGGAGCTAGGACAGGAGCCTGAAGGCCAGAACTGAAGCAGAGACTGTAAGGCTGTAAAAAATAATAAAATAGGGCTGGAGAGATGGCTCAGAGATGGCTTGTTCTTCCAAAGGTCCTGAGTTCAATTCCCAGCAACCACATGGTGGCTCACAACCATCTAGATTGAGATCTGGTGCCCGGGCATATATGTAGTCCAAATATTGTATACATAATAAATAAATAAATGTTTAAAATAATAATAATAATAATAAAATAATAAATACCATTACCACCACCACCCCCCCACCCCAGGAAGGCCTTCTCCTCCGTTCATGAGAACCTGATCTCATGACCCCTGGGGACATTCCACAGAACTAGGTCCCTAGGACTACCTAACCAAAGACAATTGTCCCACCCTGTCAAGCTAAAGGTTAAATTTACATAGCTGACTGGAATGTTCCCCTTCCCCTATCCCCACCTGCGATTATCACCTAGCGAGCTAAAGGTTAAGTTTACATAGCTGACTGGGATGATCCCCCTTTGTTTCCCTTATCCTCACTCCCCTATCACCACCTGCAGTTATCACCTAGCCAAAAGTTAACTACATTGTTTCCTTATGTACCCACCTGCTTGTGGCTTTTGTACTTAAAAACTGCCTGAAAACTGTTATTAACATTCACTCCTTTCCAAAGGCAGTCGAACCCTGGCACTTCGGCTTCATAAAAATCCTCTTGCATATTGCAACCAACCTCGGTCTCTGGTGGTCTCTGGGCGTCAGGACCTCGGGGGACCCCCAGGGTCCAACAAGACTATGGAGGAACACTCTTTACTGGCTTGCTCCCCATAGCTTGCTCAGCCTGCTTTTTTGTATGTTCCAAGACCACCCGACCAGGGGTAGCACTGTCCATAGTAGGCTGAGGCCTCCTAACTCAATCATTAATTCAAGCAAATGCCCTGTAGGCTTGCCTACAGACTGACCGGATAAAACCAATTCCTCAGTTGAGGTTCTTTCTTCCCCAGTGACTCTAGTTTGACTCAAACTGACAGAACTAACAAACACAACACCCAACATCCTCCTCTGGCCTCCACACGTGCATACATGAGTGCTAACACAACACCCAACATCCTCCTCTGGCCTCCACACGTGCATACATGAGTGCTAACACAGCACCCAACATCCTCCTCTGGCCTCCACACGTGCATACATGAGTGCTAACACA
>CAJQZJ010032201.1:8502036-8518379 GCA_907164525.1 Lophiomys imhausi | reverse complement strand
GGCCTTTTGTAAGTAGCCTCCAAACCTAGGTCCCTCCAAATCCCATGTGTGTGTCTCTGAACTCTAATTATTGGGATCAGGGACCTGTGTTTCCCATCTGAAGGGATCAAAGATGTGTTCCACCACTCCTGGATCGAAGTCTTTCTCTATTTAGAGTTTGCCCTGCATCAGGCTGACCCTGAGCTCAGGGATCAGCCCGTTTCTGTCTCCAGTGTGCTGGGAGCTGGGACCAAGGGTGTACTCTTCTTGAATGGTGGGACCAAGAGTATGCACCCTCACCACCCCGCTCCGTATGACTCCAGTATACATAAGACCACCAACTCTATGGTGCTCCCCTCCCCCCCTCCCCCGTCTCCACTGAAGTCAAAGGCATGGGCCAACACCACAATTCTCTTGTATTTTACCTTAGCTCCACGTCTTCTCTACACCTGGAGGTCTGCAAAACCAGGCCGAATGGCTGTATCCTCTGTTCCATTCACAGTGTTTCAGCCCTGCCCCCTGCCTTTTTTTTTTTTTTTAGTTAATTAATTTATTTGTTTGTTGCTTCAGGTTACATCCTTATCATATTGTCCTCTTTTCCCGCTTCCCAGCCCCACCCTCCCATGCTCTACCCCCTGACCCTTCCGTCTTGTTCCTCTGGGGTGGAGTGTCCCTGCCTAACATTCTCTCACCACAGATCAGGAGTCATATGAGGGCGAAGAGCCTCTTCATTCACCGGGGGCCTACGAGGCAGTACTGCTGTGGTTAACTTTTAAATGTCCCATTTCAGCATTTTCTAAAGTTGTGAAAGGCATCAACTTCACCACCCCTATCTTCTACATCTTCCTTTTCCAGCTTTGTTTTATGTTTAAAATCTCCCTGTATAATACCCTCCTTTCTTGTAGGTCCTGCTGGGCATATCAGATCCTCTGGGAACCTCCTCCCTATTTGCCACTATTCTCTGGTTCAACTCAGCCCTTCATTTCAAGATGCTCACTACAACTCTTTAAAATTAGGGTTATTTTTAGTTAGCCTACAAAATAATGGGACTTGTTCTGATATTTTCATATGATATGTCATCAGAGGAGGCTTAGCATAATTCAAAACCATATTTACTTCAAAAACATCCCAAGTAGCCTATCAAGTCCACAGAGGCAGGACATGGTGTACCTTGGACTGTTTGTCTCCTCACCATCATTTCACAGAGCCTGGACAAGTGCCTGGCTCATAACTAGAACCAGACAAAAATTTGATGAATGGATGCACAAATGGACCAAGAGGAGAAGATCAAAAAGGAAGTAGGTCCTGGTCAAGAGGGAGGAAGGCATAAGAGAAGTGTCAAATGGGAACAGGGAAAGGTTTCCTAGTGGAGGGAGCACTTTGTGTCAAAGTCCTAGAGGATGGTCTGATGGCTGGGAGGATGGAAAGAAGATCCTAGAAACTGGAACACAGAGGCCAAGCAGCTGCAGGACGGAGACTAGTGGAGATGGCTGAGGAGAGCATGTAGAGGGCTCACAATGTGTTTGATGGGCTGTTGGGAGTCACAGGAGTGGTGGAAGTGAAGATGTGCTTTGCTTCATTTGACTTTAGGTGTGTTGTCCAACAGGGCAGCCCACAGATCCACCTGGATATTTAAATTTGAGCTAATTGAAAATAACAAGAAATCATGATTTGCTGTGGCAGTCACATCATGAACATTTCAAGTGACCAGAAGCTACTCGTGACTAGTGGCTAGCCTCAAGAGACACTGTAGACACGCAGAGCATTTTAGCCACAATAGTGGGTTGAGTGGGTGACCTGGACGATGAAGGTCACTGTTGTGTGTAAGGCAAGCAGGAGGTTCTGGTATGTTTTGACTCCTGATGGTAAGTCTAAAGACCTTTTTCAGTAGAAAAAAAAAAAGAAAACATACTTGAAACTATAATCTAATGAAAAATGTTGAGTTTTTAAAGGGCACTTGTCTTAGATGAGGCACCATGACTAGGACAATTTTTATAAAGGAAAAGATTTAATTGGGGCTGGCTTACAATTTTAGAGGTTCAGTCCATTATCATCATGGCAGGAAGCTGGCAGTGTGCAGGCAGACACGGTGCTAGAGAAAGAGCTGAAAGTTCCACATCTTGATCCACAGGCAGCAGGCTGAGAACTGAGACACTCTTCCTCCAACAAGGCCACACCTCCTAATAGCGCCCCTCCCCAAGGGTCAAGAATTCAAACACATGAATCTATGGGGGCCATACCTATTCAAACCACCACAGAAATTTAGCAGTCCAAAAAACCCAGTATTTATATGTATATTCAGGCTATGGGCTGGAGAGATGGCTCAGTGGTTCAGAACACTGGCTGTTCTTCCAAAGGACCAGATTCAAATCCCAGCAGTTCACAGATGTCTGTCATTGCCAGATGTGGTGGTGCACACCTTTAATCCCAACACTTGGGAGGTAGAGGCAGGCAGATCTCCTTGAGTTCAAGGTTAGCCTGCTCTACAACGACAGTCCAGGACAGCTATGGATACACAGAGAAACCCTGTCTCAAAAAGAAAAAGAAAGAAAAAAAGATAGAAAGAAAGAAAACTGATGTATATTCAATCATGTAAATCATTTGCAAAATCTTTCAAAACATTAGAATAAAATTCCAAAATCGACACTGCTTCCTAAAAACAAATATACCCAAAGATTGGTGTGAGGAAAATGAAGAAAAATCTATTAGCAAATTTACCAACTGGGGACATATTTAAGTTTTTTTTTTTTTTTTTGGTTTTTCGAGACAGGGTTTCTCTGAATATCTCTGGCTGTCCTGGACTCGCTTTGTAGACCAGGCTGGCCTCGAACTCACAAAGATCCGCCTGCCTCTGCCTCCCAAGTGCTGGGATTAAAGGCGTGCGCCACCACCGCCCTGCGATATTTAAGTTTTTAACATCAAACCTGTGAAGTCAGAGTGAAGTCTCTATTGCATGTCAGAATTGGTGTCCCTGACTTTTTTATCTTCCACATTCCTACTGGCTACCCAATCCCACAATATTTTTACACATGACAGCTGTCCTGAAAGTGGAGTATCTTGTATATACATTGGACTTTGATTAGCATCCTGATGGGGGTTTCCTCTTTAAAGTCATTAGCTCCAAAATGTTTTTTTTTTTTTTGCCATAACCATTCAGTAAGTTGTTAGTGACGCTGCTTGTTCCATCCAGTGTATAAAATAAAATGATCCTGCAGCCCATGCGACTGCTTGGAAACTAAAAGTCTCAATTCATTAAGTTGTGAATCAAGTCAGTCTTTTCTCATAGTGTAGAATAAAGAAGAGGAACCTGAAGGATTGAAATAATGTCAAAATATCAAGAGTAAATTGAACACAAGGCATTTAGGTACTGGTTCACAAGATCTCAACTCTCTCTCTCTCTCTCTCTCTCTCTCTCTCTCTGTGTGTGTGTGTGTGTGTGTGTGTGTGTGTGTTTGTGTGTGTGTGTGTGTGTCTGTATGTCTATCTGTTGGTGTAGGTGCCTGCAGAAGCTAGGAGTGGGTATTGTATCGCCAGGTCTAGAATTAAAGGCAGTTGCAATCTGACCAATATGGGGTCTGGGAACCAAACTCTAGTCTTTTGCAAGAGCAGCAAGTGATCTTAACTCCTGCAACATCTCTCCAGCCCCGTTGTTATGTTCTTTAAGAAAAACAGACTTATATTCAACATTTTAAATTAGGTATATATTTCAAACCTAAAATGCCTTCATCAGAGCAGCCAGTGCACACTGTACACTCCTTTTCTAGGGCCTGCTCTTTATCTGGCTCTACAAAATTGGAGGAGAGCTGCAGTTAGCTCCTGGCAGTCCATCCTGGAGGAATGTGTTGATGTTTAAAAATGAGCCACTGGTTACAATTTGCAGGTTTACTCTTGCTAATCTGGGCAAAATATATATGCTTTTGCTGAACCTACTTATCCAATATGGAAGAGGAAACAGTAAATGAGGCCAGAAGATGTATCTCATGCTTGGCTCGTTTATAACTTAAAATCAAGACAGAAAAGTAAGATCCATGTACTGGTCCTGGATCCTTTTCCCTGAGGCCCCTCAATTTGGGGAATAAAGTTAGCTATAGAGCTGGTCCTGCTGCTGAGGCAGGAGGTTCATCTCCTTGGGGCATCTCATTTATTTCTTGCCTGGACATTTCCAACATGGTTAGACCTTGTGACATCTACCCTGCCTTTGTGTCCTTCCTTCACTGGACAGCCCAGGCTGGACATTGCCACAAAAACAATTGCTGGTTTTGGATAATATTATTAGTAGAGAAATTATTTCTGGAGAAAATGCTAGGAATCCTGTTTGTGTTGTGCATGGTTACTGTGCTGTAGGTTTGGATTTCTTTGGAAACACAGTTGTGTTGAATTAATGTGTAAGGGTTGTGGAAGTACTTTGTCTATGGCTGAAAAACATACCCATGAAAAGGGGGATGCAAATAATCCTGATGACTGTCACCTGTGGGAAACATATTTACATCCCTTGATGGACAGACTCCTGGGAGAGCTTGTGATCTTGGTCAACAGGAAGTACCTCAGGAGGAGGGCATAAGGTTAGCCAATGAGAAAACATACTGCTGCATAATCAGAGAAAGTATAAAAAGGAAGGCCAGGAAACTTGAGGAAGCTTTTTTGCTTGGCATTGCTGCTCAACACTGCTTCACTTCAAAAGACTCAAGACAACGCTTTGCCATGGTCATGGTTGCTGAGACTTGTTGAAGATTGAGGCCTAGGTTGGTCTGAGACCAGGTTGGTCTGAGGCTAGATGAAGCCTCAAATTGAGCCATAAAAGCCACTGTATGGATGCTGTCCATGGAGGGCAGCATCTGCCCCAATGAGGTTCAGCAAAGAGATAGAGGCCCCAAGATAGGGTACGGCAATGGCCAGCATTGAGGCCATTCACAGAGTGTAGCACCTGCCCTGTGGGGGTTTGTCAAGCTCTGATGAACTGAAGAGACTGTGGCCCTAAATGGGGGTACAGCAACTGCCATCACAATACTAGAGCTGGGCAGCCACTCCAGCTGCTGCTGATTGCTGTCTGCCCATTGTTGGATTGCAACTGTTCACGTGTATACTGATTTGGATGAACTGCTGACTAATTGCCTTAAGGACTTGCACTGAGGATGTCTTCATCTTGGCATCCTTTCTCCTGTGCCTCAGACTGGTGGGTAGGAAGGTGTTTAGAGATATTTAATAAATAGTTTAAAGGTATACCTTAAGGTTACTGTTGTGGGGTATCCTCCAGAGAATACCACTCTGGCATGGGGTTAAGTGGATCAACTGGCAACTATACTGGGTGTTTGGGATCCCAGTGTAAGCACTGAGACTTTCTCAGGGTGAGGTTTTAGGAACAAAACTACATCCTGGGTTGACACACCTCAATTAGCAAGAACAGAACTACAGAACTACAGAAGCCAAAAAGCAAGGATAGTACACTTAGAGACTTTCCCACAGTTATGGACTTTGATGGATTAGGTCTTTGTTTTCATTTTGTCAGGTGGTGCTGTCTATGTGTTTCAGGGCCTGAATGACAACAACATGGTGTAAGTTTGCTAAGGTCTGGGGGTCTGTTACAGTTACTATAGGAACATCATTTGTGTGTTAAATCATAGAACGCACATCTGATGTCAAAAATAATTTTTAAAAAGAAGCAACTTCACCTAGAGTGATGTCATATAAACAGTAAGTGAACAAAGCTTTCACAAGAATTCAATGAGGACTAGCTAGGCATTTACTCACTCTTTTAGCTCTGCCTTAGCTTGTGGATTATTTTGCATACCATTATAATTATATAAAAACCTAAAAATAATGTTTTTATTTTATTCTAAAGCTTATGTCTCTCTTCCTTTTTTTAAGCCTGTACTTAAAAAGGCTGAGAATTTTGAACATATATTCAACAGTAAGGTCCCTTTTAGCATAATGATCAGATCTCAAGCTTCCTCATGCTTCTTGAGATCTCATGACATTTTAAAACAGAAACATGTAAACAGAGTTCCTGTCCACAAATTTCACTTTTTTGGTGTATGTGTGTGTGGTGGATGAGCATGGGTGCATGCATGTGCAAGGGGACATGTACACATGTGGAGTCCAAAGGTCAATGCCAGATGTCTTCCTCACTCACTCTCTACCAGAGTTTTTAGGACAGAGTCTCTCAATGAACCTAAAATTTCATTGAGAGCTTCCTTCTATAAGCTAAACTTACCTTCATTGTTTGGGACTAAAGGTGTGTTCTAAAGGCATGTTGGTATTCCAGCTAGATCATATTGTAATTCAGAGTATATCTGCATTCCAGCCAGATCACATAGACTTAAGGTCTTTGGATGTGATCCCTGCCAGAGCAGCCCTGTTGCTGGATTAAAATTCCTCTACAACTTGCTCACTAAGATTGATTTCTAATTAGGCTCCATTCCCATAACAAAACAAAACAACCTAAGTTTACAACTAGCCATTAGGCCTATCCCTATATCTAAGAACATGTTTCTGGAGGGTAGCTCGAGGAAGTAGCACAGGGTCACATCCATCATTAAATCCTGGTCTGCCATAAAGTTGTCTGTGCTCTCTTCTTGAAAAGCATAATTCTGTCAAGTGGGCAAGAACAAAAGAACACTAGTGTACTTAAAACAACTCTGGCAACATCATTGCTGTGTAAATCTCCAGTCTCCCCAGCCAAGTGACCAGACCTACAGTCTCCTGTTTCTGTTTAAATTACTCAGTGCAACCTGGGGTTGGGACCTGAAAGATTTATGGATGACAGCCTATGTGAAATGCATAAGCCGAAAGTGTATATAAATTACCAACATCTTCTATTCAAGGCCGGCTCCCCTTTGAGCATTAGCTAGAGTCAGACAAATGCTTTTACTTTATTAATCTCTCCATGTTCAGTGATTTTCCCCCTAGTCAGGAATACTGAGCTATCTTCATGGTCCAACTGGGTCAAAATTCTTTATTCTCAGCCAGCATGAAAAGCAAAGCAGGTCCCAGGGACACACCATTTCCCTCCAGCGTCCTCTTCTGTCTTTGTATCCTTCCTCATCTTCATTACTCTTATCCACAGCTGGGAGAGTGTAGTAGCAGAATAGAGCTGTGTTGGGTAAAGCAGCAGTTCTCATTGTGGCCAAGTGTTGGGGTTGTTGACATTGCACAAACAGCATTCTGACTTTGCTTTTGTCTGACAAAATCATGAAATGTTCCTGCTTACTTTATTTTTTTCATTGTCTTAGAATAGTCTAGTCCGAGTTGGGTATTCTTAAGTGGTGGTGCCTGAGGGGGTAACCTCAGCCTTTGTCTTGAAATCCAGACCAACTTCTGATGTCATGAGCTGTTCTGTCCTTTCTCAGAAGCTTCAGCCATCTTTATACTAAAACTGGGACCTCCATATTTATGTTGCCCGTGTATCACACTGTTCCCTCTACAAACAACAACAAAAGAACCCTGCTATTAAATTGGATAAGAAATTACATAAAGGGCATATTCTGCCCAGAGCGGTTCAGGACAAGCTACTGTCACTGACAGGTAGCTGGCCTTTTGAGAGATGAATCTCCTCTCCATCTCCCAAATCAGGGCTTAATTGTTTTTTCTGTTCTCACTAGGTGAGTGTTAGGCAACAAGAAAACCACTTTTCCTTATGATCATTCCAGCACGTGGGAGGTTCCTGATCCAGAGTCCAAAGCCAGTCTCGGTTACGTGGTGAGACCCTGGGTCAAATCCAAACCAGATCAAAACTAAGTCTCGTTACTAATATAAAAAGTTATTCTAAATACCAAATTCATATCTTGAACCCCGAGTTATACACATTATTTTGGGCTAATCTTAAAGAATTTCCTCAACTACCAAATTGGCCCAAACCCAATTAGAAGACTGCTTGCATGCATTAGGGACCTCAATGTGTGAAATACACCCACGAGCAGCGCCCTCAGGCCGAGGGTGCGAAAACCGCAGAGCTCAACAGTCTCCAACGTCACTAGTGCCCGCGCAGAATTCAAAGAAGAAGCCTAGAGGGCGGGCCGGAAACAGAGGCACGCTGGTGGCCCCGGCAGGCGGGCTCCTGGGCTCCACTTCCGGCGGCGCGCAACATGGCCGCAGGCCGGGACCGCGGGGACTTGGTTCCCCGGCAGCTCGTGTTCCTACTTCCAGGTAAACGCGGGCGGCTCGTGGGCCGGGAGCACTCGTGGTGGCGGGGTCGCGGGGCTTTTGCCCGGATCAGTACCATTCCGCGGGGTCCTGGCGAGCGCGGGCGGGGATTGGGTGCCCCGCGCTTTGCTGCACATCCTGATCACGTGTCACGCTGGCTCTCCAAACCCGGAAGCGTAGTGAGAGTTTGCGCGGGTTCCCTGGAGCATTGTTGTCCTTATAGCCACCCCGAGGGCGGCTGGTGTTCTGGGGCTCCGCTGACCCTGGGAGTTACTGGTTATCTACAGCTCAGAGTATAGTATCTTACAGGATCCAAACCAGATATCCAGTCGTCCCATGCTTAGCGGCTCTGCTGCTCTGGAAAGGCCTGGGTGGCCAAGGGAACCTGAATGGGGTTAAGCCGAGTGCGGTTTGAAGCAATTCCAGGTCATAGTGACAATCAAAGTCCCTGAACCAGGCCATTCAGTATCCCTGTAGATGGTGACCTGCTATCAGGGCATGTGGGGGCATGGTACAGTCGGTGCCACATGAGGGGGACCAAGTGAAATGGCAAATGAAATAAATTTGGGATAGGGAATGCAAACCAAAAGCATTCTGCCATTTTACAGATGATACATTTGATGTTACAATAAGGGAGAAGAGGAAAACTCCACGGTCACTTTAATTTTGATTTTTAGCTCAGCAAACTCAGAGCATTTTTACAGCAAATATACTTCACCAGGGTACAGATACCCAGTGATGTAGATTTTTACAATCTTGGCATGACAACCTGACATGTACATCTTTTGCATACGCAGCTCCTCTCCCCTGTAGAGTTAAACACAGCCAAGGGTATAGATTTTGAGTATGCAGCTCACCCAACTGAATTCAATATATGCTGCTGATCAAGTGGAGTAGCTTTCCAACTAGCAGCTCATACCTTTCTGGAGAACTCTAGGTCTTCTGTCATCAAATCAGTTTTGCCTGTTTGGACCACTTTTGCCTTTTGTGTCTGTCTTTCTTGCCTCAGTATCATGCCTGCCAGATCCATTCATGTTGTGTTGGTTGGTTGGGTTTTTTTTTTTTTTTTCCATTGCTTTTAGGTTGTTGTATGCCTATCAATACTACTTCTCTACTGAGGATGGATGACATTAGGTGTTTCTGGTTTGCAACTATTAGGAGTTACACCTTTGAGAGCATTGATGAGGCTGTTGATGGACATTGCCATTCATTTCTTTACCCTGGAGTGGAAGCTCCTCTTAGGTGCTTGTTGGTTTAGCTTTAGTACTGCAAAATGGTTTTCTGTAGTTGATACTGATTCGTACTGACTCCAGCCACTCATGAAGAGTTAAGCCATACCCCCATTGAAAGTGTTTGGATGGCAAGGCAACTAGTGAGAATTCGTGGCTTTGGTGATCCATCAGAGGACAAACTGAATACCTTATATTAACTAGGGGAGGGGGGCACTCCTATTACATAGGTATGAATTGATTTTCAGAGTAGGAGCCTTAATCATTTCTTTTGCAATCTAGTATGTTGATACTATGTATATACACACAGAAGCTGGTCATAATTTGTGTTTTTTTGTTTTGTTGGCTGTTTAATTGGTATTGACTTCATTCTTAAAGTGTGTCATAATCATATCAAACACTAAAATGAAAAGAGTCAAGTACTGAATGCATCCGTCAAAGTGATAGGTGAACTAAATCTATGAGAGTGGGTGAGAAACATTTCAGCTTGACTTCTCTTCAAAGGTGAGCTTTCTGCTCACCTATTCACTCATTGTACTGATAGTCCATTGTGGTCTGTGGCAGGGGTTGGGGGTTCTAAAACTTAAAACTTGGGCTACCTGTTTTCTGTTCTTCCATATGGCCTTTAGTGCCACTTGCAGGCTCTAAGGGCACAAACACGTTTGATAGCGTCTAGTGACTGCCTTCAAATTTAAGGGCACCAGCCTCCTGGGAGTGAGTGAGACTTTTTCATCTGTGAATGTTCTGATTCAGTAGGTCCTGGGCTAAGACCTAAGAATGTGTTCGTCTAGTAAATTCCCATGCACTACTGCTTCTGGTCTGGTTGGTCTGGGGATACTTCCTGGAACTGGTGCAGTGAGGACCAGCACTGGGGAGCTGGAGTGTGGATACCCACGCCTGAGGTTTCATTTTAAGTTAGGCCAGATTTTCCATAGGCAAGAAGTACATGGCTGAATACAGGATGAGGACCACCTTCACACTTTGTCGTTTCTTACAGCAAGTGAGGAGTCATCCCAGGCAGCTAAGGATTCAAAAGCAAGAGACTGTATACCCTTGGCTAAGTGCCACACTCAAGTTGGGACCTTCATAAAGAAAATAAAGATCATACACAAGTTGACAAGGGTATCTGGCAGAAGTGGTCTCTATTGTTTGAGAGTTCACTGTTCTGAAAGTGAACAGAGGGTTGGTTACATTCAGAGCATCGCCACCTTGTGATGATACTCCCTCAACATTTAATTTACATTCAAGTTGCCTGGAATATCCCTGGTAGGTCATGAAAGTTGTACTTAAAAGTTGGTTGCAGGTCATTTTCCCTCTAGGTCCCAGTTCTGTTTTGCTGAGGCCAGGCTCCTAGATAAGTGAAAGCTGGGATGTGGAGGCTGGCTGCACCAGACTCATTTTCAGAGGCAAGGTGGGGTGATGCAGAAAGATAATATCTCTTTGTGTCTGGGATGAGCATTACTGCTTCTCTGATGTAGCTCGGGCTGTTTGGTTCCTGCCTGTGGCTATTAGGGAGGATTGTTAACAGGAGTCACTTCCTAGGAAATACCTCCACATTCGGAAACTCTTGTGTTCTATGAAACAAAAAGGGAAGAATGGAAGTAATATAGGACTTGTATACATGGGTCCATGTAGATTGAACAAAATTCTCCTTAATCAGCCCCCCCCCCCCCAAATGAAGAAGACCCAGATTCAACTGGACTTCAGAGCATCTTCAGTTGTGCTGAGTTTTCTTTAGGTCTTATGTAGCTCCCAGAGGAAACATCTTGTTCATCATTTCCACAGGTAGCACAGATAATGGCTAATCTTTTTGGAAGTTAAAGGACAGGTAGCCTTTGGGGAATCCCAGGTCTGCCATTCTGGACATTCCTTGTGCAGTAGCTTTTTAGCTGGGGTGTCATGATGACCACAAATGATATCTAAATACAAAAGAAAACAAGAATTGAAACTATCGTAAGAATTCACATTTTACAACTATGTTCTTATTAAAAGTTTTTTTAAAAAGTAAATTAGATATAAGAGAGGAGAGCTAATTTTCCTGTTAAGTGATGCGGTGCTCTTTTTATTAACATTATTTCTGACTCATGGCCATGTAAAACCAAAGAAACACATCTTTTTTCGGGGGGGGGGGTGAGAGCAGGAAAGAAAGAAAAGTGTGAAATATAAGGTAAAGGAAGGGTACTCTAGGCTTTGTCGGTGACCCTAGAAAACAAATGACTTTTCCTCTTATCTAAGGGTTGGCATACGGTTAAACTCAGGACAAAAGTGGAAGTGGGCTTTTCTTCTTTTGTGTGCACACATGTTTGCATTTAGAAACAATCCTCATGGGTTGAAAGCTTCCCTTCCCTTGGCAGGTGGTAGAGAACCTGGCCAATCCACGTGTGGCCTTGAGATGGCCTCTGAATCAATCGTCCAACTCAGCTTCTTGGAAGATTGCTCACCATTCCCTGCAGGCAGTTTCTAGGTTGTCCAGCATGGAGAGTGTTTAACGTTTTCCACACGAATCTGGCTTTGTCTTTATACAGCATTTCTTGGTGGGGCCCCACTGACCTTTCTCAGATGGCTGCTGGATCTGCTTCTGGCTCTTGAGCATGTTCAGAAGTGATGGATGGAATCGATCAGCTGCCAGTTGGTAATCTGTTGGTGTAATCGTGTCCTCTTAGTAATCATTCCAAAAGACGTGGAACAAGTAACAACTTATGGCTCCCACAGAGCCTTTTATCCCCCAGGGCAGAATAAAAAATCATAAAGGAAAGCCATGGTCTTAAAATTTGGATAGCGTCCTAGGAACAGCAAAGGTTTGCCACACCATAGAGCTTTGCTGAAGCTGTCGGGTGACTGCTCAGACAGCGCTGCCTGAGGCCTGGCTGTAATGAAAGACACCTGGAAGCAAGGTTCATGTGCTTTGTCCACTCTGTGTCCTTGGACACATTGCTTTCTTCGTGCAGAGCCTCTGTTGCTCGTTCTACAGTGGGAAAGCAGAGCCAGTCTTGTGGGCTAGTCAGTGGTGGGCTAGTGCTAATGCCCACGCTGTCCACCGTTAGCAGGCCCAGGGACTGTAGGTTTTTGATAATCATCCAAAGAACACCTCAGTTTCGTTTCTTCCTGTGGTGTTTTTGCTAATACTGTCTTGGCTCTTGTGTCAGATTCTACTCCGGCTTCAAGGTTCAACTTGATTTCCCACAAAGTCAGGTTACTTGCTGTAGCCCAACTTTTCTTTCTTTGAATGTTGGTGGCTTTTTTTTTTTTTCTCCTTGTAATCCTATCTCCACTCTCTCTGCTTGGAAAATTCTTGAAACCCAGCTTCAAGGTCACCTCTACACCGAAGCCTTCTCACTGGGCCTTTCTTATTAATGGTACCTTTTCCACCAGCTACACGTGTGATTGTTGTTTTTGTATAAATATTCATGGAACTCCTATACAAGCCAGGAGCTGAGGGGAATCCAGGCACATTCTTCCCCAATAACCATTAGCTGGCCTCAGCTTCAGAGGGTGTCTCTGAAAGCCACTTCAAGTTGTTCAGCGCTTTCTTTGTGACTCCATTGGAAACCGAGTGCTGAAGCTGCCCTGAAGGTTGGCTGGTGCCTGAGGTCTCTCTTCCTAGAGCAGACTTTCATGAAGGCCTAGGTTTGCTAAGACGATGTGGGAGTCCCCATTTAATTGTTTTTATTTTATTGATTTCATTTTTTTTTATTTTGGGGGAGTCGTTGAGACAAGGTCTCACGTTGTAACCCAGACTGGCCTGGAACTCATGGCAAGTCTCCTGTCTTACTTTTTTAGGTGCACCTCCATGCCTGGCTACTTCATTGTTTTTAAACTTGAGTTTATTGTTTTTGCTCCACAATCTCAGTTTTAATCCATTAGCTTTCAGTTACAATTTTTTCTGTTTTAAAAAAATAACTTAAAAAATAAGAATAATAGCACATACCCAGTACAGACATTTTAGCTTTAAAAAGGAAAATAAGACAAAAATGTATTGTTTATGTTTCTGTCATCCAGAAACTATTTTGGAGATATCTTTCCAGTACTTTTTTGTTGTGCACATCAGAAAATGAATTCCACTGTTTTCTTCTTTTTCTGTTTCTTTATTTCATTCTTTACATTTTCTTCACAGTAACATAAAACTCAGAGCCACAGGGGTCAGGTCGGTCAAGAACAGAGAAAGACGGGCCTTGTTGCTTTTCCAAAGAGCTGGGAGCTGGCTGGGAGCATTTTCATTTTAATAGTACAGTGAGCTGAACAAAGCTGCAAGGACATTTACAGCATGTGCTTTGGTGAGAGGAAACATGATTTGTGTTATAAGTATTTTGTACAGAAGACAGTACATATTTGGGGTGAATTATCTTTAAAATGGATAGATTGAAAAGTAAATCTCTGCAAGAAAAGTGAAAGTTCACAGAACTGAAGGTGAAAGTTCACAAAACTGTGAGGGGCATGATGAACAACCTAGGGTGTTTTGAGAGCCATCAGAACATGCTGAAGTTTTGAGGTCAACCCCTGCACACTTATTTTCCTCTGTGCTCTTGGTGCGAACAGATGCTAGCTTGAATGGTCCAAGCCTGCCTTGTATGGAGACTAATGCTTTCCACTGTGACTGCAAAGCCTCTGGGGTTGTGAGTTGCAAGGCTTGGCATGAACTTCTTTAGGGACTCCTGGGAAGCTTCCTATTTGCATGAGAATCAACCACTGTCACCAGAAGCCTTGCCACCCCAACATCCCATGTGGTCTGGCCTGCCAGTCCTGCTTTGGAGTGTCTGCTAGGGTAGTAGTCTGGTTTGTGCAAGGATGCTAGAGGTTTATTTGTTTGGAGAATAGGATCGTGGCAATAAGGTAGGGTTGTCCCTCAGGATGAGTGAGAAAGTGTCGGTTCCAGAGGCCCTATAGAAGCCAAACTCCATTGACACTCAAGTCCTTTATCTATGCATTTGCAACACCTATATAACCCACCTATATATTTTGAATCGCCTCTTGATTATAATACACAATGAAGTATAGAGCGTATGTAACTTCATTTTATATTGTACTGTTTAGGGAATCTTGACAAAGAAAAAAACCCACATGCTCAATACAGGTGCATGCTTTTCTACCTGAAAATTTTTCATCTGTGCAGAATGTATGGACCTGAGGAGCTAATTTTATTCACCTTCATCTCAAGGATTATATCATTTTTAGAAAACCTATCTCCTGTCTTTTGCTCTTCTAGCCCTTGTAACTTTACAGCACACCTTTTTTTTTTTTTCCAACATTTATTTATTTCTTTAAGTTACATCTCAATCACAGTCCCTTCCCTCCTTCCTCTCCTGGTCCCACCTTCCTACCTTCTAACCCCTCACCCTTCTATCTGCTTTTTTTTTTTTAATGTAAGATGTATCTTTTCCCCCCATCAGCTCCCCAGTAAAAGTAAGTCCAGTAAAAGCTTTTAGTCCAGTAAAAGGCCCTTTACTATATTTCACCTTGGGCAGCAGTTAAAATAAGGCCTTACTATCACTGCCTTACATATTGGGAAAACAAGACTCAAATGTCAGAATTATCTGTCCAACAAATATTAGGGTTTCAGCAGCACAGACTGTCACCTCCCTCAAGCTCTTCTCCAGGAGCTGTGGTTTGCCCTAGAAGCCATCCTTCTGCCTGCATGGTGTCAGTGCAGCATCACAAGGGAGGTCGGGGCCCAGGTGGGACTGGGATCCCTCTGCTCTGTTTGATGACCAGAGAGCATGTCTCTTCTGGAGTGAGTTCTGCTTGGTGTCAGGTACCTCAGTCAGGTCTGCCCGATCTCCCTCTCCAGAATTGTCCTGTTTCCCACATATCTGAAGCTCCTACTTTTTTTTTTTTTTTTGATGTTTTGCCTGTATATATGTCTGCGTGGGGGGCTAGAACTGGAGTTACACACAGTTATGAGCTGCCATGTGGGTGCTGGGAATTGAACCTGAGTCCTCTAAAAGAGCAGCCAGTGCTCTTTACCACGGAGCCATCTCTCCAGCGGAACTGAATTCTTTTACCAGCTAGCTTCCTCTCTCCTTGACAAGCCAGTCCTAGAAACATTGCTGTTGATAGGGACAACCCTGAAAACTCGCAGCCTTTGTTTGCCAAGATCTTGTTGGAGGCTGGTTTCATTTTTGTTTCCAAAGTTTCACAGGAAAGTTATATTCAGAGAAACCCATCAGTGGGAAGCATTTTCTTTGATTAGACTGTGAAGAAACAGAGCTTCCAAGCCAGGAACATGAGCTAGACCTTGCTGATGGTGGTGCTGACACCTTGGGAAGGGAAAGCATATAGTTATTTTGGAAGTTAGCATCTGCAAGGACCTGAGCACCACACTGGTTTGCCTTGCATGCCCTGTGTTACAGAGTGCTGATGTCTGCATTGATGCCTGTCAGGCACCCTTCAAGTGTCTCAGCTAATGTAGTGTCTATTGATGAGAATGTAATTCCTAATAAAAGATCGGTTTTCTTACCATCAGCAAAACTTGACTTTATGTGACTTTAGATGTTTCTTCCATCATGTAACAAACTTCTGTCATTTTTCTAGGTACTGTTTGATCTTGTCTCATTTCTTTCTGGCTTTCCTGGAACCTCCCTCCTCCTCTGCTGCTTCCTGGGATAGTCATCTGGCTGGCTTGGCAAGCTGACTAGATGCCCCTCTGCAAACGTGTGGGATGACAGGACAAGAGGGGGCAGACAACTTGACACTTACCTCATAGGAGAAACAGACTACAGATTGTGAGTTTTTAATTTTTCGATCATGGAGAGGATTTAAGTCACAGTTTAAAACATTGCCCCGCAGCAGCACTTTCCTGAAGTATGTCGTGACCCATATTTGACCAGCACAGTGACTCTGGTTTCAGAAGTAGAACTGAGCAGTTACCTGCTCTTCCTGATCTTGTTGGGGGGTGTTTTCTATAGGAGGTTTTCTATAAAAGTGAAGTTTGACCTTTTTTAAGTGTCAAAACTTTCTTTTGCCATTTTTTAAATTGAGCTTTTCCTAAAGCTGAAGAAT
>CAJQZJ010032201.1:8463818-8502026 GCA_907164525.1 Lophiomys imhausi | reverse complement strand
TGTGTGTGTGTGTGTGTGTGTGTGTGTGTGTGTGTGTGTGTGTGTGTTTATTTATTTAAGTTGATGGACACAGACTAACTCTGAACTGAGTAACTCTTGTGCTCTGGCTATTTCACAGCCATGGTGGCTCTAAATGAACTGTCATACCCATTTTATAGTTGAACAACCGAGCACAGGCAGGTTCACTATCTTGCCCAAGGTCACACTACTCGGTAATAAGAAGGTCTGAGATTGCCAGTGGACCTTTCCAAGTCCAGGCCCTGTGTTCTGTGCTGACATCATCGCAGAGTCCCTTCTCTCGTACTTTCCCACTACACTAAAAGTGAGTCCTTCAGTGTAAAGGTGGGCTTTTACTTTTTCTTAATTAATTTTGTTCTGCCCGGTTCTTGAGACCCCAAAGACCACCCAGGAGCCAACTCCGATGTAAATACATGAGGGAGCTTGGACTCTCAACATTCAATGACACAGCAGTTTGAGTTGAGAGCCCCCAGACCCAAAAGTCAGAGTTTATATAGAGACTCAGACAAAGAAGCAGGTTCTTTACCATATGATTGGATGACATTTGGGTAGCTAGTCATGTCCATTTCTGATTGGCTCGTTGTTACTGACTAACCAGCTGAGGTCAGCTTGACCATCAGAAAGTTTGTTTAGACTTTTTGGATGCTTTCTCAGAGTGAGCTGTCTGGTGATGACCAGGGAACACCCCTGGAATACAAGGTCGGGTACATTTTGCTGTTCTGGAACTGGAGGTCAGCTCTGAGTCAAACTTAATACAAAATGGAATCTTTTTTCAAGAAGGATTCAGTCAGGCTCCACAATTTATATGTTTTTCATCTGTTCTGGATATAAGTAAAAGAGAAGCTTAAGGGGAAAACAAGGACCTTCCAAGTTTGGTAAGTAAAAAAAAAATAGCTCTTGGATGACCCAGGGTTTTCCAAATTTAAATTGAAACTCCTTAAGTGAGGTAGAGCCTTTAATCTACAGGCAGGAGTAATTTTTTCTGGAATACTAGGTGAGACTAAGGGATGTATGGGACATTACAGCCGTACAGTTCTTTTCCATGAGTGGCCTTTGAGGTGCAGTGCCTTAGTTACAGTTGCTATTGCTGTGAAGAGACACCAGGACCACAGCAGCACTTATAAAGGAAAACATTTAATTGGGAATGGCTTACAGTTTCAGAGGTTTAGTGCATTATCGTCATGGCAACACACAGGCAGACATGGTACTGGAGAAGGAGCTGAGAGTTCTACATCTTGATCCACAAGTAGCAGAAAGAGACTGTATGCCACACTGGGCATAGATTGAGACCTCAAAGCCTGCTCCAACAGTGACACACTTTCTCCAACAAGGCCACACCTACTCTGACAAGGCCACACCTCCTAATAGTACCCCTCCTTATGGGCCAAGCTTTCAAACACATCAATGTATGGGCACTGTACCTATTCAAACCACCACATGGCAGTGAGAACCAGCCTTCTGGAAGCCACAGCTGAAGCCTTTTCAGGCTCTCTCATCTGAGTCTCGTTAGAAAGTTGGAAACTGTTCCCATCTCCCCAGTCACCAGCAAAACCAGCAGCCTTTGGTTTGAAGCTAAAAAGAAAAAAAATCCCACTCTGAGAGCATTGTCCCTATTTGACCTGTCTTGTGACTGCCTGGAAAGACTCCCCTTCAGGGCACTGTTACTATCTGACCTGACTTGGTGCTTAGAGCTTGCTCTCTGAGAAAAGTTCTATTTATTCCCTAGTGCATTTGTCAAAAACAAAGGCAGTATTTAACATCGTAGCTTCTGAGAGGACTGTACAAGTCCAGCATACAATAACCTGGCCAAAACCTTATTGGGAACATGTAGAGAACTAGGTGTTCATGTGTTGCTTTGGGAAACTTTGCTCATAGGGAATGAGAGAGCCACACACATATTTCAAACTATATGTAGGACCAGGAAAAGCCTGAGAGAGCCCAATCTGTCATTTTTGACTGACTGATGCCCTGGTAAAATAAAAAATAAAAGTGAAGGCAGTAATTTAAATGCCAGAGTGTTGAAGGCTTGCCCCAATACACACAGAGCCCCTTAGCAAGGACTTACTGGATCCAGGTGCTAATCACTGAGGTGACTGAACAGAGCCATCATAACTGACTGCAGAGAAGACAGATGTCACAGTTAGTCCAGGAAAGTCACTGAAGTGACTGAAAACCAGCAAAAACTCCTAGGAGTTAAGGGAGGACAACCTAATTTCCAGAATTGCCACATTAATTGTATCTTTTCTAACAAATAATTTTGAGTTATTTTAAAAACACAAGATGTTCACTAACAGGTAACAAAGTATGGCCTGAGTGTGAGGAGAGTAGATGGTGAGCCTGCCCTAGAGGAAGCTGAGACACTGAGTTTATTCTAGGAAAGTTTTAATCAGAACTTAGGAATTTAAGAACTTAAGCAAACTGTCTGAATGGTGAAGTCCTGACTGAGACCTCACCAAGTGGAATAGAATTACGAAAGAGCACACAGCCATCACTTTCATATATCAAGAGGATCTCCCAGCTTCCCCCCAACAAGAGCTGATCAGCGCTGTAAATCAATCTGACCTAACAGATAAGTCATAAAAAATTTTTTGTGTGGCCCTGGCTGTCCTAGAACTCACTCTATAGACCAGGCTGGCCGCAAACTCACAGAGATCAACTACCTCTGCTTCCCGAGTGCTGGGATTAAAGTATGCCACCACCACCCAGCAAAACAAACATTTTATGTGATCAAAAATATACCAAATACATTCTCCAAAAACAACAAAGTGAAATGGAAGATAATTACAGAAGGAAATTTGAGTGATTTACAAATATTTGGAAATTTAACAGCACAGTCCTAATTACCAATGAATCACAGAAAAAAATATGAGGGAAACTAAAAAATACTTTGAAAGGCAAGAAAATAAAACATGGAGACTTAATGAAATGTCTATGATAGTATGCTTAGTAATATACAGAGCCACAGAGATGCATGTTATGAAATTTAAAAAGTTTTCTGCTTTATTCTTTCAACCTCATGACCAGTAACCTCATCTTCCACCACAAGGGAGTTTACTAAGCCCACAGCAAAGCAGGGGAGGAAGCAAACATGAGTGCAGAAAAGAAAGGAATGCATAGTCCACACCAGAGAGATCAGCAAAGCCGATTGGCTCCTTTTGAAAGATGGAAAACAATCAACAGATCTTTAGCCAAACTGACCAAGGCAGGAGGAAGGAAACTAAATTTCTAAAGTCAGGAGTGAAAGAGGGAAGGAACATTGCTACTGACCTTATAGGAATGGAAAGGGATTATAGGATTAGGGATTACAGGTACTGTGGATGGATGAGACTGACAAATTCCTGGTTAGAAAAATTACAAAGTTAGCTCAGAAAGAGATCCGAATAGACTACAGTAAAGAAGTTAAATTAGTAGCCCGTTTTTCATAAAAAAGCCCAATTTCCAAAAGTTTCACTGGAGAATTCTATTAGACATTGAAAAATAAAACCAATCTTCAAAGACTTCAAAAAATGGGAAAAGAAGAAGGCATACTTCCTAACTCAGCCTGTAGGGCTAGTATTACCCTGAAAAGCATGCAAAGCTTTTGCAGGAGAAGCCAGTTTATATTATGCACATAAATGCAAAAATCCTAAACAACTAACAGGTAAATCCAGGAAAGAAAAAAAAAAAAGGAGGGGGGCTTATGTATGAGCAAGTGGGATTTATTCTGAAAGAAAAGACTGGGTCGAACTGTGAAATAGGCCCTGCTGATAGAGCAAAAGCCAAACACAGAATCATCTCAGCCACAGAAAGAGCATTTGGGAAGGTCTAACACCCTTTCATGATGGGAGTCCTCAGCAGTTTAACAGCAGGAGACTGTTTCCATCTGACAAAAAAATCACAGACAAATATGTTGTTGCAACATATTCCATATGTGTGTGTGGTAGAGTGAAAGCACTTTGGGTAGTTGGGGTAAATAATGTATATCATTAAAATTTATTTTAACTATGCATAAGGTGGCTTCTAGGAAAATTTAAGTTGCATATGGGACTCAAATTTATGTAGTGCTCTTCATTTCCTTTGGATAATGCAGTCCCTGCCAGGGCTGTCGGGACTAGATGATAAAGACGTGAGGGACCAGAGGTGCCGTTTGGGCCGTTGACAACCTTCTCACTGCTCGTTGTAAAAAAAGATAAAAAATGCTGCTGTTTTTGGAGAGTTTCTAGAAAATATTTTTTGGCTTGACATTTCAATTTTTAATTATTTGGGGTCAGGAGGAATGGGAACCTGTAAGAGAAACACTCAGTACAATTTTCTCATGATAAAAGGAAGTAGTCAATATAATTTATCAAGTCCCCGTTGAAGGGTTTGCCATTGTGGTGGGGTATGAGGAAGCTGTGTGAAGGCTGTCATCTTTCCTGTGCCTTGAGACACAAGGAGATGAGTAGCACTTGCTAGGCAAGAAATGTGGGGGTGGGAGGCAACTTTGGTGTTTGAGAAAGTTCTAACAGGATCGAACTTCTAATTTACAATTCAGTCTAGTTGCATCATTCCAGAAAAGTCTTAGGAGTTCTGTTGAGTCTGCACCACTCTCTTCACATAACATTCATAACAGACTCATGGAGCTGGGGACAGATTAGTAGCTGTCAGGGTGAGGTGTCCAGAGGGTCTCATTTCTGTGTGCTTTGCCTGTTCTGCAGCTTGTGTTTGGTGAGGAAGCATTTGGGAGAGTTATGCCTTCTTAGTTAAGTGACCCTTCAATCCTTATAAAGTGACCTTTTAAAGGTCCCTTGTAAAATCTATTAGCTTCTGCTTCTCTTTCCTTCCATTCCTCTTGTGTCTTTATGTCTATGTGTGGTTCCTGTGGGCAACATATAGTTTCCGTCTTGCCTTTTAATTTGGTCTGAGTTTCTGCTTATCCTTGGGATGTTCATACCGTTGACATGTGGACGTGATTATTGGCAAACCTGGGTTCGAATGTGCTATCCTGCTGCCACCCGTTTATCATGTGTGTTCTTTGTGTCGATTTTGCCCTCTTCGTTAAATGAAATCATGATTCAGTTTCATCTCTTTTACTCATGACTTTCCTTACTTTCCTCCTTTATTCATGACAGTTTTTTTTTTTTATTTCATAGTTGCAGTGACTGCTGTAGAGTTTCTTGTACACGTACTTACTTGCTCCTGTCCACCTCCAGGTGCTGTGTATCATCGCATTATGGCACAAAAAAAAACTCCCAAGCAGCAGCCTCACATTATTCTCCTCTGGACTTCAGCTGCTGTCATCTATTTTCTGTGTATGTACGGTGTAAACACTATTCGGAATTATTCTACCTTAAGCAGTTAATAATCCTTAAAGAGATTAAAATAAGAACAACTCTCCTTTATTAGCCACACGTTCTTCTGCATAGATTTCTGCATCTGGCTTCATGATCCTAGAAAGATCTCCCTCAGCGTTCTTTGTGATGTGCGTGTGTTACTGATTATTTCTTTCAGCTCTTGTATGTCTGAAGTTTTATTTTCCACTCTCCATTTCCAAAGATGGTTTCTCTATGGTTGCAGTGTTTTTTTATGGATGTTTCTGGATTGTCTTCTGGCTTGCATTGTTTTCACATGCTTAGCCATTGTCCTTAGCCTCCATTCTCTGTACATACCATGACTGCTTCATCCCTCTCTGGTTGCTTTTAAGATTTTTTCTTTTTGTTATTGGTTTTGAACTATTCATTATGTTATGTTTTTCTTCTCTGTGTGCTTTGGGGTGACTGAGATTCCTGGATGTGTGAATTCATAGTTTCTGTCAAGTTGGAAACATTTCACATGCGCTTTTTCAGATATGTTTGTCTTCTTTTGAAAGCTTCCATCACACACATAGAAAGAGGTGTGAAACTGGCCCATATATCAGATTTCTTTTTTAAAAACTTTCTATACTTTTAGAGTGTTTTCTGTTACCAAATCTTCAAGTTCATGTCTCTTCTCCCATTAGTTCTGTCTGTTGGGGTTTTCTTCTCTAGTGTTTTAATTTAGGTCATTTAAGTCTTCTGTCCCTTTAACATTTTATGTGTGAGGTATGTTTCTGTGCCATGTCCTTTAGTTTTAATGCTCCAGGTAGTACCAATCTCTTTTGTAATAACTGATCTTTTTCCCTACCTCTCATCATTAGCCATACTTGTCCATATCTTTGAACATCTAGTCAAATTTGATTAAGTGCCAGGTGTGAATTTACCTTTTGGAGTGATGAATACTTTTGCATTCTTTTTTTTTTGGTTTTTCGAGATAGATTTTCTCTGTGTAACAGCTCTGGCTGCCTTGGACTTGCTTTGTAGACCAGGCTGGCCTTGAACTAACAGTGATTCGCCTGCCTCTGCCTCCCAAGTGCTGGGATTAAAGACGTGCACCACCACGCCCGGCTTGCTTTTGTATTCTTAAATGTTTTTGGACTTCAAAAATAAGTTACTTGGCAAGAAGAGTCTGCTCTTTTAGCCATTGCTTTTTAATTAGTGTGACAAGATCTTAGCAGCTGTCAGTCATGGTTAGTCATTACCCCTTCCAAGGCAGTGCCTGTTCAGTGTTCTACCTAATGCCATGGGATCATGAAAAAATGGGTAAAATAGTGTGGGTTGTGTCCTGATTCTCATGGAGAGTCTTGTGCACATGAACATGAAGAACAGTTCCCCGATGAATACTGAGAGACTGCACACAGCTGGATCAGGTTTTTATCAACCTTCTTCAGTGCAGACTCCACTCTCGTGCCAATGGAGCTCTCTCTATTACATCAGCTCTAAGTCAGCCAGGCTTTGCCTCACTCCCCTGCGCCAGGTCCTGGAAACCCTCTCAAGGAAGTAAGTCACTGAGCCCACTGTTCTGCACAGCTGCTGGTGAGTATCTTTAGAGCAGAGGCTTCATGCTTTGCATGGTGGTCTGTTGTTGAGTTCCTGTTACTCTAGCTTAGTTGAAAGTAGAAATTGTAAAATAAGATCTTTTTGTTTATGTATTCTGTATTACTGTTAGTTCAAGAAAAAGTTGAGTTCTGTTTATAGCTAAGCCAATTTCTCAACCTGCTTGCTATATCTGTGTGTATATGGAATGGACAGACTAAGAGAATAAGCTCAGTTCCTCACCAGACCTCTGGGTGTTCTTGTGTAGATGGGCTGTGCCCCTTGATCACTTTCCTGGGGTGCTCTTGTGTAGATGGGCTGTGCCCCTTGATCACTTTCCTGGGGTGTTCTTGTGTAGATGGGCTATGCCCTTGACTACTTCCTGGGGTGCTCTTGTGTAGACAGGCTGTACCCTTGACCACCTTCCTGGGGTGTTCATGTGTAGATGGGCTGTGCCCCTTGACCACCTTTCTGAGGTGCTCTTGTGTAGTTGGGTTGTGCTCCTTCACTGCCTAGAGTCCCTGGTTCCTGTGGTGTCCGTGTGAGTTCTGCTGCTCAGTCTATAGAAGGTATCATCTTGGTTTGCATGTCTTAATCTATGTAATTAAGACTTTGACAGTCAGATACTATAGAGGAAACAGTGCAGAAACTTGCGTTCTACAGATTAAATCCATTATAATTAAAGTCTTGAGGTGCTGACACTAGAACAGACACAGATTAGTAGATGAAAGTAGAATGTGTACAGACAGACCACAAATGTATTTAAATGGTTAGTGTAAAGATCTTCATGGTGGGCTCACTCTGTGGGTTTTGATACATGTGGCCAACCCATTAAAAATTAAAGCTAGATTTATTTCCCATATCTTTATACCCAGGGTATATTCTGAATTGCCCAAATATAAATTTAAAGTGACCACAGAAAATATAGGAAACACACTAACTTTTGAGGAAGAAGGCTGTCTAAAGTATAACCCAAAAGATACAAGCATAATGAAAAATAGAATTACACAAAGATTTTATGTCTTTAACATGGCAAAAGATAAGTATAAACAAATAGAGCTAAAATATAATTACAGTCTTTATTGTATAAAAGCTATTCATAAAATAATTTTTAAAAAGATAACCCCTCTAAGAAAATGAGCAAGGAATATGATTAGCTAATTGGTATCAGAAATGAAAAATAGAGATGTCTAGTAAATTCTTAATTTTAGAATTTTTATTTCTGTTAGATTATGGTAAGTGCTTTTGATTATTTAGTTTACATTTAAAAAATATACTGTCATCACTGTCTTCTAAAAGGAGATTGAGACTGGGGAGAAGAGTGTTGGCCAAGGTGACGACACTTAGAGCATCTGACTCCAGAACTGCCACTCATCCCTTCCCCTAGACGTCCCTCAACTTTCACTGTAGCTTACATCAAAAGTAGTTGTTTATCTAGGATCACACAGCTCATAAATGATGAGGTAAATCTTTTAGAAAGAAAAAATTGATTAAGTGGAAAAAGGAAAACAGTCAAGCGAGGGCCCAGCAGAGAATGTCTTTACATTTCTCAGACTCACCATTTCTTTTCAGAATATTTAAAAGATGCCTCGAAGAAGATGAAGAGTGGCCTCCTGTTTGCAAAACTGGCCAGCCCACGCTCAGGTGGGTCTTACTTCCTTCCAGTCCTCCCATCCGTCTTTAGATGTTTCCAGCATTGTTTGAAGTGTCTGGAATGCTTGCGTGCCTTTGTGTCGTCTTGAATTAACTTAGAAGTTCAGACACCACCCTACAGTGAAAAACCAGACTGATTAATTTTCCAAGATAAATCACACTAAACACTGCAAAGAATATCTTTTCTCTAGTTTTCCTCCACAGAATGTTGAATCGTTAGAAGTGTTGGCAACATTGAAAAGTGGCATGCTTGAGTTCTTTCTGGAAACGGATTGATTATCTTTGGCCTTCTTATGCCAACTTTTCTTAGCATGCTTGCCCAACGCTAGCCTGCATTTATATTCATTTTGTGTTGTACAGTAAAATAAACAACCAGAGTGAAAATGCAGAAGGCCCTCTTTGACATGTCACGATTCTGGTTGGTTTCATTTTTTAACTGTTCTTTCACTCTTACCAAAAAGGATTATCCTCCTTCACCTTAGAGGATGGTTTTATGTTTCATTGGGAGATAAGTTTATTTTAATTTTATATTCAGTACATTTTCAGTTTTACTTTCTAATTTCGAGGCAAAAGTATGAAAATGCACTCAGCCTGTGGGAACGCTGGGTTTCCTTTCTATTGATTTATAAGGCTCTGAGTAAACACCTGATGCCTCTAAGTCCTGGCTCTCCCAGCGACCGAGCAGCTGCGCGCCGAATGAGGGAAGGCCCCATGAGTAGTGTTTTGTTGGAAAGATGTGTAAAGCAAACAAAAAACAGGAGAGTAAAACAAAACAGAATGAAAACAAACAGTGAAGGATTCTGGAGGAGCTCTAGGCCACCCTGTTCTAAAGCACTTAGCCAGAGCAGGAAAGCATCTCCCTCTGCAGCTCCAGCCCCATCTAGATGGGCACGCGTGTTTTATTTTCACTAATGGCGAAGGAAAAACAAGGGCTAAGCTGAATACTTACTATGTCTTAGGTAGTGCTCTAGGAAATGCATGGGTGTTTTCTTCTCTTCAGTCCTCACAAAAGCCCCCTGAGGTGGATTCAGTGTTGCTCTCCGTATAGGGACGAGCAAGCAGAGGCACAGTAAGGGTATGTAGCTTCTCCATGTCACACTCAGTGTGTGACTGCAGATTGCTCTGTGGATAGAGCAAGATTTTATGAGTCGAGGGGTAAAATGTCAGATATGCATCCCCTTCATCCCCTTTCCTCCACCATATAGGCCCATGTTGCTAAAGACCGACCCTGACCCTGAGTTAGGGCTAAAACCTTGGATAATACACACAGGCTTCACCCCTTTTCTGAGGATTGAACCCCAGACCTGGCACCTGCTGGGCAATGCTATACCGCTGACAGAGCTGACCCTAAGCTCTCCTTCCCCTCTCCACTTTTAAAAGAATAAAATAGGAATTCCATCCAGTTGAAGTGCCCTTCCCTTTCTCAGTAGAGTGGCTGGTGGCGTCTGAGGGCTTGGTTCTTGTCTTTGCTCCAGTGTGCAGCGAGCTGCATGCTGGCATAGGGGCAGACCCAGGCGCTAGCTCACACCTCTGTCTGAACCATTAGGATTTGGTAGTTGGGAGGCTGTGTAACAGTCAAGGTAAATGGCTGTGCCTTTCACTTTTTATGGTTCAGTGAGGGTTATGGAGCTGAAATGAATGTGTCTGTGCCTAATACGCATCAGCGTTCCCTAGAGTCTGCTAGCATAGAGCATGACCTCATGTGGTTAGGTTCCTGTTAGGAGAATTCCTCAGAACCGGTAAACAGACTTTTGATGTACATGTGTCTGAGAGAAAAGTGATGAATACTAAACCCACCTGTGTTACAGGGGAAGGAGCCATTTACTTATTCGATATATGTCTACAGCAGCTGTTTGAAATCAAAGTTTTCAAGGAAAAACACCATTCTTGGTTTATAAATCAATCAGTTCAGTCAGGTAAGTGACAAATTGTATGTGTGTGTGTATGTAAATTTCCCTCTCTATTAACTAAACACAAACTCCTCATCTCGTGTGGTTCTATGGGTCCATCCTCCTGCTTTGGAGTGTGCAAGTGGGGACCCTTCCTGAGTATGAGAAAAGGTTTGGATCAAGTGAAGCTAAGTTAGATTGTCACATGTTAAACTGACAATTCTGACTTATAAAACACCAGCACATCCTCTGGCAGGACTTATGTGGCCTGTGTGCCTGGAGTGTGGCTTGAGTTGATTGGAAACACTTCCTTTAGAGGAATTATTAACATATTATTTCCTTGAGCAAACTGATACAGTTTCTAAAACATACTAGAATGTAACAACTTTAAAAAAATGGTTCTTCATGTAAGTTACAGGGCCCTCTTTTTGGCTAGCTTCCTTGTCCTTGTTGTATAATAAACTCCTACCCTAGACTGTCTCCTCATCTGAAGAAAAGGTGTGTGGTACAACGATGGAGCCTGGACACTCATAGACACTCTTCTTTGTAGACTTTTAAAGAACAGTTTTGTTTTGTTTTGAATTATTCCTCCCCACCCCCGGAAAAAATAGAATAGTCATGGCTACCAGGATGTTGTTATTCAGCTCAGAAACTTGTTCCTAATTCCTTCAGATAGTGGATGCATCATGTAAGATAAGCTCAGAGCTTCTGGCAGGTTGTTTGCTAACCTACTTTTCAGAGTAGTCAAATGGTGTCATAACATTGGTGCCTTACTTATTTGCTTACTACACACACCAACACAATTTAGGTTAGGATTTCTTATATAGGAAGACAGGTTGCTTTGTTAGATATTAAAGATAAGCACATGTCTTTCCTGAAACTGAAATTAAAAGGTTGGGTAGAGGCAAGTTCTCAATGAGAACTGCTTATAGTTGCATTAATGGCTGCACCTTTCCTGGTTCAAATGTGTGGAAAGGAGGGCTCTAGGATGGGAGAGCAAAGAGGCAGAACTCTGTCCACAGGGCTGAGTTTCACATGGCTGGCGTAGGTCTGCTCACTTCACTTTGTCTTCTGGGGCAGGCCATCATCTGGGTGGTGGGCTGCGTGGGGACCTTACTCATCTGCAGTTCGTTACCTCAGGCCACAGCAGAAAGTGCTCCAGAGCATGCTGGGCACAGGAGGGAGTGGGTGTGTAGTTTTACAGACTGGCTGGCATGGCTTCCTGAGCTCTCTGGCTCACCCACACCTCTACTGTCTCCAGTGAGGCCTATAGAAAATGATTCCAAAGTTGAAATGAAAAGTCAGAGGTACTTTCCAACATTCTAGTTCTCTTCACTCAGGGATTTGAAGCCATTTAAGCAAAAGCTCATGGTATGTGTACCTTTGAGAGTCTATAGACTGAAGAAGGCAATTGAAATTCTACACTCGGAATCTAACTGTAGCAAAAGAGCAGTTAAAATAAACCAAGGTAATGTGAGGAATCTAACTGTAACAGCGAGAGTGTTTAAGCCAAGGTATTCCTTGACACCTTTATTTGCCTGAAAGCACAAGCTGATGCACGTGCTGTCAGATGGGCGAGAGGAGTTTCTGAATGTGGGTTTCACATACAGCTCACATACAGTTTCACAGAAGTGAAATAACCAAGTGGTTCTTGTAAGGCTACACCTCTCTTTGTTCTTCTTTGTCCTCAGGGGGACTTCTCCACTTTGCAACACCCATGGATCCTCTATTTCTGCTCCTTCACTACCTCATAAAGGCTGGAAAAGAGGTGAGTTTCTCACGAGGGGTGTTTGCAGGGACGGACAGAAGACACTGCTTCTCCTTTTCACAGTGAGCTTCAGTCATTGGTGTATGTGCCCCACGTGTACCAGTGACAGTCAGAGCACCCTGCCCTCTCCCGGGAGGCAGCACCTTGATGGTGACCTGGTCTGATACTAGGTCAGTGTGACCTTCAGTGGCTTAGCTTGCCACTCTTTACCTCAATGAAAACTAATCCCTACGTGCTGAGATGTGAGTGTTAAGAATCTGGCCAGGAAGGAAGATTAGTGAGTGTCTGAGGAATAGGTAAGCTGGGGTGTGCCTCGTAAATGCTGACTAGTGGAGAAGCTATGTGTGGTTGGGACTTGAGCATCCAGAGCAGAAGCAGTGTTTCTGTCAGCACTCTGTCTCTCAGGGCTTCCTGATGCTATCTGTGCCTCTAGCCACAGCAGCAGTGACTGGATGAGTGCCCTTTCTTCACACAGTGGTGATGACTGCATTCAGGATCCAGATTTAAGTAAAAATCGTTGCTTTTACTACTTGAGTAAGCATATCGGTTTTTATTTGTTTGTTTGATTAGTTGGTTGGTTGATTTTTGTGTTTGTGCGTGTGTGTGCATGTTTTAGATAGCTATCTTTTATGTGTATGTGTGAGTGAATGCACTTAGGCGCAGCGTGTGTGCCTGATACCCATGGAGGCCAGAAAAGAGCGTCACAGTGTTGGGAGCTGGAGCTACGGGCAACTGGGAGCCACCATGTAGATCTGGGAGCACACCCAGCTTACCTATTCCTCAGACACTCACTAAAGAGGGTAATCTTCCTTCCTGCCCAGATTCTTAACACTCACATCTCAGCACGTAGGGATTAGTTTTCATCCAGATCCTCTGCAAGATCAGCAGATGTTAGGATAGTCTATTTCTTGGACTGCCATGTTTGTATATAGAGTAAACGCTTATGGTTCATTTTATTTAGTCTTTAAACCAAATTCTTAAAACTTTATTTTGTAAGTTAATCAATTTTAAGTTGTTATAAATACTAAAAATTACAAAACTCACCCACAGCTCTTATTAATATTTTTTCTCGGTACACTTTCTTTTCTCCTCTAACAGTATATTAGTGAAGTTCTGCTCCCCCCCCCCGACCCCACCCCCAGTTTACCCACTTTGCTTTTATCTGAGAGCTGCCATGATAGCCAGTATATTGGGATAAACAGCAGTGAGGCTGTTGAGACTCAGGCCTCTGAGCATCAGAGATGGTTCTGGCTGTTGCCGGGAAGCTGTAGGAGGATGTGGGGATGAATTTGAACACTTCAGCAGCTTCCCAAGGTAAATTAACAGGGAAAGGGGCATAGAGCAGCTTCAGTACATGGCACTGCCCCCCCATCTTCTGTTAAGAGCAAGGCCCAGGTTTAGCGCTCCTCAGTTTGGCCTTCTGGGGGCCTCTAGGATGCTGTGTGGTAAATTCAAGGTGATAGATGTAAAATGAAGTAGACGTGACACTCACTTCTTAAGTCCTGGACATATGACATTGGGTATGTAGTATTTTTCCCTTACATTTTAGATGGAGTCATGTCTAATTTAGTTATTAAAATATTGTCCCCATTTCTTAATTTGACCTGTTCTTTTTAAGACACAACCTTTAACACTAACTCTTACTAACTTTATGTTTAAAATAGATTTCTTATTTTACTTTTTAAATGTACATATGACAAAAAGAATAAGCATGAAATAGCAATGGTAAAACTTCCATCATGACTGTGGTCCCATATATGTCGGTTCTGTTTAAAGCAGTTAAGTATGAAAATACAGGTTGATCACGGAACACAAACCTTTTAAAAGACTTTTAAACACAAAACCTTAAAAACACTGGGGAGCCTGGTTAGGTAGAAGAACATTTCATTCAGGCATTTCTTGCCTCCTTTAGCCTAATGGAAAAATATAACAAGTTATCACATGACTGTGAAAGAAGCAAGGGATTCACCTTGAAAACCAGAGAAAATCAATCAGTCACACTGCCTGTCTTTAGAAGTCTGCTCACAGAAACAGAGGAGTGAGGTGGGACCCGGAGAGACAGTGCATTCGCTCCCACCTGGCTCCTAATCAGGGACTGTCTTCACTCGATGCGCTTTCCCTCTGCCATCAGTAAAGTTAGAAAAACTGTGTCTGAGAGCTCTGCATGGCTCATGCCTAGCAGCCGGCTGTGTCAGCTTGTCTGTCTGGGCCTGGTCTAGCCTGCCTGGTTGTCTTTGTACTTACATCATGCCTAATTTGGAAACCTCATCCAATGGCTCTCGGAGGAATAGATTCACTTTGGGAATATTTCTTTTTGTAGTACAGGGCTTTTTTGTTTTTTTTCTTCTTCTTCAGCCCTGGATTTTCTATTTTACACAGTGACTGTACCCTCAAGGGAGCTAGCTTGCTGTTTGCAGCACCCTCCTTACAAGAGGAGCTCAGGGTGGGTCCTAGAACCTATCCCAGTTTAGAGGCTCCTTCAATGGAATGAGGAACTCAGGTTCTAATGTAAAGATTTGCTGTGGAATGGTCCTCCCCCCCCCTTCTTCTTTTTGTGTGAAAGCTCATTGACTGACTGTTTGCCACCTGACTGACTGAGATATTCCTTTTAGGGAAAGTATCAGCCCTTGGATCAGGTTGTAGTGGATGACATGTTTCCAGATTGTGTTTTGCTGCTGAGATTTCCTGAGCTTGAGAAATCACTTCGGCATGTGACAGAGGAAAAAGGTATGGTGTACAAGCCTTTGAAATGAGGCTGTGGTCGTGTGATCTCTGAAGTTCTTAATAGGGAGAGCTGGAGAAGCTAAGGTGCTGTGGTTATCTAAATGGAAGGACAGGCGAGCCTGAGCTTGGGAGACGGAGTGAGAGGGAAGCTGCTGTTTGATGTAGAACCATCCGCATCTGGTGACCTGCTGGTGCTCATGTGAAAGCGGGAGTCAGCAATGACACTGGGCTTGAGTCTCAGCCTAGCCCAGAAGACATCCCCTGCTGGCACCCAGGAGATGGAATGTGGACCAGAGGAGCAGTGAAGAAATGGTTACAGACACTAGTCACAGGAGGAAATGAGCGACACGCATATTGTTGCATATAGTGATGGGCTTCATAAAGATATTCCATGCAAGTGTATCACATGCACTTTGAGACTTCAGGCACTATGTTGAGTAAGAATGGAGAGAGCAGACACCCTTACCTCAGTTCCAGTTTTATAGAAAATACCTTATATAGCAGAATGCTGCTGTTGTCTGTCATCCATGACCTTTGCTATGCTGAAATATATTCCTTCTCCAGATTCTTTATTTTTCATAAAAATATGTTGGACTTGTCAAAGACTCTGCATCTATTGAGATAATCATGTGGGTTTTTTTGTTGTTGTTGAGTCTATATACATTTATTGAACTTACTGATTTGCATATGTTTTATAAAGCTTGCATCTGAAATGAAGCTAACTTAGTCATGATGAATGATCTCTTTAATATGCTGTTAAATTGTTAGATCTATGTTCATTGCTGTTTGGTAATTTTCTTTTTGTTGTTGTACCCCTCACTCAGTTTGGGCATCAGGGTACTGGCTTCATGAGATAAGTTTGATAGCATTTCTTCTTTTAGTCTTACACAGTGATTTGAGAAATACTGGTGCTCCTTCTTTAGTGCTGCCTGAGAACTCAGCAGCTGATTGCCTGCCTCGGAGTTTCAGTTGGGAGGCATGTTATTACTGCCTCAATTTCTTGCTTATAAACACATTTCTTACCTGTAGATCTGTTAAGTTGTTTATATTGTCTTGACTTAATTTTGGTAAGTCATCTATAATCTAGAAATTTATCTATTTCTTTAGGATTTTCCAATTTACTGGAATATAGGTTTTCAAAATGATGATCTTTTGAATTTCATTGGTATATGTTGTCATGTGTCTTTTTACCTCTAATTTTATTACTTTGGGTCTTCTTTCTCTGATGTAACTCTTCCTAATAATTGCCTTTTATGTAGCAAAAAGAGACTGATGGGAGGGAGCCAGAGAGACAGTGAGACGGCTTCAGGAGCGGACACTTCTCTGCCCTGCATAGCGCTCTCGAGGGTGTAGTCACTGTATACCTTCCGGCCCTCCTCAGTGACTGTGTTAAACACCGGCTGCTTGTTTAACTTTGGGTTCCTCTGTTATAAATTAGTGTTTGGTTCTATTCTCTGGTGTTTATTTACTCAGATTCCCCCAACTATATGTGAGTGTTACCCCTAGATGCAGGTTCAGGTGCCTGTGGTGTTAAGTATCAGATTGAGTCCAGTCGGCACATAAGAGCCTCTGTGCTGCTTTCTCCCTTTACACTTGGCCTGTGCGCTGACTGCAGGATCAGTGGGGAAACGCTCTGATCTAGTCACTGACTGGGGTCTCAGAACGGGTTTCTGGCGAAAGAGGCTCATAATTAGTGAAGAAGACACAGGAAATGACTGATGGATCTTGAACTTGGCCTTGACTGAGACACTTTTTAATAGTACAAGCCAGAGCTGCTCTGTGCTGGGCATGTCATTAACAGGCAGATACCGGAAACTGACCATGCAGTTGCCAAGATTTTAACCCAGGAGATGGAGAATGAGGCCTGCGAGCTCCTACGCTATGGGCAACCTTGAGAAAGTAGGAATGAAAATGTGTTCTAGGCAGCTTATTCAGCAAATCATTGGGGGAGTTCAGGTTTGCACACTGATTGCCTAATTACTGAACATGTTATTTATTTATTTATTCATTCATTCATTCATTTATTTTTGGTTTTGCGAGACAGGGTTTCTCTGTTTAACAGTTCTGGCTGTCCTGGACTCGCTTTGTAGACCAGGCTGGCCGCGAACTCGCAAAGATCCGCCTACCTCTGCCTCCCAAGTGCTGGGATTAAAGGCGTGCGCCACCACCGCCCGGCTTGAACATGTTATTTAATCATAAAATTATTTCTTTAAGTTTCCAGAGGCTTGAAGCAAGTCTAAACCCTCCTACCATGTCCAACTATGGTATAACTCACTGATTCACAAATATTAAGTTTAGGGTGTGCATGTGTGTGGTTTTTGCTTTTTTTTAGTTTTTTGAGATTTTCATTTATGAGTACTGTGTCTATATCATTTCCACCCCACCCTCTTCTCCTCCAACTCCTGTGTTCCTCACTCCCTCTTAAATTCATAACCTCTTCTTTAATTACACATACACACACACATATATATATATATATATATATGCACACACATGTATGCATAAATGAATATAACCTGTTAAAGCATTTGGTATTGCTGGTATTGCTCATATATATTTGTGTGTGTGTGTGTGTGTTGATATTGCTCATATATATGTGTGTTGAAGACCAATGACTTGGGATTGAATAGCCTATTGGGAATATTTAACTTCAAAATTTATGATGTAAAAACTTTCTACATAGAGAGCTTAGCTGGCTTCATGATAAATTGTATTTTACTTTAAGGAAGAAATAATATGCAGAACAAGACTATTTGCTCAGATATTTTCAGCAAATTGATGAGGAAGGAGCATTATAAAACTAAAATTTATTAGATCAGAAATGGCCCCAATACCAAAATCAAAGTTTTTATAAAAAGAAAATTTAACTAACATCTTTGGTTATCACAGACTGAAAAAGTTTAACATAATATTAAAGAAAATTAAATCAGGAATACAAAGTTTGTTAAACATTAGAAAGTTAGGACTATTCACAAGTTTGTATATTATAAAAGAAAAACTGTGATCCTGTCATTAAATACAGAAAAGGTAATTGGCAAAACCCAGTCATGACATACATTTGAAGTGAACTTTCTCATTCTGATAAAGATGTCTGTGGCAGACTCCTTATGTCATCTTTGTAAAAGACTGAACATACTTTCTCTTTTAAACGACTTCAGATAAGGATTTCATCTTTGTTTTCATCTTGGCAGAAGTTACAGATGGTTCAATAATAGAAAGAAAAGGCAGGCGCTTGAAGAATCACTGTAAAGCTGCCCTTCTTCATGGAGAGCATTGTGTGTGTAAAAGCCCAAAGGGACCTACAAAAAAGGAGGACTTACAGTAAGAAAGGTGTTGGGATGCAAGGTCAATTACAGAGAGCAGCTTTGTATATGTAATCATGTGTTGCGAAAGTTCAATGTGAGAAGGGATTTTTGAACCCAACATCCATATGAAAATAATGGACATCAGTAGAAAAAGAAACTCAAAGTAGTTTGTTGAATTACATGCAAAAGTAAAAATAATTTAACTTCTCAAAGAAAAATGACAAAAACCTGCATGATCGTGAGGAACTCCAGTTGTTCTTAGGACACAGAACCACCTGTATAGAAAGTTGTATCTGTATTTCATCTAGTAAATACCCTTACTTTTTTTAAAGACACAGTTAGGACCACTTGATGGTTTTATGTGACTCAGTAGTTCTCTTACATCTTTTTTCTAGGCACATTAAAATATGTGTCAGTGCAAGAATGTGAGGATGTAGCCTCTCTGTTTTGTTTTGTTTTAAATAGCTCAAAAGTAAAACAAATCAATGGCTCTCTTAGGTAGGTCAGCAAATGTAGTCCCTGTATCTAGGACCACACCACAGTACTAAGGAAGGAGCTCCTGCAGAGAGCAACTTGGATACACCTCTCAGAAACTGTTGAACACACTCCAAATGACCCATTTCTATGAAGCTCCAGATCAGTGGTTCTCATCCCGTGGTTTGCGACCCCCTATGAGGGCCACATTTCAGATATCCTGCAATCAGATATTTGCATTACAGTTCATAACAGTAGCAAAATACAGTTATGTAGTAGCAACGACTAACTTTATGGGTGAGGGTCACCCACATGAGGGACTGCATTAAAGGGTCACACCATTAGGAAAGTGGAGAGCTACTGGTCTGGCATAAAGCAGAAAGGAATCTATACTAGGCATTCAGTGACCACCTGAGATGGGAAAGCTAAAAGAACTGTAGGTGTTCTAAAGAGGACTTTAATGATAGGGACATGTTTTAGTTTTGTCTCATGCTGTTGTGATAAAATGCCCTCAGAGAAATAACTTAGGGGAGAAAGGGTTTATTTTGACTCCCAGTTCTGGGTTATAGTCCATCACAGCGGGGCAGTCTCAGTAGCAGGAGCTTGAGAGAACCAGTTGTGTTACACCCACAGTCAAGAGAGTGCAGCAAATCCATGCTTGTGTGTGCTAGTCCTCAGCTGGCTTTGCCACTCTTACACAACTCAGCAATGGAGCCACCCACAGTGGGCAGGCATTCCCACTCTAATCAATACAAGTGAGATAATTCCCCCCAGACATGCACGATAACCTAATTTATATAATCTCTTATTGAGATTCCCTGCTCTGGTGAGCCTAGATTTTTATCAAAGTAACAATCAAAACACTTAAAATCCCAGGCGAGGCTACCTGCATGATTTTTCCATACTGCTCAAATATTAAGCACTAAACGTGACTACATACACTCATTCTATGAACAGTCAACCTACATAGTGTCTATTTCTTGAAAATAGTCATTTCTGACCACTTCCTATAAAGTAGGCCTTCTGATTCAATCTACGCTTCCCACCTCCAATCTAGAGAGGTGGTGGTGTTCAGACAAGGGAGGAATAGTGCTGCCTCAAGATTTGAGCCCCAGTAACTAGGGGCACTGGTCCAGGAGGAAGGTGCACTGTTTCACTGTTGACTTACTGAGGTTCATGTAGGGTCTTACCCTTTCCATTGGGTTTCTTTAGCTTTGTTGAGAAAGGTGAAGGTGACCCAGGAGCAAGGTGCAGTTGAACTTGGCAAACAAAGAAGCTGAGCTGGAGAAAACAATCCAAGAAGTCAAGTCATGGTAGGTAGAGGAAGAAAGGAACAAGTTTAATGGATGCCATGTGGGAGGCTTTTCCCATGTGGGCAGAAATGCCTGAGCTGGGAGACCTCCTTGTTCCAGGATCTGCTCCAGAATTCCTGCCTGGGCAAGAATGCTACTGGTTATGTTTACTAGTGCTTTGGGCAGTTAAAGTCACTCTGATGGGGTCTCTCACTCTTTTGTTTGGTTGATTTTTTTTTTTTTAAATACAGAGTTTCTCTGCATATCCCTGTCTGTTCTGGAACTTCCTCTGTAGACTAGGTTGGCCCTGGACTCAGAGATCAATCTGCCTTTGTCTCCCAAATGCTGGGATTAAAGGTGTGCATCACCACTACCTGGCCCAATAGGGTCTCTTTAACAGTGATAAAATCAACTGGGTACCTTTAATCCCAGCACTCAGGAGGCAGAAGCTGGTGGATCTCTGTCGCGTCCCCCTGACCAGCAGGAAAGACAGAACCACAATTCTTCTTCAAGCAGTTTATTCAGGAACCTTGTACATCCGCTTCCCTGCTTGTGTCTCTGCTTGTGTCTCTGCTTGTGCCTCTGCTTCTGTCTCTGCTTCTCCTCCCCCAAGCCCTTATATGCCTACTCAAACCCAATCAGATCATGCCACCTGGTGATCCAAGATAGGCTCACAAAAGGAGGAAGCACACCTGGCTAGGCAGCCGCTACCAAATAAGGCTTGTTTACAGCTAAGCTTGAGCTTTCTGGTATTAAGCCAGGTGCCATCTTAGGGTTGTGGCTCTCCACAGTTCCCCCTTTTTGTTTTAAAATGCAACAGGCAAGGGTAGAGGTCTGATCTCTGATATGCATGTAAAGGACATTGTAATGACCCCACGCCCAGTAGCCAACCAGACTGGTGCCATACCCGTCCGGTATCTTTTTCTCAGAGATGGGAAACTAGGATACCAACCCATATGCAATCAAACATGCCCTTCTTGAAGTCGCTAGAAGCTGACCCCAAGTGCAGTGCTTAGCCTCGCATCCTGAGCGTGATGATAGCTTAGTCCTTTAGGACAGTCAACCAAGCTTGTGGCTGTCCAGCCTCCAAGGCAGCAAAGGCTTGCACTAGCATGGCATTACTTCTCCTCTGTGAAATCCTCATCTTACAGATACACCATAGGGCAATGAAACTGACTAGGAAGAGCATGCCTCCTAGGGCACCCATTCCCACCCATTCCTTCAGATGATTCATGACTCGGAGGATCCATGTTGACAGTCCTTCAGCAACAGAGACATCAACCCAGGAATTCACACGCACAATGGCAATTCTCAGATTCTGTATCAGCTTATCAAACTCGCCAGACCAATTTCCTGTAAGATACTGAGAGAGTTGCTTAGACAAATTTGCAGCTACAGTATAATTTTGATACGGCACAGAGGTCACACACAAACCAGTCATTTTCCACTCACAGCCAATCTGGGCCACCTGCCACAATACATCCAAGGCCGTGGCTACATTGGCTGACAGATTATTCAAGGTAGCGGCAGTCTGCACTGAGGCATCCATGCTTCCAACCCCTTGTTCTTATAAGGGGTGATAGCTGCTTTACACTCCTTTGTACATTGCTCATACACAAGTTGTTTAATTAAGGGCATTGCCAAATCAGGGTCTCCAAATACCCTTCCAGCTGCTTCAACCATTCTAGCCACGAAGTCTGAGAAAGGCTCCAGGGGACACTGAATAATCTTAGTTAGATTGCCATTCACTTCCCCTTTGTTAGGCAATGATTTCCAAGCTCTGGTTGCGATTAAATTGATTTGCTCAAACACCTGAGCTGGATACCCAGTTTGTTGTTGAGCATATCGACCTTGCCCAAGAAGCATGTCTACATCCCAGGCTGGGTTTCCTGCTGCACAATTAGCAGCAGCTTGTTCATTAGCAAACTCAATCAAGAAAGCCTTCCAATCTAAATACTGCCCAGAGGACAGGCAGGCACGTGCCAAGCTCATCCAGTCACTAGGAGTCATGCAATAATGACGAAGAGCTTCCACCTGAGCTACAGTGAAAGCAGCATTAATCCCATAAGTGCGGACAGACTCAGCAAGTGCTTTAATTACCTTAAAATCGAAGGGTTCATGATAACGATTTCCCCCTCCATCCTGAAAGACAGGGTAGTACAGCTCATGTCTCACTTCCCTCCAGACATTTGGACAGAATGACCACCCACTAGGACCACTCGGAGGGGAAGTCTCATTATATGAAGGCGGTGCCAACATAGGCAGCCCCAGAGCTGAGGGTTCTATATGGGTGGAGTCAGAACTCTTCCTCAAAGATGACTTCTCCATTTCCTTTGCTAACATTTCAAGTTCCTCTTCAGACTCTGAGCTATCCTCTTCCGAAGTATCTTTCCCAGATTTGACTGAGCGCTCCTCTTTTAACTGCTCTAATGCCTCTTGTCCCTTTTCCACGGCCTTGCAATATCTCTGATCTCCTAAACAACTACAAACAAGTCTCCAAATAGGCCGTTCTCCTCCCTGCAATGTACCTTGCTCCCAGGCAAAATCTAGATCTCTCCCAAGCTTATCCCAGCAACTGATAAAGGCCAGCAAGGCCAGCATTCGCTCCATTTCTGTGAGGCACTCTCTGCTTTCCTCACCTTGCTCTGCCAGTTGTGTCTTCTACTCGTCCGAATCCCGGAACTTTATTGCTCCCTCCGGAGACCTTATTGCCTCTTTACCGAGGTCCTTATTGCTCCCTCCGGAGACCTTATTGCCTCTTTACTGAGGTCCTTATTGCTCCCGAAGAGCCAGAAAAATTGGATGTAAAAATTTACTTTCAGTTCGCAGTTTCCCGTGAAACTTTACCTTTAGTTCGCAACTTCCCGCGAAACTTTACCTTTAGTTCGCAATTTCCGCAAAACTTTACCTTTAGTTCGCAATTTCCGCGAAACTTTACCTTTAGTTTGCAATTTCCGCGAAACTTTACCTTTAGTTTGCAATTTCCGCGAAACTTTACCTTTAGTTCTCACTTTCCGCGAAACTTTACCTTTTGTTCGCAATTTCCGTGAAACTTTACCTTTTGTTCGCAATTTCCGCGAATCTTTATTGTCCCAATTTACCCCGGGAACTTACCAGTGCACTGCCCCTGACTGCAGGAGTTCTGAGTCTTTTCTGGTTCCCCGTATGGGCCACCACTTGTCGCGTCGACCTCGACCAGCAGGAAAGACACAACCACGATTCTTCTTCAAGCAGTTTATTCAGGAACCTTGTACATCCGCTTCCCTGCTTGTGTCTCTGCTTCTGTCTCTGCTTCTCCTCCCCCAAGCCCTTATTTGCCTACTCAAACCCAATCAGATCATGCCACCTGGTGATCCAAGATAGGCTCACAAAAGGAGGAAGCACACCTGGCTAGGCAGCCGCTACCAAATAAGGCTTGTTTACAGCTAAGCTTGAGCTTTCTGGCATTAAGCCAGGCGCCATCTTAGGGTTGTGGCTCTCCACAGATCTCTCTGAGTTTGAGGCCAACCTGGTTCACAGAGCTAGTTCTAGGACAGCCAAGGCTAAGAAACCCTGTCTCAGGAAAACAAAACAAAAAAAGAGTGACACCCCCTCCAAAAAACAAAAAAAGTGCTAAAATAATTTTTACCTGAGATTTGTACTGACCATCAAGGAAGTATGTGTAGAGCCTGAGAAAATGCCAGTTCCTGCTGCTACTGTTCACAAATCTCTTGTCATCTTTTTTTCAATGTTGTGTGTGGCAGGCACTATACTGTGATTTGTTATCTCCTGTTGTGCTCACAACAGCCCCTTAGGGAATCCCCACTTCCTTTATATTGGAGGAAGCAGGTTCTGAGAGTGATGTCACATCCGAAGGTGATGACACAAGCTGGGTGTGCATAACCCCAGACAGGCAGCTCAGTCTGACTCTACCCGGGATGGGTAGGAGAGCCTACCTCATGGCGCTCAGGGAGTGGAGGTTCTTCCAGGGTATGGGAGATCAGAGCAATAGAAGTGAGCAGAGGCAAATCTTCCTGTGAGACTTGAGCACTGAGGGTTTCTGGAATGTCTCTTAGGGTGTAAGTGGAGCTTCTACCAAGTCACTAAACAGTGTGCTCTCGTTGAGTGGCTGGGTGCTCACAGTGTCTGACTGGTGTATGGGGTGAGAGGCGGCCTCCAGGGGAGTGCAGTCCAGGCTAATAGCCTTGTGGCCAGGCAGTCCTGGCCCTAGAGGAGCCAGAGTTCTTAGACATGACATACTGTTCTTCCTTTTTACACTCAGTAACATCGTCAGAGATGACCTTGTAGGGCGACCCCTCTGTATCCTGCTGTGTCTGGCCCTGCACATTGTCAGCCACATGGTGCACATGGGAGGGGACATACTGAGCCTGAGGCTCGGCATCATTTAATAGACTTCAGTAAACTACCCTAGAAAAGCAGTTTCCATTTCCCGAGGCACAGAGGGAGGAGAGGAGACCTCATTCTGGCCATAGACTTCCCAGTGGTCATAAACATGACTCCTGCATGGCTGTAGGGAAGGCCCAGTGGAAGGAAAAAGAGAGCCTGAAAATAAAATGTGGTACACGGGAGGTCCTGGCTTAATAACTCAGCGTATAAAGCCAGGAGCATTGTGAAGACAGGAAGTATCATTTATAAGAGCTGGAACTTTCATTCCTGTCGAGGACTAAATCCTCCTGATTATATAGGTAATACATCAAGAAGCAGATAGGCAGATAGTGCTTTTAGGCTTCACTAATCCCACCAGGAAACCACTCAGTACATATTAATTTTTTTCCTGAATATATACAGTGAATTTACCAGCTGCCTGCCTTTGTTTCCCACCCCAAACCTTAGGATTTCCATTTTTATTGAAAAGGGACATGTTTTATTGAAAACATTGGAGTGAGTTGTTTAGAAAAAAATAATTGATTGACATGTTAGTTGACTTCGTTTTTAAAATTGGGCAGCCAACTCTGCTTGGGATATATTTACTATCTCAAGTAGGTTCTCAGTTTATATCTTGAGTTTTTGAATAATACCAACTGCTATGAAATGTCTTTAAGTTACCAATTTGTGTATGTATTTTGTGATGTGAGTTTATGGCTGTGTTAGTTTAATTCATTATACTGAGGTTCTTACTTTTTCTTTTAATTCAATGCAGAGGTAAACAGCATGAAGTACTACAAGTATAGCACAGAGAAGACGCTGAAGTGGCTGGTGAAAAAGGTGTGTGGCCTGACTAAGCAGTAAGACCAGATCCACAACCACCCTGAACATTCAGAGAAAGTAACCTGTAGACAGCCAAGGTTGAGCAGAGCCCAGTTTTCTTTGATTGCATGGTCCTGCCCCTCAGTGCCAGGAGCTCTTGTTGTTAGATGTTGCTCACATATCCGGGGAGGGGCAGGTTAATTGTAGAGTCATTTCTCCCCATTCTCACAGCACGCCCACTGTGTTGAGATCATTCAGTACTGAGGTGCCTCTTTAATTGAGCAGCCATCTCATCTTTGGACAGCTGCTGTCTTAGTCACTGTTTTATGCTGTGACGAGACACCATGACCAAGGCAATGCTTATAAGAGAACTTCACTAAGTGGGGGCTGGCATACAGTTGCAGAAGTTTAGTCCAGTATCATCATGGCAAGGAGCATGGCAGCATGCACAGTGCTGGAGCAGTAGCTCAGAGCTACATCCTGACCCCTGGGCAGAGAGAAGCAGAAACTGGGCCTGGCATGGGCTTTTGAAATCAGACTTCCTCCAACCAGGCCACACCTACTCCAACAAGGCCATGCCTCCTAATCCTTCTAATCCTTTTAAAGAGTTCCACTCTCTGGTGACTAAGCGTTCAGATATATGGGCCTGGTCATTCTTCAAACTACCATAGCTGCAAAGGTAGTTCTAGGTGCTTAAATATTTCCTGTATATTAGGTGAACCAAAAGCCCTCTGAAAAGTCATAACATTCTGAAGTTAACTTGAAAGTACATCCCCGTGTTTACCTTCTAGGTTAACCAAACTGTGGCAGCATTGAAAGCCAATAAAGTCAATGTTGGAGCCCGGGTACAGTCATCTGCATATTTTTCTGGTGATCAGGTTTCCAGGGACAAGGAAGGTAGGCAAAAGGTTGCCCCCAAGTTACCCTCTGTCTGCTCTCTGAGGGTTTTAACCTGCAGAAGTTTCCTTTTCTCCTGTGTGCTCACAATGTAGACAGGTGTTCCTGTGATCTCAGACACCATTTCCAACCTTAGGTGGCACCTGTCACTAATTGTGACTTGAATCATTTGTTTGGTGAATAGTGACTTTTATGACAGGTAAATTGGACACATCATTAGAGAGCAAGGCTTGTGTCAAACTCCTAGCTGAGGAACAGTGAAGCCAGAAGAATGCTGATGGAGGCTCTCACTACACCACAGGCCCTTTGGCCTTTGGCCTGATGGTCATCCTGCCTCAGGGCCCCAGTGGGAGGTGGCTTTTTTACAGTACCAGTATCTCCCCTCTCCTGAGAGGGCTTTTTGTGTTCTACAAGTAAAAATTAATTCACTTGGCCAATTTTTCTTTTTGATCTATATTTCCTTCTTTCCTTTCTTCTGTGCATCTGAGAACTGAATCTAGAGCTAGGCAGATTCTACTACAATACTGAATCCTCAGCCCATTTTCTACTTTTCATTTTAAGAGCAGATCTCACTAGGGGCACCTTTTCTTTTATATTATTAAGGTACATTATTTTACTATACTTTTTTCCAGTGTAGTAACCTTTTAATCTTTATTTTTGTAATTAAATAAAAACAGGAAAGTATGGTGAGTAGTATGCTCGCTGATCTCAGTTCACAATAGCCAGTGTCTATTGGCTATTGTGGAAGAAGAGGAAGGACTGAGTCAAGTTGGTTGATGGATGGATAGATCAACTAATCAATCAGTCAGTAAATTATACTTTTTAAGTAGGAAGAGGAGTGTTAGAGACTGTTGGATGGATCTTCTCATTTAAAGAGATAGAAAACTGTTGTCCCAGAGAGACAGGTGACTTATTGTGGCTGGTAAGTCGCTGACTCTGAGGACAGTGCTGACAGCAGGACTCCCCAGCAGGGGCTCAGGCTGGCCTATTCTTACTGCTCTGCCACGAAGCTGCTTAATGCACTTTGCACTGCTCCTGCCCCACCCCTTTTCTCTTAGTGTGTGCCTCAGTTACATTTGTGTGGCTGTGACAGAAGCACCTGATGGCAACAAGGGAGAGGGTTCTTCTGGCGCATGGCTTCAGAGAGGTTCCATCGTGATGAGAACAAGGTGTGTTGATTGGAGTTGGTCAGTTTATGATGGCAGGAACAGTGTCAGCATGGTGGCAGATAGGAAGCGGAGGTGGAGCCAGAACCAAGAGCAGGCATTCCTTTCAAAGCCCTCCTCTGTCTGACTTCGGCCGCCTGCCGCTGTCACCACAGCCTTCAGACCAATACCACCCACTGTAGAAACAAGTGCTTAGAACATGAGTCTGTGGGGAACACTTCAGATTCCAACCTAACCGTATGGTATTAGAAGCAGCAAATGAATTGTGTCTTTCTTACAATAAGTTGTTGCTTTCTTATAATAGCTTGGCTCTTCTTACCCCCACTGAATAATTAACTACCCAGGATCATAGCACATTCTAAGGAGAGTCTGATGAAAATTTGCCAGTTCTGTATCAACTGAATTCTCTGATTAATGACCAGACTGTCCTTTTTAAAGGAATACTGAGGCTCTTGGCTCCCTGAGCTTGAAGGCAGGAGTGAACCTGGCCATGGCTTTGTACTTTATGTGCCCTTGAGGGGTTTTCCCATCCTACATTGCACACAGCATTTCCCCCGTGTTCTACACACAGTACTGAGCTATGATTGGCATTTGGAAACATTTTCTTTTTAACTGTATGCCATTGATGTCAGAGCTGTAGTTTGGTTGATGCTGAATGCCAAAACTGTAAAATTAATGATTCTGCATTCTGCTGAGTCAGTTGTTCTTCCTGTTCTTTTACTGTGGGAGTGTGTGCATGCTCATGAGTGTGTGTGTGTGTGTGTGTGTGTGTGTGTGTGTGTGTATAAAATATTTGAGTTCTTACAAAACAAATACCTAAATGTGAATTGTTTTTCTTATTTTCTTTTATTTCTTTGAAGTAAACATACTCGTTCCTGTTCAGTAATTAGCTTTCTTCTTTATTAAAGCAAGTTTATGAAAAACTAGCCATAAAAAAAAGAGATGCAAACAGTTCATGCTGTTACAATTGGCATGTGATTTTGTTTGTTTGGGACTTGGACTAAGAAAGCTGGCCTGAGTGTCTTTCACTTTTAAAGTGGCATTTAGGGCCATGCACTATACAGTCATGTCTGTGGCAGTGTCCCATACTGCATCTCATCCACTTTATTTCTTTTACCGATGGGTAGGTCTTGGTATTCCTGTTTCACCAGTGCAGAAACTGAAGCTAGAGTTTAAGTGAATTTCCAAAGCCATGTAGAGCCAGAATTTGAACTTGAGTCAATTTGAATTATTTTTCTTTCATTCCCTATTCTGTTTCTTTCAGAAGATTATGTTCGATATGCCCATGGTCTGATCTCTGATTACATCCCTAAAGAATTAAGTGATGATTTGTCTAAGTTCTTGAAGTAAGTGCCATTCATCCTCAGCTCTAATTCACAAGCTCCTTTGTACTTCTTCCTCACAGTAGGTTCCTCTGTAACTGTCACGGCGTGGCATTGCAGGATGTGATAAGATGTTACCCTTCAGCTGTGTCATACTGTGGACACTGATGTTTTTTAATGAGCGTTAAAAATTGTTTTTAATGAACATTAAGTAGAATGATTTGATTTGGAAAAAAGTTTGATTGTAGCAACTTAAGGTTAGGGCTGAAATTATTTAATACACATTTAGAGGATAACGTTTCTTAAAATTTTATCCCTTAGGACAGTTAATTTGGTTCTTTGTGGTCATTTTAAGAGAGAGGTGGGAAGTGAAAAGCAGATGGTAATAGTTTTTAAAATTGCATGGAAAGTTGTGTAGTATGCCTTGTTCACAGTTACAAGATCTTCACCAAGTACCTTCACAGTGCTGAGTGCTCTATTCACAGCAGAACAGTGTCCTGAAGGGCTGCGAGAGTGGCTGGTCTTCAGGGTGACATGATTTGTAACCTTCCTTTATGAAGGTCTTTAATATATTTTAAAGACTTTCTTTTTCTTGTTAATTGTCAAGATATTAGTAGTTGGTATGGAAGTTTTTTGGGTGTGATGATTTAATACCTTTTCCTGATTCTGATTAAATGCTTTTTTCTTTCTTATTCTGTAATAGGTAATAATATACTTGCTACTCACACCAAATTCCGTAGGTCTGTTGTACTACTTTGCTTTCTGTTGACTGTTATATATTACTAACCAAAAACAACCTGGGGAAGGAAGGGTTTATTTCATCCTTCAAGTTACAGTCCATCTTCAGGAGAAGCCCGGGCGGGAACGTGGAGCAGAAACCATGGTAGTATGAAACCCTGCTTATTAGCCCACTTATGTAGCTTTCTTACAAAGCCTGGGCCCATCTCCCTGGGGTGGTGCTGCCCACAGCAGACGGGGCCCTCTCTAATCTTCAAGACAGTACCTCACAGACATCCATGGGCCAGGCAATCTCTTCAAGGCAGCTCTTTAGTTGAGGGTCCCTCTTCCTGGGTGACTCTAGGTTGTGTGAAGTTTACAATAAAAACTAACCAGCACACCTCCTTCAAAAAGCTGTAATGGAAGCTGACTTCCTCACTAGGTGAGGTGTGGAAAACTTGCTTTACTAACCACCTTTCTGCCTGATGTTTCTTTGGATTCCCAGGCTATGTGTCTTGATAGAGGCCTTTGTTTCCTTCTTCTTATTTGTGTTGATTTCTTTTCTTTCCAGTGAAATTTGAGTTAAATATTTTGGGTGAAAGATAATGCTAACTAAACATCTCTTTGATAGAGAAAACATGACATTCATGTGGCTATTCCCAACAGTTACAGTACTTTTCATTTTTAAATAAATGCTAGCATTGCCATTTATGAAGGGAAAAAATGTTCTTTTGCCGAAATGCAATCATGGAGGTGAAAGCAAAGTAGTCACTTCAACAAAAGAGTCCTGTGTCCCTCTGTGTAGACATCTGCAGTTTAAGGACATAAGAGGCAGGGTTTGGTTCAGGTCTCTTCACCAGATAAGACTCACTGTGCTTTGGCCCACGTCTCTGTTGTCTATGAGAAGCCATGACCACGATTCTTTATTTTTAACTTCCTTAGGCTTCCGGAACCTCCAGCTACACTGCCAAACCCTCCATCAAAGGTAAGAAACTGTGACCAAGGTATCTTTAGGGACTTAGAAAAATACTGTGCTTTTAGCCATCACTTCAGCCTTTTCTATGCTATTTTAAAGTATGTAGAATCTATCTTGCATGACATGGTATTACTTGAACTCTGGATTGAATGACTGTTTTCATATGTACATTTTTCCTGGGTGGTGAAAGCCAAGTTAGTTTTAGCAAGACACCTCTGTTGACATATTTAGGTTGGGGCTGGATCGCTGGCTCAACAGCTGCTCTTGCTTCTTTTGTGGAGAACCAGAGTTGAGTCCCAGCACCCATAGGTGGCTCACAACAACCTAAACTTCAGCTCCAAGGGATTTGATGCCTGTTGGCCTCAGTGGGCACCTGCACACACCTTTGCTTGTGTGTGTGCGTGTGCGCACACACACACAAATAAATAAATAAAAATGAAAAATAAGGTAAGTCTTTAAAAACTATATTACAGATATATAATTTATTTTTCCTTGAGAATAGGGTCTTACTATGTAGCTCAGGTTAGCCTTGAACTTAGTCCTTCTGCCTCAGCCTCCCAGTCTGGGGTTACAGATGTCTGCCAACCATGCTGGCTGAAATCATCTTGAATTGACTCTACATATAACGGGAAGTCATTTTGTCAGATTTAATTGTCATTGGCACAAAGGGGCACCCAGCATGATTTTTCTGACATAAAGAATCCTTTTATAAAAGAATGACTTGGGCTTTTCACAGAGTTTGAAATGAGTTTTGTGTATGTTAATGTCCATCTGTTAATAGGAATTTGTTTTGTGTTTGTGTTCCTGAGTACATGCAGGTGTACTGCACATATGCACAATGCGTGTGAAGGCCAGGGGATAGTCCTTCAGGAAACATCATCCACCTTGGTTTCATATTTGGATGTTCATCTCTTACTGGCCTAGAGCCCACCAAGCAGGCCAGGCTGGCCATCAGACTCAAGGGATCTGCTGTGTCTGTCTCCCCAGTGCTAGGTTTACAAGCATGCACCCCACATCCACTTTGTTGTGTAGTATGTTGACCTCCAGTTCTCTTGTTGGCATGGCAAGCATTTATCTCCCTGGCCTTTTTGGGACACCTTTCCCTCAGGCAGATAATTCAGAATTGCCACCCTGACTCCTCCACAGCTTGTGTTAATTTCCTGGATCCAGATGGAGAAGCTCGGTTCACTCCCTCTGGTCACAACTGTAGCCTGCCTCGCAGTGCTGGCCGCATCTTAGCTGCCTGTGTACTCCTTCAAGATGGGATCAAGCACTCACCCTTGAGTGTGTAAAACCAAAGCTGTGGAATGGATGCCTTGAGCATGGTGTTCCATGGCTAACGGCTCCCCAGTGTTCACTGTTCTGGCCTTCAGGCTGGCCAGCACGCTCAGGACCTTTCTTGTCCTGTTTTTTTTTTTTTTTTTTTTTCAGCCAGGGTGGTGGCAACTTTAGAAGCATGTACTGGGAAGCTGGGAGTTCATTAGGGTTAGCGTAGGGCAGTGGTTCTCAACCTTCCTAATTCTATGACCCTTTTGCAGTTCCTCATGTTGTGGTGACCCCCAGCCGTAAATTTATTTTCACTGCTACTTTATAACTGTAATTTTGCTACTGTTATGAATTGTAATATAGTTGTAATGTGTTTTCCGATGGTCTGAGGGGACCCTTGTAAAGGGTTGGTTGACCCCCAAAGGGGTCACCACCCACAAGTGTGAATCACTGTTCTAGACTGTGGTAAGACTGCAACAGACAGTAACTGTTCAGGGTTTCCTGAACAGATAGTGTGGTAAGACTGCTCAGGTCTGCTGCTTAGTGAGAGCCCAACCACTACAGCACACAGCAAGGCTGTGCTTCAAGAGAATTGCTTCATAAAACCCAGGGCTGGCTGGACTTGGCTTGTGGGCCTTAGTCAGAATCTTTAGATCTCAGCATCTCATGCTCCTGAGCCTCAGTTGCTTCCTACTCTGTGTGTCCTGGGGATTCCGGTGTTCAAAGAACACACTGTACTGCATGACATAGTGTGCTTTAGCACAGCTGGATATGGTGGCACACTCCTTCAATCCCAGCACTCTGGAGACAGAGGTGGGTGGTTCTTTGAGTTTGAGAACACCCTGGCCTTCAGAGTGAGTTCCAGGACAGCCAGGAGTATACAAAGAAACCCTATCTGGAACACCTCCACCACCACCATCATCACGACCAAAAAAATAAAAATAAACAGCACAGGCTGACTCTGGCCTCTTACTTTCCTGTTTGTGCCCAGGAATGACTGGTCTTTAAAAGATATAAGTGCTTGTTTTTAGAAGTCTGTGCCTGAATTATAAAGGGTTTTATGGAACTCAACAACCATACTGTACTTGGGGTCCCTCTTCATGGCCACGTGCCTGCCTCTGCTGAGGCCCACCTTCCCACCCTATTAAGTTCTTAATTATCACTGTCAGGTAGCAGAACTGAATGTAGTCAGTGGGCTTGAACATATTTTTATAAGAGAGCTGAAGACCAGAGAACATTAGTCTAGAGACTACTGCCTCCTTCTCTACCTGGAATATACCTGCTTTGTCACATTCTTTGTATGTTTTTCTAATCCACTTGTTCAATTCTTCTTAAGCAATTGCTCAGTCCATAATGATTCAGACTTTTAAATACCAAATAACAGAAACACCAACCCCTTATTTCCCAGTGTATCTAGAAGAATTATGCCAGCATTAGCATTAAAAACTAGTCACATGCAAAAGATACTGTTCCCCTCTCTCCCTCCCCTTCCTTCACTTTCCTTTACTGCCCCTCTTCATTTTCTTCCCTCCCATCCCTTCCCCTTCATTTCCTGTTAACTGATTTTTCATGTGGATGTGAGCTTTTAAAGCCTCTTTTCTCTTACTACATATTGAATGTTTATATGGTGATGTCCTTGTGTTATGTACCAGCTGTGAATAGTAGATTTCTATGTTTGACTTTTCAGTGAAATGAGGCATGTCCAGTGCTTTATAATGTCATCTCTCTGATATATTTTAAATTTAATTTATTCTTTGACAATTTCATGAATGTATATAATATATTCTTCTGGCACTCTCTCAACCTCCACCCTCTCAAACTCCCCCTACTGCTACAAATCCCCCCTTCTTCTACCAATTCCCATCTCAGTCTCTGATTCACTCACGACCTTTTTATTTTGGTTTTGGTTTGTAACCCACTAGATTTAACCGGGCCCTCCTGCCCCATGTGGAGCTATCCTCTGAAACCTCAATAGCTCACCAGTAGCTACATCACCTGAATACAATAACTTCCTCTCGCCTCAAAGCCCTCAACTACCATTAGTTTGCTTAGGTGAGATTGGGATCCATGAGTCTGTCTCCATGTGTGACTGTTCGTTGGCTGTGTCTTGTCCACTCCTTTTGCAGGCAAGTGCGGCTGTTGTGAGTTTATGAGTGCCACAGTTGTGCCAGCTGTGTAAGAGAAAGGTGTTCATGGCCTTCCTCTCAGTGGTCTAGCTCTTTCATCTTTTTGCCCCTTTTTCAGTGATGTTCTCTGATCCTTACAGGACTGTGGGTGTCTCATTTAAGGCTGAGCACTCAATAGCCTTTTGTTCTAGCACCTTGACTCACCACCATGAGTCTGTATTAACCAGTGATTGCTTTAATGAGTTTCTTTGGTTAAGGCGAAGGACAGTACTAATCTCGAGTCATCTCTGACATGGTCTAGCTTCTGCAACTTCTGCCAGGTCTCTGAGCATCTAGATACCCTACCCTGAGTCAGTGGAGAAATGCTTGCCATAGAGAAGGGACACAGACATCTTCATGACTTCATGTTCAACCTTCATATATTGCCTCCTATCAGCTGTGCTCATCTGGCTTAAGGTCTGTCCAGTTCATGTGCACCCTGTACCTAGATGGGAAGGTGTATTTTTTGTTTTATCTTTTGAGACAAAGTCTCATTTAGTAGTTCAAGCTGGACTGCAACTCACTCTGTAGCACAGGTTGACTTTGAACTCATGGCAGTGCACTTGTCTGAGTCTCCCAAGTGCCAGGATTGCAATCATGTGCCACCACACCTGGCAAGCATCCTTTTACTTTGTACTGGTAGTATATAGTAAGCCAAATGTTGCTTTTGACAATTCCTTTGCTAGAGATTTCTCTGTGGCCAAGAAAATCCCACTTTCTGTTTATTATGGCAAGAAATTTCAAAAATTTCCTGTGTCTTTATCTTGTGTCCTGGAGGCTGTGAAGAAGGAAGTGGGGATGAAGCACTGATAGAACCGAGGCCCATACCTACTCAGGTGTGGCCCGTCATCCCAAGGCTACTTCTTGGAAGATACATGTGGATTAGTCCCTGAGGTGCTTGTCAAAATCTAAAGGAGTTTGTAAAGTGTGGGTGTGCCAAGACTGTATTTGTTTGTTTGAATGGATGTTGAGAGGAAGGTGTCTGACATGCTTCGCTGCTCTAACATTGCAGAAACTAAAGTTATCAGATGAGCCTGTAGAAGCAAAAGAAGATTACACTAAGTTTAACACTAAAGACTTGAAGACCGGCAAGGTATGTGTGTCCAGGTGCACAGGTGTGGCATGCTGTTCAGCCCCAGTGGCCTTGTATGTTTCCAAAGATGGTTGCACCATTGACTGCACTTACAGTTTTAACCAGGAAAAATGATTAACTTGTATTTTCAATATTATAATTCATTCAGAATTGTTCATGATAGTGAATATGTTAGATTAATATATTTTGCAAATCCAAGAAAAGCTGTGTTCATACAGAAAGAGCCTGAATTTTACTGTATGTTCACAGAGCAGTGGATGAGAGGGAAGCAACTTTTCCAAGATTTTTTTTTTTCAGTCTTACTGCCAAGAGAGTTCCTAGAAATTACAGTAAATAAACCGATAAAACAAGCTTATTGGTTCCACCATTTAGCATTCACACTGCAGATGTCTGCCAAGTGATGATGCTTCTTGCTGGGTTTTGTTTCTCAGATGAGTCCTGAGTGATGTGCTGGATTTATAACCCAGGCCTGGCCTCTGCCCTTTCATTTAGCATTATGAAAGCGTGCGCCATTACACCTCCTCACCACCCTGGTCAGGGCACAGGCGGGTGATTTCATCAGTCCTGTGTTTGGACATTCAAGTTATTGACTGAGGTTTGTTTGCTTTGGTGAAAGGAAGGAGGTGTTCTTGTGTAGTCCTCTGCTCTGACCACCTCACTACCCACAGTTTAGAAGACTCAGGGTACAGAGAACAGCAGTCTTCTCAGGCGGTTGAAGTAGACAGCTAAAATGCTTTCCAGAAATGCAGGGAAGTTGTAAGGCCCAGACACTGCCAGTGAGTACCCTCATCCGGGCCTGTGCTGAGTGTTGCTTTTATTTTTAAAGACATTTCCTTAACTAGAGCCTTGTGTTTTCTGGGTTGTTCATTTGCTCTTTGCATTTGTCAGCTGTGACCCTTGCCTGATTCTGTGCTGTGACAGCAATGCTGATGATCTGTGAGAATGTATTCTAAATTTAGGCTAGTGATTCTTCTCATAACACATGCATGGCACAAGAAAATTCCCAGTGTATTTTTAGTCTTTTTGCTTGATTTTTTTTAACAGTTGTAGATTTTTTTTTTTGAGGTTAGACATATAATTTGCATTTATGATTCTTCCATTTTTTCTCTTCATGCTCACCCATCCCAAGACACATTAACTCCCATTTAGTTTTTAGTGATGCATAGTCCTTAATATTGTTTAAATTTTTTTTTTAATGTTATTCCTTGGGCTTTGGTTGCAGAAGAAATTCCAGTGTTCAGTTTTGCCTAAGTAGCTCATTCTCCCAGCGTTCTGTGTACATGGGGACATTGTGAATTCCTCTGCTGGAACCTGTTCTGCCCCATCTTCCATGGAAAGGCCCTTTCACTTCCCAGTGGCACCCCACCATGGTACCAGTGACAGCAGAGCACAGGAAGGCTGGCAGTCAATGCCTGGGACAACTTATATGAAAGACTGTGACCATTCACCATCCAGCCAAAAATTAAGCCCACCAAATTATAAGTGACAGGATGAGCAGCCAGATAACCAGAATGTTGCAGATTATTCACAGGAAATGTGAGCACATACTTGTTCTGAGCTCCTGGAGGAGACAGGCTCTCTGACAGCACAGGGCTGGGTACTGATTTGCAACACTTATCAGCAAGCTGCGACATACAAGTAACACCCATCTTGTAGCATTTGCTTCATAGACACCAAACAGAGCTGGGTTGAGGTAGACATTTCCAGGGCAGAGTGGAATGGAGTCAGGTCTTTGGAAAGCATTTTTTTTTTTTTTTTGTACCATATTGGGGCAGCTAGGCTGCAGCCCAGAGTACTCTGCCTTGCAGGCCATCTTTTGAATATGACAGTGCTGTCCTTGCTTTCCTGTAGAGCACAAACAAAATCATGGTGAGTTGGTGTGAATTTCTTCATTGGGTGACTAATACAGACTCTGTGCCTTTGCCTCCATTGTCTGAGTTATTACATTAAGTGTACCCTCAAAATGATCTCCAGAGGGAACCATCCTTAGATCATTTTAGCTTCTCAAAATGGGGCATGTTTTCCTTAGCACTCCTCTTGATAAGTCTGGATTCTGAGTAGGTAGCAGGCTGGTTTTCACTCTGCCTCTCAAGTCCTGGTTGAACCCAGACTCACAGGCTTGTGTGATTTGCATGTATGATGATTTACAGATATTGCAAATCTCTATTTTTATTAACAGAAAAATAGCAAAATGACTGCAGCTCAGAAGGCTTTGGCTAAAGTTGACAAGAGTGGAATGAAAAGTATTGATGCTTTTTTTGGTGCAAAAAATAAAAAAACTGGAAAGATTTGAAGCATTGAAAATAAAACCCAATGAAGCGGAAAAAGAAGTTTGCCTCTTGCTTGTTCTGCCTCCTCTCTTCTTGCCACTGCCAACCCGGCCCTGAACTACCGCACTGAAAGCCAAGAGAGGTGCTTCCCACTCTGGGCTTTGATTTCCGTGTTGAACAAACCATGGGAAAGTGGTTGTGTGAGTCACAGATGGCCCTTTGGGATGTTTGCTGTAATGAAAAGTCATCAAGTGGATGAAGTTACAGAGTGCCAGCTAGTCTCTGCTCTGGCCTTTGTGGCTTCAATTGAAATAAATTGGACACCAAAACTGTTCGTTTTAATAAATCTTATATTAGCCATATGTTTGTTTGGATAAATTCATGTTCTTTGTAAAACAAAACAAAACCAACAAGGGAAGGTAGAAATAAAAGAATGTAATCTCTTACCTTTCCATTATGCAGTCACAACTAGATAATTTTCTTAAAATAAAAATATTCTCAACTCTATAGTAATTTTGTTGCTTTCTAACATTCCTCAAGCTTCCTGAGTATTCATAAACAGGCTTGTAAAGGCCTAGGGTGCAGCTCAGGTGGTGGGGGTTGTAGGCACTTGCCTTTCATGTTGAGGTCCTGGGTTCAGTCTCTGGTACTGCCAAAAATGACTACATGAATACCTTCTTAAATTACAGCATACTTTTCAGTTATTTGGATATTTAATTATTTAATAACCATTTTTTATATACCTCCTGCACCTGACTTGGAGGTCATCAGGAAGAAGGGCAGAAAGATTGTAAGAGCCAGAAGACCAGGATTCTGCTGTGAGTCTGTGTCTCCTAGAAATGACAGGGAGCTCCACCCATGAAGTGAACATGGCTGCCTGAACAAGACCTAAATGGGCCGACACCAGTAGGCATACCATTGTGGAAGAGGGAAGGGGACACTCAGCCCTAGACAAAGGGACACTGAGAATGGGAGAGGTAGTCTTTTTGAAGCAAGAGCACACCAATTGGTTATTTAGTATCAGCCTTGCAGACACACGTGCAAGTAACATACAGATTGAACAGGCTGTATTTATACACTTAGGGATGTGTATGCTGTGCTCACTTCGGCAGCACATATACTAAAATAGGAGTGTGTGTGTGTGTGTGTGTGTGTGTGTGTGTGTGTGTGTGTGTGTG